>JAJOZX010001462.1:262500-432500 GCA_023014485.1 Bathynomus jamesi
CAATATGACATTTAACACCGAGAAATTTCAGCTCTTAAGATATGGTAGAAATGAGGAACTTAAACAGACTGCATATTATGCTCCAGATAGACAGGAAATTCAGAGAAGCACGAAAGCGGTCGACTTGGGGGTAATAATGACCGATGATGCCAAATTCGAGACACAAAATCAGATAGCAATAAACAAAGCAAAAAGAGTCGCGGGACAGGTACTAAGAACGTTCAAAAGGAGGAACAAGACAGTAATGATTCCCCTGCTGAGAACACTGATCATACCAAAACTTGAATAGGGCCTGCTGCTCAGTTTTGACGTCCCCATATGAAAAGGAAGAAATTAATAAATTAGAAGAAACGCAGCTACATTTCACAGCCAAGATTGATGGCTGCAAAGAACTCAACTACTGGGAAAAACTATGTAAACTAAATCAGGGGGGCCAAGACTTTTTAACCAGCTTCCAAAGGACTTCAGAAACGTTACAGGGGTCAGAGTTGAAGTCTTCAAGAGAAGACTAGATGCCTTGCTCAGGACGGTACCAGATGAGCCGGATGTACCTGGCTATGTGCGGTTGAGAGCGAAAGAAAGCAACTCGCTCCTCCACCAGGCCAGACCTAGAGGCAGGGCCACCAGCTTGACCTTCGTGTGAAGAGAGACCAACACACGGAACATCAACGAGGTTAACGAGGTGTATATAATATATATATATATATATATATATATATATATATATATATATATATATATATATACACACACACACGAGAGACAGTATTAATATTCATGGTATAAGTTTCGATGCTTCTCGTTTTATCTTTCAGCTTTACAGTAAAAGAGCTAAAGCCAAGTGAAGTAGTGAAGTCCTTAAATACTTGAGGGTTGGGTCTAGCCCTTAGGTGACTGAGACGTGGCTTGTCATTATCTCCCTAATCGCCTGATTAAATACCGTATATATATATATATATATATATATATATATATATATATATATATATATGTGTATAATCACTGTGTGTGTATATATATATATATATGTATATATATCCTGCATACCCACAAGGAAAAAGAAAAAAGATTCCAAGGCCTTTCGTGTATTCAGAGCTAGACCTCGTCATTCCCTGACGAGGTGTAGCTCTGAATACACGAAAGGCCTTGGAATCTTTTTTTTTCCTTGTGGGTTTGCAGCATTAATTCATTTCACGTGTTTAATTGTGAAATTGATCCCATATATATATATATATATATATATATATATATATATTAGTGATGTAGGTCACATCCGCATCCGCGGAACATCCGCACATTTTCTCGCACCCGCATCCGCACTTTGGACTGCGGATGTCGTGTGGATGTGGACCGTTGAGATAAAATGTCATTAATAAGCGAAATTATCAAATTCTACTATATTAATAGAACTAGTTCATTGTGCGCAAAAGTGATGCAAGCGACAAGACGAGAGGCTGTTCTTGTATGAAGTTACTCTCTTGCAACCTACTTAGATCCACGTTACAAAGCTAAGTTATTTTCACCTAGTACATTAGAACGAGTTAAATCATCACTTGGCAAAGCAGTTGAAGAGCTTCAATCTCTTGAATCTGTCGCTTCGCCACCCACCAAAAGAATAAAAGTTTCAGTGACAGAACCAACACTTCAACAAGCAAATCTATCACAGAATCTGTCCCTCAGTTTCTTGAGTCAAGCAGCAATGACGAGACCTACGCGATGTCAAAAGATGTAGTAAAAATGATCGAGAGCTATCACCAAGAAAAACGCCTGGCTGCATGTGACAATCCTATTAGTTGGTGGAAAAATACGCAGAATATCTATCCATACTTGAGTAAACTTGCAAGGAAACATTTAGCCTGTCCTCCAACAAACGTACCAAGCGAGAGATTATTTAGCAGTGCTGGATTAATATATGATGAAAAGAGAAACAGACTGGCAGCAGAAAAGGCAGAAAAATTATGTTCCTTAAGCATAACCTTCCTATAATTAAGTTTGAACATTAAACGATGAACATCTTAGTTTACTTTATTTTAATTACTCATTTATAAATATGCCTAATAAAACTTTAAATTTAATATAAATAGTTATCAAGCTAATTAAAGATCTCTTTCTATAAGGGTGGAGATTGGGAAAGAGGTCGGTGGGGTGCATTTGAGTTGGGTTCACGTCCCGCATCCTGGTAACACAATTATGGTTTCTAATTGTGGCTGAAACTCAACAAAATATAACGAATTTATTTGCAGACGAATTCACTAATTGATTTCTATATTAGTTAGATGCTTGATATTATTTTATATGTTCAGAGAAAAGTACAGCAATTATTGTACAATTAATCAATTATACTACATTATAGCTACAGCTCTCTCTATATAATAACACAGGGGTTCCCAAACTTTTACCACCAAGGACCCCTAAATATTAATTCCGTACGGACATAGACCCCCACAAAAAAAATTATGAATTCAGTTACAAACTTATTATATACGTTAAACACAACAAATCTCGAATATATCCTAAAAAATAACGAAAATGTAGACATCCGCATCCGCATCCGCGGATGTGAAAAAAATGACATCCGCTACATCACTAATATATATATATAATATAATATATAGATATTATATATATATATATCCCCGCAAGGGGGTTCTAAGCTCGTGCTCTTGAGTGCTCTTTGTGCTCGTTTGTACGTGCTTGTTCCTGGAGGTTTCACGTGCGCCCTCCCGGCCCTAGCACCCAAGGATGATGGGGCTCGACCCTGCAGTCCTTGGTCTTTTTTCCACTTCGGACTGTCCCCTCCACCCTTTCTTTTTCCTCTGTCTTTCTCTCACTTTTTCTTTGTTTTTCCACCGAGATATGCCCTTTTAAATAGAGGCGAATCGGTTCTTCCCGAACTTAAAAAAATAATATATATATATATATATATATATTATATATATATATATATATATATATATAGTTTCCTTTTGATAAGTTTACATATGGAAGAGTTTCATTAATTAGACTCGAGTATTAATCTTTTAATGTAAGTATTTGAATTAAAACTTATTATTTTTGTAAATTATTTTTTACACGTAGCAGCATATACCTATTATCCTCGACCTTTTTTCAGCGAGTGTTGGTGTCGTCATAGATTCCAGTCGTGTGACCATTTAAGTTTAGTTTTCACCTCTTGTTCTTATTCATTTAGACTCAAAAACCGTTTGTAAAGTTCTGTAGCTCTTTTCTTTTTTTTTTTCCACTATATGGACTTGATAATTGAGCAGTAAGTTCGTCGTACTCACGCATTCGCTGTCTTTCAAACATTTTCATAATATGGGTATGATGATGTTCGCGCTTCTGCTATGAAAACTTCTCCATAGGATTCAGGATTCGCATTATATATTTTTTTTTATTTTCCCAAGAAGTGGCACGTTTAATATACAAGTTTTGTATGAACTCCGCATCCATTAGCATTATTATTATTCCGAAAATTGTGACTTGGTATTTTGATGTCATACGTATGTTGCTCCCTTTTTCATAACTATAGCTACAGTTATAATTCTGTGTTGTCGTAAGAAGTTGTACGTTATCTCCAGTAAATTTCACGCTCTTCTCTTCAGACCATTTGCATAGTACCTTATTTTTTAATTTTTGTACACAATGGTCTCGTCGTTAGAGATTATTTCTTGTGGTGTACCCTAGTGGTATACCTATCAATCAGCATCGGCGAAATTTAACCAATTCTCTTACCGATTCTTTGAAGTTTTCATTCCAAAATAAAATCTATATTTATAGAAAATTAAACGTAGAAAAGACCTTATTTATGATAATTTATATTCATTTCAAAGTGTAATTATATAAAAATATTTTACATTCATGAAAAAGGAAAAGCTTAATAAGTTAAGTTGCGCTGAAATTTACATTTCCTCCAACTAACTAAGCACTAACTATTTATTATAAACTATTGAAATTTCCTACTTAAAATTAATAATAATTCTATATCTATTAAGTTGTATTTTATAATTTATATATTAAACCACCTTATTATGTTAACTTTGTTTTAAGTATTTTAATAATTTTATAAACCCAAATTGTATACCCACTTTTTTTTATTCAAATTGGCCACCAGGAACTTTAAATTTTAATGAAATTTTTGTTGTTGTCTACGTTGCTGAAGAATGAAAATACCTCCAACATACCGGTAAGTCCCGTGCTAGTGCTAGTGTCTCCGAGCAACTGATACAATGAGCAAACCAACCAATTCCTTTAATAAATATTGGTATTCAATTTATGAAACTAAAATATGAAAAATATGAAAATTGAGTTTTCACATAAGATTATGATAAAGTAAAATTTATGAAAAGAATTGATTTTTTAAAATCTAGGCAAAGAAGAATCGGCATCGGTATCGGCAGTTTTTCATGGAATCAGCATCGGCTAAATTTTGGAATCGGTACATCACTAAAATTTTCTTCACACATTTTCATTCTTATCATCTACTCACAAGACGATACAATATATCAATTACATTATATTTTCGCCCATATTATATATATATATATATATATATATATATATACTGTGTATATATATATATATATATATGGGATGAATTTCACAATTAAACACGTGAAATGAATCACTGATGCAAACCCGCAAGAAAAAAGAAAAATGATTCCAAGGCCTTTCGTGTATTCAGAAGTACACCTCGTCAGGGAATGGCGAAGGCGGATGCCCAAAATATATACAGTGGGACGGAAAAACAAAAAGATTAGCATAAATATGCGTATAGAACGGCAAATAATTCTAGTGCATTGTTTAACCATATGTATAGATATAATCATAGTATCAAGTGGAATAGTTCTAAAGCGCTCGTTGAAAACAGATATAATTGAAAGGCATATTCTAGAATGTGCATTTATCAATTTTACAAATAATTTCAATAACAGTGCGGGAATGTATAAAATTGACAATATCTTGTTAAAATTCCTTTTCTCTCTCATTAACTCTTGTTAATTATGTGCTAATCTTTTTGTTTTTCCGTCCCGCTGTATATATTTTGGGGATCTCGCCTTCTCCCTTCATTCTCTGACGAGGTGTACTTCTGAATACACGAAAGGCCTTGGAATCATTTTTCTTTTTCCTTGTGGGTTTGCATCATATATATAAGAAGTTCTGTTTAAATATTCCTTCATAACAACGCGTGAGGTAAACAGTACGAATATACTGGGCTTTGCAAAAAAACGGTTCCATTTCTGGCTTTGCCCACAGTATTTATATATTACTGCGAGAACTATAGGGGAAGGTGGGGCAACTCGAGACCCGTAAGGAAATCGCAATTTTGTAGGCATATAGGACGAGTATTTGGACCCATTATATACGAAAACATTTATCTTCACCTTCTGTCTCCCATTCTGTGTCACTTTATCGCGTTCTAGCTTTGCACTAGCTGTAACTCGAATTTGAGAAAGCCCTTGCAATTTTTGGGGTAAAAAATCGTGGGGCAACTCCGAACCAGGGGTTTCTTTTTGCCCCTTTTCCCTCTTTTCCCAAATTTCAGTACCACGCAGTCACTGATGAAATTTCAGACACGACGATACGTGAAAATCAAACACTGATCCAAAAGTAGCCTACACACAAAAAGGAACAAAATAAGTTCTTACAGCTTTGGAATTATGAATTGAGGAAAAATTTGCTGAAGATAGATCAAATGGAGAAAAAATTACTCTAATTTTTGCCGAGCTGCGTCACACAACCCACCCCGTACCACTGTCTCAAGGCCACTGATCAGTGTCGGCACCGACAGAGATAGATTAAAGCTAGATGGCAGCACTAGTTTGGGCTGTAGAGGGGGTGTTCCGAGTTGCCCCGGGGTCCCGAGTTTGCCCCACCTTCCCCTACCCATTCACTTGACGGGACGTTTTCGATAAACTATCTTAACCTAACCTGACCTACCCCAGGAAACTTATGGATTAAATGTCACGTTGGGGGAATGACGTTAGCCCTGTCTCTAAGATCTTGTGGCATTTCTTAAGATAATTTGCAATGCAGGTTAATTGATGTTGAATTTTCTTCCAAAGAAGAAATTTGTTTCGAAGGATTCCCTAGTTATACTCGTAGTTTGAAAATTTTCTGCGTTTCATCTCTTCATTTCAGATTTAGGCGGTGTATCGGATTAAATGGTTACGAAAGAATTAATTAATTCCTCGTAGATCATATGCGTGTGTGTGTGTTCGCGATATATTTTTGTCTTTCAAAACGGTCCGATATTGTCTTTGCATGTCGCTAGATTCCTTTTTGAAGAAGTGTAAAAATTATTTGAGATTGTTTTACTTCATTTTCTTTTTCTTTTTAAATTAATAAATTATTTTTTTTCGAGTAGAAGGAAAAAAATTTGAATAAAAGCATTAAACTTATTAATTAAAAACTTTCTCCCCCTCTCGAATTCTTCTTGCCAACTGAATGTCTTTTGTCATAGTGGTAACTCCTTTTGGCATGGATGGTGCGCAAGTTTTGTACCTTCAAAGAGACCAACGAGGTAAGCTTATGGAGGTTCGTGAAGGGGCCATCACGGCGGATGACTGAAATCGGAGGTCAGTCTCGAAATTTTGAGCGACGACTGAATGCGAGTTGCATTGGTTAGTTTCTGTTACCCTTCACTACTTCAAATTTTTGTTTTACCATTTATTGTTTCGCCATTATTCTCTGTCGTTTTAGTATATATACAGTACATCGTAATCTTAGCTCAGTTTTGATTTGCATTATCAAGAGGAACTCATTCTTCTGACGTTTTCCTTTCAAGCGGAACTTTACACTAATTTCGTTTAGTTTTCGCATTATGATTTCCCAGTTTATTTTGTTTGAATTAAAGTTTAATTCTTCAAATGTCTTTTTTTTTTTTTTCTTATGAGTTGTTTATATTCCTTCCGGCCAATTACGAGTATATGTATATATACAGGCTGGCCCATTAATAGTCCCAATCGGTTATAATTAAAGCGAAAATACAAACAAACACAGTAAAAAGTTTATAATAAGTTTAGAAATATTTATTGATTATTCAAAGTGCAAATTGAACCATCTCGACAAATATTCTTTCCTTAGTAACCAATTATGTCAGTGTGAGCTCCGCTAGATGGATTTTCACTTTAATTATAACCGATTGGAACTTGTAGGCCTCTCTCTCTCTCTCTCTCTCTCTCTCTCTCTCTCTCTCTCTCTCTCTCTCTCTCTCTCTCTCTCTCTCCATATATATATATTGTAATAATTGAGAGTATCTGAGGTAATTTATCCCTAGCGAAAGAGCTTCTAAGCTTCTGTTTTAGTGGATTCATGCAGAACTTTTTAAGGTCGGTTTGAATCACGATTCATTGAATATGTTAATGAATTGCAAGGATCGGAATCATTCGGAATCAGTCGAAAGTTTCGCTGTTAATCAATCCGTGGAACGTCTTTCAACAGTTGCTATTCGGCTTCATCGTCCCGCTTTGATTTAGCGATAAAAGGGGCTCGGCGAGAAGGTGAGGGTGGGGAAGGAAAGAGGTAAGCTGGAGGCGGGGGGGGGGGGGGGCGGAATGGAGGCGTCTGCAAAAGATTTTCGTGGAAATTTCTGTGATTATGCATTAGTTTTTTTTTTTTTTTTTTTTTTTTTGGGTGGGGTGAGATGAGTTAGGATGGGATGTAGAGCCACACAGATGCACTTCAATTTTGGTTTTAGAGTTAACAGGTTTCATTTTGCAACCATTTCTTTTCTCTTGTTTTTTTTGTTTAACTTTTTGAGATTTTGGGTGATACGCTTCGATAATTTTGCATAGATTTACCCCCCCCCCCCCCCTCCTCCTCCCTATAAAAAGTAAGTTAAAGAAGTTTCTTGGCTCCGTAGATTTGAAATTGGACCTTTGGTTGTGTGGTAGAAGCAACTCTGTTTTAATGAGGAAAAGTTTGTCACTTTCTTTGTATTCAGAGAGGTTTTTATTGGTCTTGCTTTATTTATGTTTCACGGCTTAGGTCTAAATGAAATTTTCTCCTTCTTGGGTGCACATATACAGGGTGTCCCATAACTTCGGTCTCGTAGGAAAATTTATTTTAAATTAAATTTGCAAAAGTAATGCATTACAACTAAAACAAATGTTCAAATTGATGTTTTGTTTTGGGACCTTTTTTTTGTTGCAGGTAAAATAACGCGCAATAGTGTGTTACATTCCTCAGGAAAAGACCTCCGCCTTTTCTTGAGGAGTGTAACTCGCTTCCATATTAGCCATTGCGTGTTATTCTACCTGCAATTTTTAAAATTTTTGTTCACAAATGATTGTGAAATTGGACTATTTATTTTATTTAACCTTAAGCTTTAATCTTTACTTGACTCTTAATTAAAAATAAAAGTTATTATTAATTAATGTTATTATTAATATTAATTAATTCATTAATATATAAATTATGACTCAGAATTATTAATATGAGTATACAGGGTGATTCAAAATTCAGGTTACATAGGGAAATACTGTATTATGTAATGATACACGGGAATAGTCACATCACATGTTCGATATGGCCACCGTTAACGGCAATGCACTTGTGCAGCCAGCTAGGAATATCACATCAATGCGCTCCTCCTTCGATAACATCTCATAACTATTTACCTGCAAAGAAACAGAAAAGCCCTATGTAACCTGACTTTTGAATCACCCTGTATATTAATCTTAAGTTGTTGTTATAGATATAAAACAAATAGTGTCATTATTGAAGGTATGATATCAATACCATCCGAAAAAAAATCAATTTAGACATGAGAGATGAACAATAACAAGTAATGTACATTTAATCCTAGATTTTTATTAGTGGTCCATTATTAATCGAGATTTCAACTTAGTTTTAAACGAATTTACATTCACAATATTTGTTAGATCAGTATTTAAGTCATTCCATAGTTTTAATCCAAAGAAAATGGGTAATTTTTGAGATGAAGACAATTTAAATTGAGGAATAACGTGCTTTGATCTATTTCTAGTCTGATATGATTGGATTTCTTGATGAGTTACAAAATATTTATTTACCCATTGTAAGTTAATGATTTTGTTCTTACACTCGTAAATAAAAATAAAATGTGCCAGTTTGATTACATCTTTGAGCTTTAGTAGTTTTAGTTATTTAAATAATGCACTAGAGCAGGGGTTCTCAACTGGTGGGTAATTACCCCCAAAGGTGTAATTTGGGATATCCAGGGGGTAATGAAAGGCATACATATATAGCGTGATGTTTAGCACTATAATAATAATGATGATAATAGTTATAATTGATTGTTAATGATTGATGCTGATGATTGATAAGGCTGGGGTCACCAGGTCTTTGCAGACCAAATGATATTATTAATTAAGGAAATTAATAGAATGAGTTTTCTTCCTTTATTAAATAAAATAAATTATTTATGAATGAGACAAATAAAGTTGGTTGTTTACAATTGAAATTAATGTGCACTGGAATAATGACTTTAATATTAATAACGTGCGAGGTAATGATTAGTCTACATAAAGTTAGGTGAATGACACCAGGCCTAAATGAGGCCTGCACAAAAGGTGTTCACATGGTGATAGCTCTCGTGTCACTGGTTCTTCGGAGAGAGAGGTCGAGGTGCGATGTCGGTGTCCTACTCGAGAAGTCCTTGTAACGAGGTTGAGGCGTGAGGCAAGGCATAAGGACATGCCTTGAGTGGATCCTCGCGATGGACGTCATCTTAGTCGAGCTTGTGTGACATCATTTTGGTCGTGTTTGTGTCGATGGAACATCGCTAAAGTATTTGAAAAGGACTAACACTACACATTTTATTTAAGAGTGGTGTTTAAGGACAATTGTATGATTATAAACTACTTCCTTAACTTTTCGTTAATTTACGCGTCATTAGGGTTCGGGGTGAGCACCAATGCTTCAGGTGGGTAATGAAAGTAAGTGGGTTGAGAACCCCTGCAATAGAGTGAACATGGACATGAGCATCAGATAATAACTTTATTGCTCGTTTTTGAATGACGAAGATACTGTTTGAAGCGTTGTCATCGGAGTGTCCCCAAACAAGGGTGCAGTACGTTATATAAGGAAGAACAAGAGTATGATAAAGAGTTAATGAAACCTGTTTAGGGACTACATTTCTAAGTTCAAACATTATTGCAACGCTCCTTGAAATCTTTTTCGCGATATAATTTACATGATCACTCCATTCCAAATTCTTATCTAGCATTACACCAAGAAATTTTTTTACAGTACACTCCTTTACAGCGATTTCATCAACATTTAATTCATCAAAATACACATTTCGTTTATTAGTAAAAATCCTGAAATTTATTTTACTAGTATTTAGGAAGAGTTTATCTGTGGTCAACCATTTCATTACGTTGATAAATTCTGAATTAAATATATCCTTAGCTGAATTAACATCTCTACAAGAAAAAGAGACCGTTGTATCACCTGCAAACATTATGAAGTTAAGAACAATATGATAAGAGTAATAACATCTGTTGATGGAGTTTTTTCCAAAATCGAGTGTTGCCATTTTAACCCATAACACACCACACACACACACACACACAGTGATGAGCTGCCAAAATTTTAATAACCGGTTCCCTATATAAAAAGTTCCGATTTAAAGGATGTGCCACAGTATGTAGTTTTTGTACCTTTCTCCATAAGAAGTGGCAATGCATCGTCATTGGGAGTTGTACTCGTACTTAATAAAAAAAAAAATTTTAGAATAAATTTGAAAAGAAGAAAATATGAAGAATATTTAAGTATATTAGTTATTACTAATTAGGTAGTAATTACAAAATAGCTTCAAGATAACACAAAGAAATTATTATTTTGAAGAACATTTAAATACATACCTTATTTAATACTAATTAGGTAGTAATTTCCAAATGGCCAGATAGTGCTATTTTTCCTTTGCATTTGAAGTTTATTTTGTACGCCGTTTTAGTTTGTACCGTTTTATAAGATTATTCGGTTTTAAGATAATTTTATAACAATATTTGTTTTCGTAACAATTTTTAACAACCGGTTCTAAAATGCTTCAAAATTTTAACAACCGGTTTGCGCGAACCGGTGCGAACCGGCTCCAGCTCACCATATATATATATATATATATATATATATATATATATATATATATATATATATATATATATAATTAGCTTTTGAATGGATTTATATGTACATGGTGACCTAAAAGTTATGCACGCCCAAATTAAAAAAAAATCATATATCCCAATTTTACTCTTATAAGAACCGGATGGCCTCTCTTTTAAAGCTTGAATATTTCCCTTTCGAATGATGTATGAGACAACATTCTCTCTCTCTCTCTCTCTCTCTCTCTCTCTCTCTCTCTCTCTCTCTCTCTCTCTCTGGAAACTCGGAGGCTGCGCGGTCAACTCATCGAGGTTTTCAAGCTCTTACACGGGTTTAACGATGTCGATTTTAGAAGCATGTTTAGTTTAAATGATAACTCAACTCGCAACAATGGTTGGAAGTTGGATTTGAAACGGTTTAGCACTCGTGTGTGTATGGGAATTACTTTACCTATAAGATCTGTGACACATGGAACAGGCTACCTTCAGAAGTTGTGAACAGTTCCTCTGTGGATCAGTTCAAGAAAAAGTTAGACCGAATCTTGCACACTTTGATGGTGTATGAATTTTTCCCTGGCACCCGTTGCCATTGGTACCTTCTCGGTATGGACCGCAAGGCCTTTTGAGGTATTTCTTCTCCTTGTAACTCTCTCTCTCTCTCTCTCTCTCTCTCTCTCTCTCTCTCTCTCTCAAGAAAAAGTCGTGATTAAAAAAATCTGGGAAGCACCGTCAGAAATCATGAGATCTGTGCCGTCACAGAGCAGACTTTTGTGTGAATCATCCTTTGAAATGTCTAATCTGGCAGTCTTGAGACGTAGCACTCGTCCAGACCACTAATGATGCCTACCCACGCACCCACATCCTTTACCCTGGTATAGGGCAGTAAATTCTAAAGCGTGCGAGCGAAGACGTGTCAATTTAGGCGCCCAAGATGGTGGCGGAATTTTACTGCACTTGCTGTAAACCTAGATAGGTATTAGAAACTTTTCAGGCAACTGTAACTTTTAGACTTTTAAAATCAACTCTTCGTACCCTCGTAGCAAGAGTATTAACGCTATCTCGTCTCTTACCATCATTTCCCAGATTTCTAGTCGCGACCTTATGATTACTTATTAAAATGAGAGCTATACCTGAGTGTGGTAAAATGTTCTATATACTGTTTGAAAGAGAAAATTTCAAGCTTTAAATTAAGCTGTAGCCGGTTGCTATAAACTTAACATTAAAAAAATTGTAAACTTTTAACCTACGGGTTGTGGTCATGTGCATAAAGGACATTATGTCTCTTATCATCTTTACACAGGACGGTCACCCACCCAACTACCACCCAGACCTAACATTGCTTAATTTGGCTAATCTAGCGGGAAACAGTGTTACGACGTGACCACTGCGTAACCTTTTTTTCTTAACTTAAGGGCCCAGTAACTTTTGGAACACCCTGTATTGTACAATATAAACCCGTATGAAAAGTGCAATCAAGCAAAACGGGCCGCTTCCAACCACGCATGCGCACACCGTATAAAGAAGGCATGATTGCAAATGTGTTTTTAATGCTGATAAAAGGAGCAGATCAAGCACTTCAGGATGAATATAAAGCAGGCGCAAGCAGTGAAGAACAAACGCGGTGATTGGATATAAAGAGAGCACTTACACGTGTATGTTGTTTTGTATACAAGACCGTACGAGAGACGCGTACACGGATCAGATCCGATTTGGGCTCGTGCTCGTCATAACCACGCTAATAAAACACGGCATAATACGGTTCTTATCGTTTATCGGGTCGAATATATGTGTGCCTCGGACATAATAGACGCCTGTCGGTGTACGCGAATAGTTTGCTTACGTTGTGTACGTAAAACCCGGGTTGCATTAAGTGGCGTGTACACGGTTTTGCCTCGCGTATTCGTCCAGATTGACGGGAGAGGGGCTGGAAAGGCTTTGGAAGCGATGATTAGTAGCGTTTAAAAAGACACCTTGACTCCGCTTTTGTCTCCGTGTCTCGCGCGGGTTTCACCGTCCGCCAGCCGAGATTAGCCATCATGAGTCGGAGAATGGCTGCAACGGCTTTTAATCACGATAATTAGCGCGCAACAAAGCTTATTTCACATGGTTTAGACGCACTTTATTTACATGTTAGGTGATTTCGAGCGTCGGAGAGGTGTACAGACTGTTTATAGAGTATAAATAGGAGTTATATATATATATATATATATTCTATATATATATGGGACGATAGAAGAAAAGGAGAGAAGAGCATAATAGCATACCCACATATGTATACACGTGTACGTACGTGCATGTCGAAATAGCGGTTGTATACATGCAGCAGTGTCGTTTTATTTTGATTTATGAGCGGGCGGCCATTCTTTCTCTGGTCGCCCTCATTATCTTAGTCTTTACCGCCAAATAATTTCCACTCCTTTTTCTCCTGACTAATTGGGACATTTTCCGCTCCAATCTCTTGCTTTAAATTAAGGGTTTGGATTTCGAAGATTCTTTTTTTTTTTTTTTCTCGCATCGTTTTGGCGTTAGTAATTTTTAAGAAGTTATTCCAGGGGTGATTTACTTACTTGGTTGGTTGGTTGGTTGATTTCGATAAGTTCTGTTTTGTAGATTTATTTAGATTTTTTTTTGGGGGGAGGTATTTATTTATTTTACATTTTGTTTATTTCTGTTCTGTTACGATTTATATGAAAGAAATCCCTCCTTCGATCGAGTTTATATTCATCAACATCAAATATACCGAGTTGATTACTTTTCACACCGAGTCATTCATTCCTCAGCTCATTTCCTCATTTTGATGTTATTTATAAAAACTCCTTCCCCCTCAGTAGGCGGGGTGGGCGCAGGGCGCAGTGCTTAACGTTATATAGGCTTATATTACAATTACGCCGGACTGAGGACCTGACTCTCAACCACAATCGAATCCAAGCGTAATGTTGGGGAAAAAAAAATATATATATATGTTTTTGTTTTTTTTGAGAGAGAGAGAGAGAGAATTTATTCCTGCTGTTTATTTTTAAACCTTTGTTGAAGAAAGGTAAGAAATCACGTTAATTTCGTCACAGGTTGAAACGTTTTGCTTTTGTACAGCTTGAATCCCGACCCGACGGAGTGGTAACTACCTTGTTGAGCTTTCTCGAGGTTGAAGTAGAGTCGGATGGTGTAGTGGCGTAGAGTTATTCAAAGGTAGTATGTGGGTTAGAGCTTAGTGGAAGGGAATCATGAATCGCCGAGTTTAAAGGAATTTGGGCGTTAAAAAGTAAGACAAGCGAGTTACGGGAGTCAAACGTAGGAGATTGAGGAAAAATTAGGATTTTCTGCGCGAAACCTCTTCGAAGGATGAGTCCTGTGGGTGGTCCTCATTCTCGTGTGTTTTTAGGATTGTGTTTGTAAAAAAAAAAAAATCTCTTTAATTTGGCACAGAAATGTAGTTTCATGAACGAGTGTTATTTTTATACTGTAATGAATTGAGGCTGTGTGATGCGTAAGCACATACATATATATATATACAGGGTGTCCCATAAGTCCGATCACGTAGGAAAATTTATTTTAAATTAAATTTACAAAAGTAATACACAGAATTAAAACAAATTGATGGAACCTTCTTTTTTGTTGCAGGTAGAATAACGCGTAATGGCTAATATGGAAGTGAATTACACGCCTGAGGAAAAGGCAGAGGCCTTTTCCTCAGGGGTGTAACTCTCTTCCATATTAACCATTACGTGTTATTCTACCCGCAACAAAAGAGAGGTTCCAAAACAAGACATCAATTTGAACATTTGTTTTAGTTCTAATGTTATTACTTCTGTAAATTTAATTAAAGTAAATTCTCCTATGAGACCAGACTTATGGGACACCCTGTATATATATATATATATATATATATATATATATATATATATATATATATATATATATATATATATGTATATTTGGTGAAGGCCGCTTCTGGCAAGCTTCAACGTTACTGAAGGTATTTAAATTAATTTCAAACTTGTGTTTAAGGTCTGTATAAGAAGCCTGTTTGTAGCAATGTTCACGTAACCCCCAAAGAGGGGTTCGCTATAATCGGAGCCTGTTTACGGGAAGCCTATGTAGTGGTACTCTGCATAGGGACTCATTATCGTACAATAGTGCCTCGATAGACGCGCGTCTGTATATGAACAAAGGCGGTGTTAAAATGAGGGCATTTATTGGCATCAATAATTTTGACTGTAGTATTTGAGTTTCGGCTCCCGTTACGAATATTAATAATTATAATAATGATTATGATGTCCCGACACAACTTTAGAGGATTCGGTCGTTTAGTGTGCCAGAGGGGAAGATTGCTCTGTTCAGTGTCTACGTACGGGTTCAGGTATAATTGAGCTAGGCAGTGAAACCATTTGTATAAAGGGATCTCACGTATTTGATTAATAATTAATATTAATTGAACTAATTACTGGTTTCGGCTAGTTCGTTTGATATATATATATATATATATATATATATATATATATATATATATATATATATATATATATATATATATATATATATATTAAGTAATATGAGGTAGACCTTTTCCTTGGTTAATGATTTGCTTATTCCTGTATATTTTACATCAAGTTGATTAGAAAATGAGATGTGGCCGCAATCAGGGACATTCTAATAATGTCGAGGGTAACAGATAATTTAATCTCTATTTGTACGAAGTTTGGGTTTACATCTTCCGAAGGTGAATAATAAACAGAGACTTTGTTTCGATTTTAATAGCCATTTGTAAGCGACATTTCAGCAACTTTCCTTAACTTACCCTTAGTGTTAAAGGAGTATCTCCCCTCGTTTTACTTTGGTTTGATTGACTTTTTTTTATTTAAACTTAGTAAATATTTTATGAAAGTTGATTTACTTGATATTATGTTTTTCCATTATTCTTGAGAGATGGGAACTCTTCTTTTGTTTCTGTATATGTTACAGGAAATCTGTGTAACTAGGGATTTCATGTAAGGTTAAGTCGTGATATTTTCGTTAAGCCTACAGGAAAATTATTGAATGCCCGGTTAGATTAGCTGTACGCCCTTGACGATTGGTTAGGTTAAATTGTGATATTTTCGTTAAAACTAACAAAAATATCACGACTTAATCTTCATGAAATCCCTGAACATTTTAGGAATTTCATGAAATCCCTGGTGACACAGATTCCTTGTAACATATACAAGACGAAGTGCGGTTTTGTGTGTGTCTGTGTGTTCTCTCGGATACCGTGCGAAACCACGACAGTCTTTAAGCACATACCGAGCTCATCACAACGTCTGTGTGTGTAAAACAATATTAGCAGTGTCACCGTAGATTGAGACTTAATTTTTTACTGTAAATCTTTAAATATTCTGTAAAAAAAAACCGTAGTGAAGGTTAATATATCAGGTCATCCCATAAGTAATGTCGTTTTTTACGATATATTAAGTTTAAACTAGTCCTACTCGGTTTAAGCATAAATTTTCCGAAGATTATATCTAAGGAGATTTATCGTGTTTCGCTACATGCTTTACAGACCTTGACCAGTGAAGACTTGTGTTTTGCTTTATGTGAACCCCTCATAAACAAGGCGGTATCAGAAGAGCATATCAGGCATATAATGCTTTACGAGTTCAAAAAAAGGGAATAGTGCTACTGAAGCAACGCGAAACATTCAGGACGTTTATGGCAACGATATTCTGCATGTGAGGAAATGTCAAATATGGTTTCAAAAGTTTAGGAATGGTGACTGCTGTTTGACAGATGCAGCACGCTCTGGACGCCCTGCTGAGTTTGATGATGACCTGCTGTTAGCCGCACTTGAAGAAGATTGTTCAACAACTGTCGAAGAATTGGCCCAGAAACTCAATTCATCCCCGTCCACCATCCATCGACATTTGCAACAACTCGGGAAAGTGCCTAAGTTAGGAAAATGGGTGCCACATGAATTGTCGGTCGACAATCTGAGGGTGCGAGTAAACATTAGCACAGCTCTTCATTCCCGTGAACTCCAAGATCCGTTTTTGCACCGTTTAGTGACTGGTGATGAAAAGTGGATACTGTACCAGAATGTTAAGCGCTGTCGACAGTGGGTTTGTGCCGGAGAACCAGCGACACCACAGCCAAAACCAAATCTTCACCCTCGGAAGGTGTTGCTTAGTGTTTGGTGGGATAAAGGTGGTGTAATACACTTTGAAACCTTACCACACAACCAAACAATCACCGCTCAAGTCTACTGTCAACAACTGGATCGATTGAACACTGCACTAAAAGAAAAGAGACCTTCTTTGGTTAATCGTAAAGGAATCTTGTTCCACCACGACAACGCACGTCCTCATACCTCTCGGATCACTTCTGCAAAAATTGAGGAGCTTGGGTGGGAAAAACTTCCACATCCTCCATATTCTCTAGACCTTGCGCCTTCAGATTATCATCTCTTCAGGAGTCTGCAAAACTATCTTGACGAGAAACCATACTTCATTAGATGACCTGCACACCAGTCTTTGTACGTTTTTTGACTCAAAACCGCCTGAATTTCATAAACATGGCATTGAAAAGCTTGTAGGACGTTGGCAGAGTGTCATTGATTCCGATGGAAAATATATACTAGATTAAAAAGTTTCAGTTGAGTTTTTTTTTGTCTTTCAAATTCCGATCTAAAAAACGACATTACTTATGGGATGACCTGATAGATTGTCAGTCAGGCTGTTTAGTTTGGGTAAATGTCGCCATTCACAATTGAAAATGTGAAGAAGCTGTAGTTTCGTAAGGTGGCCAAGTGTGTGTGTGTGTGTAGGAACATCATAGGTGGAGATGTAACCAAACTATACAACTTGAACCCATTTAGAACGTTAAGTGAACGTATTGTACGATATTAAATGATACTTTGCTCTACAGTGCCCGCGAAAAGTATCCGATCACTCAAGAAAATACAATATTTTCCCTTGATATTCAGAGACACGTTAATTCACTTTCTATTTGTTCTAGCGACACTGGTAACTTTGAGGTTGCTCGCTGATATGAGAGCTATCCAACGCATTCTCAAATTAGTGTTCTGGTAGCCTTCGTTGCGGGTGGCTGTGTCTCAAATTTGTCAGATTTCACTGTTTGTGTAAATTTCTTGATTTTTTTTTTTTTTTTACAGAAAGTGCTGTAAATAAAATTTATATATAATGTGTGCTAAAAAACAACTTAAGAGTGATTGTCGAGGTGCTATTGTTGCTTTGCATGCATGTGGGAAATCACAGAGACAGATAGCTAAGGAATTAAACATATCCAAAGTACCGTTAATTTATGGGTTTCACGGGCTAAGAACAATGGTGGCCTAACCACCCAGTCCCTAAAAAACGATCTGGCAGACCGAGAAAAACAAATTCGCGAACAGACAAACTTATGAAACGTTTAGTATTGAAAAACCCAACAATAACTGCGAAAGAAATAAAATTTAATATGAATAATTTGTTATCTGGTGTTTCTGAACGAACTATCCAGGAGCGGCTCCAAAAAGAACTCGGATTACCATCTCGCCATGCTGCTAAGAAACCGTTCATTAATGAAAAAATGCGTAAAAAACGTGTCGCATTTTGTAAAAAATACATTCATTGGACTGTTGATGACTGGAAGAAGGTTTTATTTAGCGATGAGTCGACATTTTTGACATTCAGAAGTTGTCCAAAAAAGGTTCGCCGGCCTATTGGCTCAAATAGGATGGACCCTAAATACACCCTAAAGACAATGAAAACACCCTCCAAGTGTGATGGTTTGGGGTTGTTTCGGTTACTATGGGCGTGGAAACTTATATTTTCTTCCGAAGAACACAACTATGAATGGTGCACGGTATTTAGCAATGCTACAGGATAAACTTCCAATGGCAATGGCAATCCAAAGGACAAAAACATACATGCATGATGGTGCACCATGTCACAGGGCCAAAATAGTGACAAAATGGATTACTGACAATAAATTTGATATTTTGGATTGGCCTGGTAATAGTCCAGATCTCAATCCGATAGAAAATCTGTGGCTAATAATAAAAAATAAGGTTGAATGCCACGACACTGGCTCAGTCGAAAAATTACAAGAGGCCATCAAAAAGGTATGGTGCAAGGAAATATCAGTGGAAGTTTGTCAAAACTTGATTAAATCCATGCCAAAACGTCTAGAACAAGTCATCCAAACCAAAGGACAGATGACAAAATACTAATATAAGGTTAGTATACATTTAAACATTGTTTTTTATGTAAAAAATACAAATTTCAAGGGTGATCGGATACTTTTCGCGGGCACTGTACTTCTGTATATAAGTGTAACATGTTAAATCTGTTAATTTTTGCGAGAAAATCGTTACGTAAGAACTATAATCACAGCGTAAAAGTAACCATTGTGACCACTTCAAAAACTATCGTTGAATTCGTTGAAAAATTCCATGTCGAATTTATTAAAAAAAAAAAAAAAATTACGCGCGACAAATTTTTTATCAACGCCCCCCCTCCCCCGATTAATTCAAGTTTTTAGTTAGCAAGTTTGCGTGTTTATAAACCTTGATAGTACATAAGAAATTTTTTTTTATTCATACCTTTTTTTTTTTTTACTGAAACTGTAATTGCTAGAAAAAAATATTATTAAAGAAACTCAATATTTGTGGAATTTTGCCGTTTTTTATTATTATTATTATTATTATTATTATTATTTTGGTTTTTGGGAGGGGAGTGGGAAATCTGTGATAAGTAGGGACGATTTGGAGTTTTATATATAGGTATATTTTTTTCCTTTTTTTTTAATACCAACTGGTCCAACTTCTCATTCGTTAAAAATATTAATAGGTGTAAAAGTGGATGCAAATTTGATTAACTTATCACGGTGATTCCGTGAAAGGCGTGTCGTACGAATTGTCGTAAAAAAAACAGGTGGTTATCGCCCGTTTTCGACATCCGATATGCATAACTTCGTGACTGCTTTATTGGCGTTTTGAGGCCTCTGTCGATATAAATTTTTTAATCTTTCGGCTAATTTTTCTAGGAAATAACTCGGTTTTGAGGTACGCGTGTTTAAGTGATGCGCCTATGTACTGTATTCAGGACATTTTGTGCTATTATTTTTATTGATCCGTTAACGAAGGTCGTATCATTCTCTCGCGCATTTAAGGTGATTCCCGTACTGTAACAGCCGAAGCTATCGTTTCCCTACACGGAGGTGAGAGTGGGCGGGGCGCGAATTCCCGACGGTATCACGTGAGAACCGAGCAAATGTTCACAAATTGGCCGAACCAATTTTTAGTCGCGGCGGAGTTAGGAGTCGAACCGGTGCCTTCGCAGCCTGAGTCCAGTCTCCAACCAACCGATTCCCGGTCGCCATACTGCCTGATCAAATAGTAGCAACTATTTAAAAAACACTGGGGGTCAAATAGACCCCATGGTTCCTGATGAGGATTAAGGTCAAAGCATAAATGTTATACAGGGTGTCCATAATGTCTTGTCACCCCCAGTAAAATACTAACTTATTTTCGTTTTTCTTTCAGACCCATTTGAAACGTGATAATAGCAACTATACGACTGAACGCGTATTGGCTAGTACCTCGGTCCATGAGCGACCACGTAATGGCAAAACCATTGAAAATATGAAAATATTCCTACAGCTCCTCCAAAAAGGAACTGTACGATTGAATCGGTCCTAGAAGTCTGCACGAATATTTTCAGTGGTTTTGCCATTACGTGGTCGCTCACGGACTTGGGTACTAGCCAATACGCGTTGTTCAATCGTATAGTTGTTGCTATCACACATTTCAAATGGGTCTGAAAGAAAAACGAAAATCGTTTAGTATTTTACTGGGGTGACAAGACATTGTGGACACCCTGTAGAAGGCACTATAGTTTAACAATAAATGTAGTATATACATCTTCACCAAGTTGCATTTCGTAATGAAATTCCAGATTTATAGTGTGGGTGTGTGCGTCCGTAGAGAACTGGGCGTAAGTGAGATCGAGTGTGCGATAATTGATAGATGTAGTGGGGTAATTTATTCTGTGAGGTAACACTTGTTACCTCGGAACAGTGACAAAATGTACGTAAAAAATCTAGGAACATTTTTATTGTCAGAAGAAAAAAAGATATGATGGTTCTGATTAGGGTTAGGTTAGGTAAGGTTAGGCTACATTAGCGAGTACCTCGCTGTTTAATGACTTAAGAGAAAACGCCCTTCAAGCCCTCAGTTGCGTCTGAAACACTTATAACACCATTCTCGTATCGATGGCACTAAGGTTCGGTTAATTAGTTTCTTAGATATATGGATTTAAAACGGGTAATCAGGGTTGGCACCCAAAAACCCAACCCAAAACCCACTGGAATTTTCAGTGGGTTTTTGTGTTTTTGGTCTGAGATGTTTATTTTAAAATAATTGAAATTTTTCTGATTGCTACATTGTTCAATTGTAGCTAATTAGAATGCTTTGGCATGTTGATTATTTCAAGGAAGCTGATTTATAAAACAATTCTTAAATTATGCAATGTGTAAATAAAGATTATGAAAAATTGAAAAGTTTTATTGGCCTTTTTGATGGTGTCCAGACTACAGACACAAATAGAGTACAGTAAAACTAATGAATGCTATATAAAGGTGTATATATATATTATTCACAATTATTACTTGATCTTAAATGCTTATGAATGTTTATGAATGAATAGCCTGGTCTTAAATTTTGGACCTATTTAATAAATTCTTTATTCTCTACAACTACAAATGGAATATTTGCTGAAAAGAAAATCTGGCCATTTGCAAATCTAGTTGTTCTTTTTGATCTACAGTTGTTCTAACCACATATGGCATTATCTGACCTTGCGTTTTCTCGGCTGGAGTAGAATAAAAAAATGGTGTGGAAGATTCAGAAGTGGTTGAAGTGAATGAAGTCTCACTACTGTGAATTGTAGTGTCATCATGAACTAGGCTTTCGTATGATTTGCTTGAAGAGGGTCTAATCTCAAAACTGCCATGTCTATGTGTAGGAGGAGTTGCTGATGTAGCTGTATTTGTAAGCTCATCCGCTTCATTCACACGAACCTGTACCCATTTTTTATTGCATCGATTTAAGTGATGTTTCACTCATTTATTTTTTTTGAAAATACACATCTGCAGTATTTGCACCGAACTCTATTTGGTTGGTCACTCAACATTTTTACTTCATCCCATTTAGCAGCTTTAAGTCTGCCACCAGTATGTGCAGGTCTAACTTTAGGCATTATTAAATAGATGTTCAAAAATAAGAATAATGTCTACTGTCTAGGCCTGTAAACAAATTGCAATAAAAATTCAGAAAAACACGCTACCGTGTTGATTCAAAATAGAACAAAAGCCACACTTTATGTTAAATGAAAACGCAATACGTTTCAACAGCACACTGCTATCTTCTTCAGTTGAAAGTGACCTTAAAACTGAAACAAAATATATAAATTCTAAAAATCATAGCTATAACTTTAATTTAAATTATGAAACCCAAAAACCCATGGGCTTTGGGTTTTTGGTGAAAAACCCAGGTTTTTGCCAACCCTGCGGGTAATATCTCGCTTCTGTAGAGATGCGCACGCGCACACACACTTGTGTGTCATTAATACAATTCATTAAACGTAACGTAACTTTCTACACAATGAACTTACCATGGTAAAGTTATCCATGTACTGAACTCGAGTCATGCATGGCACACTGTTGAAACATCCATCCGAATGATACGAAATATTGTTTTAATTTTTATACAAAATCAGATAAAGACGGTAGGCGGGTTTCTGTCAACATGACGTTCTCGCTCCAGGGACACATTTTCATTGTGAAATGTTGCATGAAGCGTAACTCGTACAGGGAGTGCCAAATGGCATTCAAGGAAGATTTAGGAGTCAGGAAAATGCCAGATAAGACTCAGTTTGGCATTTGGTGAAATTCTTTTAGAAAACAGGTACAATGTTTTCTATCAGCCTGACGTGGGCGTACGCCTATTTCGAAAGATGTTTGGACGGAAATGTTTTTAACATTTGCGCGGGTCTTCTTCGCACTCATACATATCATTATCAGAAACTGGTGTGTGTGTGTGTGTGTGTCAGAGCAGAACGAAAGTTAAGTTTACGTCCGTACCATGTGAATGCTGCCCTACAATTGCCATCCCTGGACGGCATGCGTTATATCAATACGAATGCGTTATACCAATAGTTTCAAGTATTTTTTTCGCTCGAATCCACGTGTCTTGGATCGCAAAAGGTTCAGAAATAAAATATGGATGGAATCATATAAATGGTTAAACTTCCAAAACGTGGGAGTGTAGACAAAAAAAAAAAAAAAAAAAAAAAAGTTTTCCATTCACCACCTCTTTACAATAAGAAAATTAGGGTGTAGTGGGCAGGCAGGAAATGGAACAAGAATTATTGGACTTTATTTTTTCCAACGAATTTTTTAATCTTTTTCGATCGCACTCAACTTACACAGTGCTGCTTCCAACAAGATTATGCAAGAGGCCACACACCATATGGCAACATAGTTATGTTAAATCCTTCTTCAGTGACGTAATCATTTCGAAAGAGTTGTGATCACCAAGATCTCCTGGATTTCTCCCCTCCAAATTTTCTTTTCTTTGAGGAGCTTTTAAAGGAAAAGTTTACTGTACTAATTCTCGCATCATAACAGAAATGAAACACAACGTTAGAACATCATTCGGATGATTCCTGTTTATTAGGTCGCGACGCACCTTCAAATACATGCAGCGTTTCTTTCAGTTGTACCCACAAACTATCGACGATAAGTTCTAGCAGTTGTAATTCAGGTTGGTCATGCGTGGTTATAGCTTATTTCATGGAAAATATCACCTTGATCATTTAATTATGAGGGACGTTATTCTATCTTTAGTACTTTGCGCTATTCAAAAACTTTCGTAAGACCCGATGTAAAGGTTTATTTGAAATCATTGTCTATTTTACCGTAGAGTTCCAGACTTAATGAATGGTATACAGTATGTCGGAAGAAATTTAAAAATTGTTGTACTTATGAGTTATTTTATTACACATTTAGTACACTTATGTATGTAGCTGGTAGTTGTATCATGGATGCTTAAGAATTTCAGTTATTGCTGATGCTATTCCTGGCTCTGATTAGATTGCTTCCTCGGTAGATGCAGACCTTCCTGAGTACATTTTTAGAGAGAGAGTGTGTGTGTGTGTGTGTGTGTGTGTGTGTATGTAAGCTTTCGCGGAAGGCAATTAGAGTCTGTTTCTTTGGAACGGTTGCACGAAGTGTTTTGGGGGTCGGTCGAGTTTCGTTCAGCGATGGAATGGCGTTGTCAGAGCGGAAGACGGATCGCCGAATTGCATGACCGGCTCGGTGTCTGTCCTCCTTGTGCCACCGGCCCCATATAACGGAGTCCCCTACGCGTCCCCTCGTGTCCCTTTCTCATCCCTCTCCCGTACGTGTATATATATATAAATCGTCGGTCCGTGTCCTTTTGTCCCTTTGTTTCACGGAGCTCTTTAGAAGCGATGCCTTCACCCACTTTTGTTTGTTGGTTGCCTCTAATGAGAAATTCATCGCGCATTGCAATCCGTGTGTGTGTGCAACAGTGGTGGTTGTTTGTGATGTGCATGTACGTACGTATGTCAGCACTTATTTACGTACACGGTGTGTGTGTGTGTGTGTGTTTACACAACGAAGATGCTTGTTTGTGATGTGTGTGTGTGTGTGTGTGTTTACACAACG
The DNA here is from genome assembly GCA_023014485.1 of Bathynomus jamesi. Taxonomy (NCBI): domain Eukaryota; kingdom Metazoa; phylum Arthropoda; class Malacostraca; order Isopoda; family Cirolanidae; genus Bathynomus; species Bathynomus jamesi. Next base: position 287,307 of record JAJOZX010001462.1, read on the forward strand.
AAGATGCTTGTTTGTGATGTGCGTGTGTGTGTGTGTTTACACAACGAAGATGCTTGTTTGTGATGTGTATTTGCGTATACGACGCATGTATGTTTGCGTATGACGGCAGTAGGTGCGCTCGAACGAGAGAGGGGCGTCGTTCACGGGTCGTCCTTAATAGTTTTTCTCCTTGAGAGACGCGTCCGATTGACATTTCGCATTCGGTTCTCTCTCCTTCGGGTTCGAGGTCGTCCGTCAGACGGAGCCTTATTCGGGCTTCATGGATCACGTCCATTTCGGTGGACCTTCCTGCAACATCTAAATAAAAATAATAATGCACACACACATACACACACTACAGTTTGTATCCCCACCAAGATTGTGTGTGTGTGTGTGTACTTGGCATCGCATGTACTCCTTTTGCTTCGAGTCGCCACTGATAAATCCATAATAACGCGATTCAATGACCGATCATCGTTATTCTTTTATTAGAAAAATGTCGCTTTTCTCGCTAATCGTTGAATTTATCGCAGATTTAGCTTACCATAATAGGCATTAATACCAGCACGGAAAGGCAGGATATATAATATATATATATATATGTGCGCCTCATTGGTGGTGTAGTTAGTGTTGCTGATTACGAATCTACCAGCCCCGGGTTCGATTTTCGGCGAAAGCAGACGGCGCGCAGCTTACCCAGCTGTTCATCCTTCAGAAAAAATAGTTGGTAAATAAATGGATATCCTTGGTGGTCTAGTGGTTAAGACGCTGGGCTGATGATCGAGAGGTCGTGAGATCGAGTTTTGGCAAGGACTTCGTAATTTCTGACCACCCGTGTTGAGTCGTGGTTCGGATTTCACGTTAAGCTGTAGGTCCAAGGTGAAGCAATAAGTTTGACCTTCGTTAGAATGAACAATTCGGGTGGAAGCAAAACTAAGGTTAACGAAGGTTTTATATATACAGGGTGTTTCAAAAGTCCCTCATTATTTTTAAAATTTTATTAAAATAGCAATTACAAGAGGAACCAAATGACAATTTGGTTGCTGAGTCTACGATTCATGAGAATTTTGGTGGCATCAAACTTGGCTTCATAAGTCTACTGGAAAGTCAGCCGACATTGGACAACATTTCGGGAGTAACAGAAGCACACGCATTCCTGATCCGTTCTTCTAGTGTGGGGAGGACTCGCGGCTTGGTGGCGTACTCTTTGCTTTTAATGTAGCCCCACAAAAAGAAGTCGCATGGGTAAGATCAGGCGAGCGAGCAGCCCATTCGATGGGACCACGGCGACCAATCCACCGATCCGGGAACTGCTTATTCAGAAATGAGCGAACCTCACGCGAGTAATGAGCAGGGGCACCGTCTTGCTGGAAAATGACTTCTTGCATGTCAGTTGGGGGATGCAGAACTCCTGAAGCATACGAAGTAATTGTCTCCGTGACGTTCACGGAATTTCCATCTTGATCCCGAAGAAGAACGACCAATCAGCCCAGCTGAGGAGATGGCAACACCAGACGACCAATTTCGCGTGTCCCCTTTCATGTTCACGGATCTCCGCAGGATTGTGAGTTCCCCAGTATGCGGGTGTTGTGCCGATTGACGCGACCAGAAGGTGGAAGAGAGCTTCGTCGCTGAACCACATGTGCTCCAGGATCGTGGGTCTCTTTCGTAGTGATGCAGCAGTGTCTCACACATCTCCACCCGGCATCGTATCTTGAGGTTCCAGCTTCTGACCACCTGGATCTTGTACGGATACAGCTTGAGACCACGCCGCAAAATCCGTTGGATATGTCGCGCTGATGTTTCAGCTTCCGCAGCAGCTCGCCGAATGGACTTTCCTTGACTCTGAGTAAACGCCTCACGGACAGTTTCGACATTCTCCTCACTCCGCCCACTTCGAGGTCTTCCTGATCGTGGTTTGTCCTTTACGGATCCGGTCTCCATAAACTTCCGGTGGGTGGCGACGATGGTGTTTCCTATCCGGTGCATAATGCTGTCCGTAGACTGCCCGAATCGTCGCTGCACTTCGACCACAGATTGAAAAACCTCCTGCCATGCAGCGATTTTACACCTCTGCTCTAGAGTCAGCATGGTAGCAGAAGAAAACGGAGCAAAACTTCAAATGTAGACTCAAAAAATTCTCAACTACTGAGTAAGAGTTTACCACAAGATGACTCGTTGGTCGATTAGCTGCAAAGAAAATTGAAAATCAAATTAGTGAGGGACTTTTGAAACACCCGGTACATACAGGGTGTCCGAGAATTATCTGTACAATTTTTGGCTGTTTTTAAAGTCAACCATGAAGTGTAGAAATTCCAGTGTTGTCCCATTTTACAGAGAATCTCATTAAGTTTTTTCTGATACCACGTTTTGACAAGTTTTTTAGAATGTACGCGGGTGACAGACATTGATGATTTAAAAGCAAGAATCACAGCTGCTATTGAGCGAATTGATGTGGATATGCTGCAGCGTACATGGCAACATTTGGAGTATCGATTGGATGTTTTGCGAATCACTAATGGTGCACATATCGAATGTTTGTAACAACGTTACTTTAATAAAAGAAACTTTTGAAAATACAGATTCTAAATAATCTTGTTTAAGAATTTTACGTGTCATCAAGAATTTTATTAGAAGATGAAATTGTACAGATAATGTTTCGGACACACTGGAATTTCTAAAAAACTTGTCAAACTTGGTATCAGAAAAAACTTAATGAGATTCTCTGTAAAATGGGACAACACTGGAATTTCTACACTTCATGGTTGACTTTTAATAACAGCCAAAAATTGTACAGATAATTCTCGGACACCCTGTACACACACACACACACACATATATATATATATATATTATATATATAATATATATATATATATATATATATATATATATTATATATATAGTGTTCCGTGTGTAAGACATTAATCCCCTCCCTCGTACCGTGTAATTAAACTCTTTTTAAACTCCACATATATGCAGGGTTGTATAACCAGCCATTGTAATTAGCTTTTATATCGTGTATCGTTGTTAGCTGGTTTACCTTCGAAAAAGTTCAATTAGCGAAAATTCCATCCGACAGCTCACAAAGTTAAAATTGTAAATCAGTAGTGTAGTAGTCTCCTGGGCTCTTTATATACTTGCCATTGTACATACATACATACATACATACATATACATACATAACCTTTGGTTAGCTTCTGCCCGAATTGTTCATTCTGACGAAGGTCAAGCTTTTCACTCCACTTTAGACCTACAGTTTAACGTGGAATCCGAACCACGCCCCCACCAGCAGCCCAGCGTCTTAACCACTAGGCCACTCAGGGTACCCATTTCTCTATCAACCACTTTCTTTATTGTGTGGAAGGATGAACAGCTGGGTTTTGTTGCGCAACGGCTGCCGTTACCGGGTCTCGATTCTGGGGCCGATGGATTCGTATCAGCGACGCTAACCACTATATATATATATATATATATATATATATATATATATATATATATACCGTAATTGCGGCGTATAAGTCGACCTCAAAATTTTCAGCTCAAAATTCTGGTTACTCTGGTATACTCGCCGTATAAGTCGACCCCCAAAAAAAGCTAGGCTAGAATTGGAATGTGGATACAGCCTATAGCGAAAGCGTATACTGAACAAACCAACAAGGTAATTTACTAAGCCACCGAGGCCTAATGCTCTTGCCGGCATCCACTCATTACCATACACCAACCTGACAACAATCTAGGTAGAGCCAGAGCCCAGCTTGTCTTCTTGTCTAGTTTACCCCTATGGAACCCCAGCAAAAAGGATGAAATATGACGCTAGTTTCAAGCTGAAAGTTGTTGCGTTTGCAAACTCTTCAAACAACCGTGCTGCAGCGAGGAAGTATGGAGTTAATGAAAAGCTGGTGCGTGATTGGAAGAAAAATGAAGCCTCCCTGAAGAAGACGCCTAAGAAAAAAAATGTGCTTTAAGAACCGACATCTGTCACTGACCTGAACTGGAAATTACTTAGAAGGTTGGATCAACGAAAACCGTCAAAATGCTATACAGTTACCCGAACTAGCATACGTACTCAAACACTTAAGTGGGCAAGAACACACGGATCAAAGCAAAGATTTTAAAGCAACTGCGAACTGGTGTGGTCGCTTCACGAAGATGAAGGGGTTGGTGTTGCGACAGAAAACTAAAATTGCACAAAAACTCCCTGCAGACCTCGAAGACAAAATTAGAAATTTCCATACATACGTTATTGGACTGAGGAGCAACACGACTACCCACATGTCAGATTGGTAATATGGATGAAACACTTGTTTTTCGATATGCTTAGCATAAACTGTTGACTCCAAGGCAAAAACTATTCTGATAAAAAGTACAGGTCACGAGAAGACGAAGTTCACTGTTGTATTAAGCTGCCTCGCAGACGGAACTAAGTTAAAACCAATGGTTATTTTTAAACGAAAAACAATGCCAGATATAAAGTTCCCTCCAGGTGTTTTTGCCCATGTCCACGAGAAGGGGTGGATGGACGAAGCTGGAGTACACTTATGGATTGACAATGTGTGGAGTAGACGGCCTGGTGGATTACGCAAGGAAAGGGGCTTGTTGGTATGGGACATGTTCAGAAGCCATTTAACAGATAATGTCAAGAAGCATCTACAAAGAAACAATACTGTAACTGCAGTAATACCAGGGTGGTTAACGTCTGTGCTTCAACCTCTCGATGTAAGCCTAAATAAGCCATTTAAGGACAATGTTCGTTTGGAGTGGAATAAATGGATGGTTGAGGGAGAAAAGTCATTCACAAAGGGTGGTAATATGCGTGCTCCACCACTGGATGTGTTGTGCGATTTTGTGATAAAGTCTTGGGAAGCTGTTCGTGTAGAAACTGTTGTAAAATCGTTCAAAAAATGTGGGATTTCAAATGCAATGGATGGGGAAGAAGATGATTTGTTGTGGAGAGACGGTGACTAGGAGGATGACAGCGAAAGCAACGAAGACGAAGTTGGATCTTCCAGTGAATCGGACCCGTATGCAGACCTCGAAGGATATTAAAATGTGTTCATACATGCTTTCACTGTCAGTAAAATATTTTGAAGCAAAATTACCGTAATCTTGGAGTTACGGTAAAATTTTAACTGTTTATCTTAGGCCTAAGGTTTTAATTACAGTAATAATGTCATTGTGTGTATAATCAATAACTGTCATTATGTATCGTTAACTGTCATTACCCCTGTAGTGTCTTGTTTAGATAGGCTTATTTACCACTTTGTGGTAGAGGTTCACTTTTTATACCCGGCGTATAGGTCGACCCTAAGTTTTGGAGAGATTTTTTCATGCTTAAAAAGTCGACTTATACACCACAATTTACGGTATATATATATGTGTGTGTGTGTGTGTGTATATATATTTTTTAAATTTATTTATTTATTGACTTATGATGGTTTCGAACGACGATTCAGGGTCAACCTCGGGCGACCCCTCGGCACTATATCGCCTCATTTGCGGAATTTGGTGGAGGAGGGAATTATTTTCTACTCTCCATCTGCTATATATATATATATATATTATTATATATATATAATATATATATATGTGTGTGTGTGTGGTGTGTGTGGTTTATAGAGCCCAAAGTTTAAATTATTAGGTTTAGCGAGTGAATGTGTTCGTGGATATTACATTTGAAAAGGTTTTTAACAATTGATGATGCTAAAATTTGAATTAGTTTTGAGATAAGTAGTGTGTTGTGTTTTGTGCGTAATTAAGTTATGATTTATTGTTTCCTGGGGAGAAATCGGCCTTAAGGTCAGAGTTAATTTGTTCTCAGGCGAGCGAGAATTCCTTCATTTGATATATATATATATAAATCTTTTTTTTCACTACAGCTCTCGTTTGGCGTCCATTTGAAACGTTTGTGAAGCTGTTTTATGGTGGCGAGGCAAATCGTTTAAAAAAGTCTAATTTAGATGAAGGTAGGTCCTGGCGTGTACACACACACACACACACACACACACACACACACACACATATATATATATATATATATATATATATATATATATATCTATATATATATACTAGGGTGCCACTTATTTGGGGTGTTTTTTCATTTTTTTGGGAATTTCTATCAGGACGGGCGCATTTCTGGTGTCATTCCGTCTAAAAACATTGTGTGTAAAATATTTTTGAAATAAAATAATAATTAGAACTGCCTCAACGAGGTCAAAGTTTATACTTTTTGTCGAAAAGTACTCATGGCGTTCTGTTATCATGTCAGTTTTCGTTTCGATAGCTGCTGTAGTTTCTGAGTTGAAAAATGATAACAGACAGACAGACGGACGGTCAGAGTCGTTGGTTTAGTCTTCCGCACTGGTGTACAGAAGACTAAAATGAGTATTATACAGGGTGTAACACGAGTTTATCCAAATATTGATACAGGCGAAAGAACATGTTATTCTAAGTAGAAAATGGGTTGGGACGAGTTTTGCCAACACTAACAGTGTTTCATTCTCTTTTTCAGTGAGTTCTGAAACGACGTGATGGCTTCGGCAACAAGATCTAAAACAGCAGTCTATCTCCTGGGGACCGTGGACCACAGCATCACAGGAAGCATGCTGCCTACGGGAAAGCAGGCGCTTCAGTACTTTTTCCACCTTCACCTTGACGTCAAGAAGCCGATCAAGGAAGCAGCCGCTGAGACAGTGACCGCAGTCAAGGAATTCTGGGAGCGGTCCCGTATTCCTACGCAGAAAGACCAACGCGCAAGGGACAAGGTTCTCCGAATGTACGAGAAGTGGCGGGCTCTGAACAAGAACTCGAAACGGCGCACTGTGACCCAAATCAGGAACGAGGCCGAGTTCCTCTCATCCCTTGACCGCCTCTTCGACATCGCACACGAACAGGCGATGTCGATGATCACAATCGAAGAGGACAGGGAGTTCCTGACGGGACAAAGGGCCGAGGTGCGGCGCGGCCGCATCTCCTCCACACGTGACATGACGCTGCACACTGAGGAGGAGCGTGCGAGGAGACAGGAAGCGGAAAGGAGCCGCCGGCAAGATGATGAAAGGGCGAACAGAGAGAGCCGAGAAGAACTCGTCGAACTGGCATCGAGCTCCAGCTCAGGTGCAAGCAGCCCGACTCGGTCACCGACACGGCGTCGTCGCCGAGAAGAAGAGGAAGAGCTCTCTCTCCCGGCCCGTCCACGTCGAATGCAGAAGCTCTACGACCCCTTTACCACCCAAGCGATTCCGCGCGTCGAAAAAGATGATCACCCCTGATCTCTCCGCAGCGATGGATCGGACGAAACTTACCGACCGAGAAGGTGTTTTTTTGCTGTCGGCGGCTGCGAGGAGCTTGGGCCACGACCCTGAGGAGCTGGTCTTGAACCGCGAATCCTCCCGCCGCGACCGAGCAAAGTTCCGTGCTATGGCAGCAGCGGAAATGAGGCAGCCTTCCATCCTACTGTGCCGCTGACCGTTCACTGGGACGGGAAAATCGTACCAGCGGCTGACGGAGGCCCTGCTGAAGATCGCCTTCCAGTTCTGGTGTCTGGGGAGAACGTCGACAAGCTTCTGGCTGTGCCCAGCCTCCCCGACGGCACCGGCCGCGCCATGGCGGAAGCCGTCCTCTCTGCCCTCGAGGATTGGGACATCAAGGGACGGATCTGTGCCCTCTCTTTTGACACCACCGCCTCAAACACAGGACTCTCAGGAGGAGCTTGCTATATCATTGGCAGAAACTCGAGAAGACAGTGCTTCATTTGGCTTGCCGCCACCACATCCACGAACTGGTGTGCGAGAAGGCATTCACGGCGTGCCTCGGTCCCTCTACTGGTCCTGACATCCTCCTGTTCAAACGATTCGCCGCCCAGTGGGACTTCATCGATCAAACCAAAGCGAAGCCCTTCGAGGATGGAACCATGCCGCAGCACCTGAAGGACGCCCGCGACGACCTGCTGATCGAATTCAGCCGCCTCCTCGACGGTCAACATCCACGTGATGACTACAGGGAACTTCTGGAGCTCTCTGTAATTGTGCTGGGCGGTCCGAACAAGCGGGGTGCCCGGTTTCGCTCGTCCCGGCGCCTTCCATCGCGCGCGCTGGATGGCAAAAGTCATCTATGCCATCAAACTGTTCCTGTTCCGGGAACAGTTTCAGATGTCGTCAGGCGAAGCGGCTGGAATCCGGCGATTCACCATCTTCGCCGTGTCCATCTACGTGACGGCCTGGTACAAAGCGCCGCTCCCGGCAACGGCCCCGCCGCGGACCTCGCGCTGCTCAAGGCCCTCGTCTATTATCCGGACTCAGCGGTGGCCAAGGCGACGGCGACAGTCTTCGCCAGGCACCTATGGTACTTGAGCGAGCGCCTCGTCACCCTGGCCATCTTCGACGAGGGTATCGACTTGGCGACAAAGCGGGAGATGATTAAAGCGATGGAAGAAGAGGAAGGATCGGAGGATCCCCCGCGGCGTATCAATGTGGACCTGTCCACCGCCTCAATCGCCAACAATACATTGGCCAAGTTCACAACGACTACATCAAAGGAGTTCTTCAAGGTTCTGGACATCAGCACCGCCTTCCTGCTCAAGGATCCGGAGGAGTGGCGGACGGACCCAGCCTTCATCGCCGCATCCCGCCGAGTCCAGGCCCTTCAAGTTGTCAATGACTTCGCGGAGCGCGGGGTGGCGTTGATGCAGTCTTTCAACCTGGCCCTTACCAAGAGTGAAGACCAAAGGCAGTTCCTCTTACAAGTGGTCGAGAAGCACCGCTGTGACTTCCCAACCGCCCGCAAGTCCACCGTGACCTCTGCAAAGTAGGCAACAATGAGAGGGAGATGGCGCCCATGATACCCCCCCCCCCCCTTGAGGGGCTAATACTCGAGTTGAGGGGGACCTAGAGTTGAAAGTATGAAGTCCAGTTATATGTTTTAGGTCAAGATTAGTAGCTTGAACAAACTAGAAGTGATATTTTATTTGCTAGAGGCATAGAACATCATGATCTAAAATTTCTACTTTTCGAGAAAATATACAAACTTTGACCGTATTGAGGCAGTTCTAAATATTGTTTTATTTCAAAAATATTTTACACACGATATTTTTTGACAAAATGGAACCAGAAACGCGCCCGTCCCGATAAAAATTCAAACTTTCGAAAATAAGTGTCACCCTAATATATACACACACGAGTTTACGTAATGTCAGTGTATGTGCGTATGTGTGCACGCGTAGGCAACTTGGTACAAGTAAGGTCGAGTGTATGATGATTTACGGATGAAGTAGGGTATTTGTTTGTGAGAACACTTTTGATACCTCGGAATATTAAAAGAAATATAAAAAATCTAGAAACCTTTTTATTGTCGGAAAATAGATATGTTGGTCCTGATTAGGTTAGGTTAGGGTAATTAAGTTTTGGTTAGGTTAGGCTAGATTAGCAAGTACCTCACTATTTAATGACTCAACAGAAAACAACCTTCCAGTCCTCATTTGCCTCCGAAATGCTTGTCACGCCTTTCTCGGTTCGATGACAGTAGATTAGGTTTGGTTAATTAGCTTCGTTAGATGTATGGATAAAAAAAGTCGGTACCTTGCTTATGCGAAGATGCGCACGCGCGCGTGTGTGTGTGTGGTGTGTGTGTGTGTGCCGTCCAAGATAATAGAGGAGTACTAAATAGTGTAAATAAAGTGTGTGATTAAAGCAAGCGATGGTAGAGATAATTTCACGGCCATTTTATTACTCTTATTTATAGCGTCATTAGCGACCGTCTGTATGGGCACCGCTTCCCCGCAACGACCTGTGCCCAAACAAGGCCATCTCCTCATTAGCAACGCTCCCTCAATCATCAGCGTCCGACCATAGTAATAAGGGTTGCGTGCCCACGGTGGCTCAAAGGCCAAAGCGCAGTGTCATTCCTTAATGGGTATAATGCAAGTCTCTGGGGCACGGGGAGAGGAGTTGTGAATGGGCATGACGGAATTAAAGAAGGTATAGCGAAAAAGGAGTGAAGTCTCGTATAAAGAAGTGACAGCATCAAACCGTTTCTTGGCGAGGAAGTCGATGCAGGACGTCAGAGAAGGCGAACCGATCCTCGCTCTCCGATTAAGACATCGTTCTCGCATTACGTAACGGAACGAATACGAATAATCGTCAAAGGGAACGTACATAAGACGTACGTACTTGTGTGTGTGTGTGTCTTTCGTCCGTCCCTCGTATAACAGCCATTCATTTCTCGCGCTATTCAAAGGGTTTGAGAAACAAACGCTTTGGAATAAAAGGCGACCTATTTTTTCTAAGTTGGACCTACTTCACTTTAAATTTCATTCATTCATTCATTGATTCAGTTATAGTATATGTATTTTTTTTAAGGATTTAACGCAATATGCAGTCTCGCTTCGCTCGTCTGCGCGTAAACCTTAGTTACCCTGATATGATTTATTTTCGCTAACTCGTTCCAGAACTGGCGAGAGCCCTCCTTCACTTTATCCGTCTTTTCTCATTTTTTTTTTCTTTTTTATATTTTTATTTATTAAAATAAAAAATAATTTGACTCTTTGGTACGCCTTTCCATTTCACTGTCGCATCTCGTCAGTCAGTCAGTCGTCCGCGAGCGCCGCATCGTCTCAAATTTCTTCCTTTTCTCAATTAATTTTTTATCTTTTTTTACTTTTCTTTTTATTCCCGAGGTTCCATTCTGGCGGGGCTCGCATTGAGTGGCCCTTCAGAGACTATCTTCATTTGAAATCTGCAGATGGAACAATGAACCGCGCAGATTTTACGCAAAATACTATATCGATTGGCTACGAAGGTTTCCTCGCTTTCAGGGTAGCCGGCCGGGAGGGAGCAGGCCCGCCTCATATATATATATATATATATATATATATATATATATATATATATATATATATATATATGTGTGTGTGTGTGTGTGTGTGTGGTAGTATTGAAGTTATGAAGAAATTTTTTTCTTTTATTCTGGTACTGAATATTGAAAAAAAATTTTTCAAATTACAAAAAAAAAAGTAATAAATAAAAAAAACCTTTATTTTAGAAAAGAAATTTAGAAATAAAATAAATAAAATGAAAAAAATGAAAATTAATGAATGGAAAATGCTTCAAATAATTCCAACTTAGGATCATTTTAATAGAAAATTAAAAAGAATTTTGAGGGTGAACTTTAGAAATTGATCAATGTAGGAATTATATATATAATATTATATATATATATATATATATATAATATATATATATATAGTACTGCGATTGGAACTTTTTTATAGGTTTGTGTATGTCGATTTTAATTAGTTTTCCTGTTATTACACTTAGTTATTTATGATAGTTGATGAGATTATTATTATTATTATTATTAGTAGTAGTATCAAAGTTTCGCTGTACGCATATATATATATATATATGAATTAGTCGGATACTAATGAGGAATAGATGTATAAATTTGAATTAGATGTGTCTTGGTGGTGTAGTGGTTAGGATCGCTGGCTACGAATCCACCGGCCCCGTGTTCGATACCCGGTGACGGCAGTCAGCGCGCAGGAAACCCAGCTGTTCATCCTTCCATACGATAAAAATTGGTTGATAGATGAATGGGTACCCTGGTTAGCCTAGTGGTTAAGACACTGGGTTGCTTATCAAGAGGTCATGAGATTCAGTCCGGGTGAGGACTGCAATTTCTGACCACCCGTGGTGAGTCGTGGTTCGGATTCCACGTTAAGCTGTAGGTTCAAGGTGGAGCAACGAGCTTGACCTTCGTCAAAATGAACAATTCGGGCGGAAGCAAAGCCAAAGTTAACCAAAGTTAAGGTAGTAGTAGATGAGAAGTATGAAGGAAAATAACGAAATCTTAAAAGTGGATGATAGATGAATGATCATTGCTAAAAATTGGTTGTATAACACCCCTTTTTAAAGGGGTGATCCTACAGTAGCAACTAATTACAGGCCGGTGTGTTCGTTATAAGTGTTCAGCAAAGTTTTTGAAAAACTTGTAAAAAGTAGAATGCAGCGATATTTAGAATCCTACAATTTATTATCTCCAAATCAATATGGCTTCCGTAATAATAAAACAACGGAAATGGCTATTTTAAATCTTATGGAAAATGTAAATATAGCTAAGGAGAACAAAGACATAATGATATAAATATTTATGAATTTGAGTAAGGCGTTTGATGTAATAGACCATAATATTCTACTTAATAAATTATATTGTTACGGCTTTAGAGGAGCAATCAGTGATTGGTTTAAAAGTTATTTGTCCAATAGATATCATTTGGTATCAGTAAATAAGGTTTGCTCAACTAAAGCGCTTGTCAAGTATGGTGTGCCACAAGGCTCAGTTCTGGGTTCACTGTTATTTTTATTATATGTAAATGACCATACACGTTCATCAGATATATTTAACTTCATAATGTTTGCAGATGATACAACTGTCTCTTTTTATTGCAAAGATATTAATTCATCTGAGAATGTATTTAAATCAGAATTTATCAATGTCATGATTTTTACGAATAAACGAAATATGTATTTTGATGAATTAAATGTTGATGGAATTGCTGTAAAGAAGTCTACTGTAACAAAATTTCTTGCTGTAATGATAGATAAGAATTTGCAGTGGAGTGATCACGTAAATTATATATCAAAAAAAAATTTCAAGGAGCGTTGCAATAATGTTTGAACTTAGAAATGTAGTCCCTGAACAGGTTTTATTAACTCTATCATACTCTCGTTCTTCCATATATAACGTACTGCATCCTTGTTTGGAAAAACTCCGCTAACAACGTTTTAAACTGTACCTTTGTCATCCAAAAACTAGCAATAAGGTTATTATCTGGTTATTATGCTGATTTCCATGATCGTTCTAGCGCATTTTTTAAAGAGCTAAAACTACTAAAACTCGGTGATGTAATCAAACTGGCACATTTTATTTTTATTTGCGAGTGTTAAGAACAAATTCGTTAACTTACAATGGGTAAATAGATATTTTGTAACTCGCCAAGAAATCCATTCATATCAGACCAGAGATAGATCAAAGCATGTGATACCTCAATTGAGATCGTCTTCATCTCAAAAACTACCTATTTTTCATTGGATTGAAACTATGGAATGATTTAAATGCTGATATATATATATATATATATATATATATATATATATATATTATATATATATATATTGTGAATGTAAATTCGTTTAAAACCAAGTTGAAATCTCTATTAACAATTGCATACTAATAAAAAAAAAGTCTAGGAGTAATGTACATTATTATTGTTTATTCATTTCTCGCGTGTAATCTGGGATTAAAGACACACTCTGGTGATTAGAGACACACTAGTTCAGTTCTTGTCTCTCGTGTATAATACTGATTTCTTTGTATGGTATTGGTATAATTCCTTTAATAACGACCTCGCATCCGTTATATCGATAATGATAATTTAAGATTAATACATACCTTAACTATTAATAATACTTGTTCATGATTTATTTATTATCAATAGTAACTACGTTTTATTTTTAATGAGAGCCCAGTAAAGCCTAAAGCTTAAGGGCCAAATAAAATAAAATAAATAGTCCAACTTCACAATTATTTACGTCATCGTAAATTGTAAAATCAATGTATTTATTTTATTATTAATAAAGATTATTCAATTCAATGATGTGCCCCCGCCTAAATTCGGTAGAGAGAGAGAGAGAGAGAGAGAGAGAGAGAGAGAGAGAGAGAGAGAGAGAGAGAGAGAGAGAGAGAGAGAGAGAGAGAGAGTAGATAAAAATGAGAGAGGGAAAAAAGATGCTGTTAATTGGGGGTGTCTTAAATTGAAAACCTTTTGACTAATCAAAAGACTCTCCTCCACTTTATTCTTTTCTCGCTTTTTCTCATTTTTATTTCATTTTTAATCCAATTATCGATTTAGTTTACTTAAGCTATACCTCACTGTTTCGTCTGATATATATATATATATATATATATATATATATATATATATATATATTGTTGTTCGTATTATATATTAAAGCAAGCAAGCAGTTTACCTATAATTCACGCTGTATACTTTGAAAATTTGAAACATGATGATCCAGACCAGCCAGTGGTTCTTAACCTCTGGGACGCGACCCAAAATTGGGTCGCCAAGCCATTTTGATTGGGTCATTAAATTGTCATTTATCATTTATTTATGTTATCCCTAATCATTTTACCATTCATTATTTATTTTATTATTTATTACGAGTGAACAGTTTGAAGGCATTCGTCGCCGAACTAGCCCCGAGACCAGAATTTGGGTCGCAGCCTAAAGTGGTTAAGAACAACTGATCTAGACTGTTCCGGGCCGATCCAGTTGCATCATATATATATATATATATATATATATATATATAAAAGTTTGTGTGTGTGTGTGTGTGTGTGTGTGTACACTAAAAGGGGAATAAAAAACAGACTGGTCTAAGGAGACAAGAGGAATGCAGAACTATAGCAATAATTGCATATAAAAAGGAGAGAGAGAATTTCTATGGCATAAAATTAGCTTTCTGAATCCTTGTTGATACGATCGGGCGACTTTACAATTTCCCCTTTCAATCCAAGTCCTCCTTCGCCTCCTTATCTCTCTCCTTCTCAAGCTTCTTTCCCCCTCTCCCACCTTCCCCATTCCTCCTTCACTCTATATAATCCCTCTATCCCACCCTCACCCTTTCTCTCCCCCACAAATTTTTATTCCCCCCCCCCCTTCCAAACCTCTCTCGTTATATGTTTGCTGAAGCTACGCTATGAATAATTCTCCCGCTTCAACCGTAGCTTCAAAGGGGCGGCGGAGTGCCAGACGCAGACAGTGGCACTGGAACGAGATAGGACCAGGCAGTGCCACAACTAATTCAAATATATATATATATATATATGATGAATAAAACCATTTCGTGAAGGTCAAGCTTGTATATATATATATATATATATGTGTGTGTGTGTGTGTGTGTGTTTGTATATATGTGTGTATATGTATATATATATTTGGGTATGCGGGTATATATGTGTACGTGTATTATTTGTAATTTTTTCAAGTTATATTTATTTTTATTTCTTTATTCTTTTGCGACCTACCGTTTTCTCAGACAATAATTATAAAAACAAATTTGGTAATTTTTTTTTCCCTTATGCATATATATATATATATATATATATATTCTGTATATATTGCGTTTATATTTCGTATATATACCGTAAATATGTTGTATATATATTTTATTGTTCTTTATATATCATCTAGGGATCATTTTGTTTTCCAATTTATATTTATTTGTACTTTTGTATTCGTTTGTGACTATAATATGCATATGTGGTAATTTTTCCCTTATAAATTGGTGTGCCTCTCTTAAAATTTATCTTTCAATTTTTATTTTTTAATAATGTGACATATATATCAATTTGGCAGCATCTATTAAATCGATTGTAAATCCTCCCTCTTGAGCTTGAATTGGTAGACTCCACTTACAATATTTATATTTATTTTTATTTCTTTATTCTTTTGTGACCTGTTCCATAAAAAAGCCATTTGAATTTATATGGAAGGTCGGCCAAAGTGCTAAAAGTGTCTTTATATATATATATATATATATATATATGTATGTGTATATATATGTATATATATATATATAGTATGTATATGTATTTATGGGTTTTTTATTTGCCTGTTTATTTCTTTATGATTATTTAGGCTGTGACATATATATCACTAAGGCACTATTTTGTAATTAATTTTTTCTCAATTTATATTTATATTTATTTTTATTTCTTTATTCTTCTGTGACCATATAAATGTTGGCTCCTCCCACAATTTTTTTCTATGCTTACTATATATATGTATATATTTATATATATATATATATGTATATATATATATATGTATATATATGTGAATGTGTATGTATGTATGTTTATTTTTGTAACCTATATATTGCCTTGATCTGTCCTTTCACTCCAGTGTTCCTGAGGATGTCATTAGACGAAAGCGCTTGAGCACCCCTTTGTGTTTCTTTTTCCTTCGTGGTTTTATTCATCATAAATACTTTTCACGTGTCACTTTCGTGAAATAATTTTTCATATATATATATATATATATATATATATTCAAAACCGCTTATAAGAATCACGTTTTGGATTGTCAAAATAATCTTATATCCAGATGATTCCTATAACACTAAATAATAGTAATAATATTTTTAAAGGAGGTGTATTCTTATATCCGTGATTCTTATATGCAGCTTTGACTATATATGCGTGGCTGTCTATGAGGGCAGGAGATCACAGCAACTCACTCCTTCACCAAATCCCGCAAACAAATGAGGCGGGATGTTGCAGAGGGGTTGACCGCAGGTTGATCCTGAATCGTCGTTCAAACTCTCGTAAAGTAATATATATATATATATATATATATATATATATATATATATATATATAAAGTACATTGTATACGAATTTTAAGATGCTTTCCTTTCGTGCGTACATTAATTTGGGGCCCCACCTTGTTTGGTCGTCGTACATATTACCTCCGTGTGTCACCTGCGCGTACACAGTCCTTAATCCGAGGTAATTATGAATAACCCTTTAAATAGTCGTATAGAGAAATAGTCAGCATCTGAATGGCTTTTATGGGGCATAAAATTTAGTAATTTCATAACGTGTAATTTCCTTATAATGAGAAATTTGGGATTTTACGAGGTCCTCTTCTTATAATAGTCTCGAAAATGTATTTCCAACCGTAAATAATGGTAAGAGTTGTCTGCGCTTTGAAAATGGAGGAAGTCAACTTTTAATTTACGACTTTTTCGTTCAGTTTTAGCGTTTGTTTATTTTATTTTGGTGTTATTTATTATAAAATACTCGATTAAACGGTTGGGTTTTTTTCGGGACTGCAAATTACCGTTTCTTCTCTATGTTCCTCTACAGATTAAGGACACTGTTGTCCGTGCGATATAAATGGCGTGTATAAACCCTCTCAGCGGTGGATGGGCAGTCATAGCTGGAGTGGTTTCTGATTCTGGTTATATATATATATATATATATATATTATATATATATATATATATATATATATATATATATATAATGCATACTTGTAAGGAAGAATAAAAAGTGATTCCAAGAACTTTGGTATATTGAACACCTCACCAGGAAACAAAATGCCTTGTAATCGTTTTTTAGTTTTCCCTGTGGGTGTGCATCATTTATTATTTTCACGAGTTTAGTTATGAAATTCTTGCCATATATATATATATATATATATATATATATATATATATATAGTGTGTGTGTGTGTGTGTGTTTTTGGCTCCAATTATTAATGGATGAACTTGATAATTACGGAACATTTCAAAGCTGGAACGAAACGTTAAGGCGGCGTTACCCATGCAGCAGCAGCAGCAGGGCACGGTCATCCTCCGTTGATGATGGCCTCCACGGATCGCTCAATTCCTTCAATTCTCGTCCAGACGCCGGAAAATAAACAGAAAAATAAATCTCGCCTAATTGGCGACGGACTCACATCGTGAAATCTAAATGAAGTGTAACAGAACTGGCGGTCCGAGGATCGGGCATTGTGTGAGGGCCGGTCGACCTCACAATGGGGCATAACCGGGCTCGAGTCGGCGGGGGGTTGCATACGCCGCCTGACGCCGCACTGACACCACAAAGAGTGTGACGTGACGTCATCACAATGGGTCGTTACATCGACGATGCGATCCAGGCGATGGTCGGAGGAACCATTGCAATTAATTCCCAACACGTCATTATTAAGCAGTTGCAAATTGGGCCGCGGCGGAGGGCCAACTCTGTGATGGCGCCCTCGCCCTCCCACTAGGAGGCCTTTTAACGCTAATGGGCATTGTAGGACCCCCGCGCGGGACCCTAGTTTTGGAGGTCCGCGTACAATCAAAAGGAGCGCTTATTAGAAGAGACTACAGGAAGCTTAATAAAGAGTTACCCTCTTTTAGCGTTATTCCGCATGGGTCACGTGATCTCCCAACCATCAGGAATTAGGTGTTAATCAAGGATTATTAGTGATTATTATATCTTTAACATCTCTTACTTTATAACAAAATCACATCTTCAAGAGGTGGTAATAATAATAATAATAATAACTTAGCCATTTTTAAAGAAATTGCAATAATAATTATTATTATTATACTTTTTTCTGCAAGTAGGAGGGGCCAAGGCGAATGCCCGCAAAAACGCCCCATAGAAGAATAAGAATATATATGTGTGTGTGTGTGTGTAATTATATAAGTTTTACATAGCAAATAGTCGAGAGTGATACAGAGGGGCCTCCTATAATTCAGTTACTGTAAGACTGAAGGTTTAATCAATGTAGGTAAACAGTGAGACCAAAAATTTCTGATTTAAATATATTTTTTTAAAATATATCTTCGCTAAATATAGTCTCAAGGTTTTATACTTGCAGTTTTTATGTAGTTTAGAAACAATTATGGAAAATGCAGATGATGGTTCTCCGCTTGAAGAAGCAGTTGTCATTCAATTTTCACAACTAGGAAATAATTTTAATCATTATTTTTTTAAGGTTTGTAAATTTTTTCCTCTTTGAAAAAGAGAAAAATCAATTATTTTGTCTGTAGACCTCTTTGTCATTTGCCTTAGTACCGTTCTCAATGTCACGATTCCCCCTCTTTGCTTTGTTTTATGATGGTATTGAGGGTATGTACGCACGTATGCACACATGCATAATATATATATATATATATATATATATATATATATATATATATATATATATATATATATATATGATGAATAAAACCACAAAGGAAACACCATCTGTGTTTCCTTTCCTTCGTGGTTTTATTCATCATAAATATTTTTCACGTGTTACTTTCATGAAATAATTTTCATATATACAGGGCGTCCCAAAAAAATGTATACACACTTTAAATAATTATAAAGGCAGTGTTTATTAAAATACATTTCATTTTCAAAATGTAATAGAATCTACAGACATTATTTAATTGTTTTGTCAACGCCTGTTTTCAAACTGACGTCCGTTCTGGTCAAGGCACTGCTGATAACGCGAAGTAATGGAATCGCAAACATCACGAAACATTTCGTTTGGTATTTGTGTGCATTCTCGTTCAATGGCTGCTCTCAATTCAGCGACTGTTGCAGGTTTTATAGCGTAGACTTTGTCTTTTAAGTATCCCCATAAAAAAAAGTCTAGTGGTGTGAGGTCTGGTGAACGCGGAGGGTATTCTACGAAACCCCTTCGTCCAATCCACATCCACATCGTGCCAAGTACCACTCGCAATACTCCACTCTTCGGTCCGGATCATCATCATCTTCATTAATAGCATGGACTAATCTTGGAATGTAACTTTTCCATTGACAGCGCTTCAAAATGCGTTGGACAGACGATTCTGAAATTCCTACCTCACGACTCGCTTGCCGCACAGATTTTCTTGGACTTTGGTGATACGTTTCCAGTACTCTTTCTTGCTTTGTGGGGCTTGTCGATGTCCGTGGTCTTCCGGAACGCTTCTTGTGGACATTCTGAACAGTTCCATCGGCTTCAAACTTATCTCTAATTCGAGTGATGGTAAGTCGCGTTGGTGGATCTGTTTGAAACTCCCTCCTAAACTGTCTTTGCACTTCAACTGCGTTTTCACACTTCCAGTAGCATTTTAGAATGAATTTCCTTTGTTCAAAGCTTAGTCTGACTGCCATTATTAATTCTAATGGGTTTAACTTGGAAAGAAAGAAACATCAATTGAGCTATCAGCTGTTAAAGTGTGTATACATTTTTTTGGGACGTCCTGTATATATATATATATATATATATATATATATATATATGGAAAATACTTGAGGGCTCTGTCCATAACTTTAGAAATGAAATAGAAACAAACTGGAATGAGAGAAGAGGCAGATTTTGTACAGTTCCAGCTGCGGTGGGACAAATGGTCATGAAAACGAGGATGGAAAATACCCTCAGAATACGAGGCCCAAAGCTTTTCAATGTCCTACCAAAAGAAATGAGGAATCTCCAGCACACCGACCTGAATAACTTCAAGAACCAGCTGGACAGATTCCTGCGCAAAGTCCCTGACCAGCCATGCGTGGCTGGCTACGAGGACAGGAGGAGAGCGGACAGCAATTCCCTCCTTCATCAAATCCCGCAAGTGAGGCGGGATGCTGCAGAGGGGGTCGACCGCAGGTCGATCTTGAACCGTCGTTTAAACTCCTAAAAAAAAAATACACACACATACACACACACACACACACACACACACACATATATATATATATATATATACATATATACACACACAGTACCGTGCAAAAGTACGAGTCCACTGTCAATCTGATAACTATTAGATAATCTGTCGTATGAAAATTGGTTTTGATACTAAAATACACATTAACTAGAACCTCTGGTTCATATTAACGTATAACTAAGTTATTACTTAAGTGTATAAAGTTGTATTTGCTGGATGACCCTCTAGTCTGCATAAATTGGACTTGAGGGTTGATTTATTATATTACTTATAACGCATGTGTTTAAAGATCTAGCGAACTATTGATGATGGATCTGCAGTAAATGCTCCTAAGCTATTGTTATATCAGTATTTACAATTAAAAGTATTGACATATTCACTTAAATTCTGAAAAACAAATTTATCCAAAACGTTTCTCATTATAATCCTAATTCATGCTGTTTATTTCTTTCACAGGCTTAAGAAATGACGAAAAGTACAATTTCTGATGAGATTAGATATAAAATAATACATTTGCATGGTGAGGGACTGAGTCAAAGAAAAATAAGTGAATCTACAGGTGTTTCCAAAACTGGTGTATAAACAATCTTGGCTCGTCAGAGATCAAATGGGACCCCCAGTTGGTCGTCCTAGATTAGAGAGGCCTTCTAAGCTTTCTCCATCTGATCTACAATATCTAAAGATTACTTCCCTTTGAGACAGATGCAAATCCAGCGCTTCACTGGCAGCAGATCTCGACAAAACAACAGGTGTCTCAGTTGATCCCTCTACTGTACGAAGGAAGCTTAACTCAGTAGGTTTCAGATGTCCAATACTTGTGTTCCACAGCATATTTTCTTCTCTTCTCTTTATTTCATTCCTTAAAAGTGGCTTTTTTGCTGCAACACATCCTTTAAGACCTACTGAGTTAAACTTCCTTCGTACAGTAGAGGGATCAACTGAGACACCTGTTGTTTTTTCGAGATCTGCTGCGAGTGAAGTGCTGGATTTGCGTCTGTCTCGAAGAGAAGTAATCTTTAGATACTGTGGATCAGATGGAGAAAGCTTAGAAGGCCTCTCTAATCTAGGACGACCAACTGGGGATCCCATTTGATCTCTGACGAGCCAAGCTTGTTTATACACCAGTTTTGGAAACACCTGTAGATTCACTTATTTTTCTTTGACTCAGTCCCTCACCATGCAAATGTATTATTTTATATCTAATCTCATCAGAAATTGTACTTTTCGTCATTTCTTAAGCCTGTGAAAGAAATAAACAGCATGAATTAGGATTATAATGAGAAACGTTTTGGATAAATTTGTTTTTCAGAATTTAAGTGAATATGTCAATACTTTTAATTGTAAATACTGATATAACAATAGCTTAGGAGCATTTACTGCAGATCCATCATCAATAGTTCGCTAGATCTTTAAACACATGCGTTATAAGTAATATAATAAATCAATCGTCAAGTCCAATTTATGCAGACTAGAGGGTAATCCAGTTAATACAACTTTATACACTTAAGTAATAACTTAGTTATACGTTAATATGAATGTAGTTAATGTGTATTTTAGTATCAAAACCAATTTTCGTACGACAGATTATCTAAGAGTTATCAGATTGACAGTGGACTCATACTTTTGCACGGTACTATATATATATATATATATATATATATATATATACAGACCGTGCATGGAACAAGGAACTCTTCTGGGAAAATTAAATCCACTGTAGTCCGAATAAGTAATGGTAAATGACAAACACTATAGGTTTTTCTTTTTCATGATGTTAGCCAGGGTTGTGGAGTCGGTCCAAAATTTTCCGACTCCGACTCCGACTCCACACATTGTCAAAAATTCGACTCCGACTCCGACTCCGACTCCACACATTGTAAAAAATCTAAAAATCCGACTCCGACTCCTCACATTTTAAATATACGACTCCGACTCCTCTAGTGTTTCACTCTATAATTATCATAATAATAAGACATTTCATCACCACCACACTAAGTGTGAAATTTTATATTTTATATTTTATATTTAAATAAATATTAATTGTATTTCTGAAAATGTAAAAAAAAAATATTAAAAAAACTTAATCTAGGGGCTATCAATGAATAAGGTTATTGACCAAAAAAACTAAATAACCTAAATGTTAGTATTTAGGATTTAGAAATTAAGGGTGACACAGGACAGAAATTGGAGTCGGAGTCGGAAGTTTTTTACCGACTCCGACTCCGGCTCCGACTCCGCCCTGAAACGTGCGACTCCACGACTCCGACTCCACGACTCCGACTCCGACTCCACAACCCTGATGTTAGCCCGACGTGGACAACGGGTCACTCGCAGAGAGGTCCCAAAATATAGCTTCCCTCACCAGCTATCTGCAAAGCAGATAGGATCCAGCTTTGGGACAGGATCTATCCTATCTGCAATGCAGATAGTTGGTGAGGGAAGCTATATTTTTGGGGCCTCTTTGCGAGTGACCCGTTGCCCACGTCGGGCTAACATCATGAAAAAGAAAAACCTATAGTGTTTGTCATTTACCATTACTTATTCGGACTATAGTGGATTTAATTTTGCCAGAAGAGTTCCTTGTTTCATGCACCGTCTGTGTGTATCATAAAAAACCTCAGGGGACCATTCTGAGTTCAATCCCATATATATACACACAGGGTGTTTCAGGAGGAAAGGTCAATACTTCGGGAGGTGATAGTATCGGTCATTGTGAGAAAAAAAGTTCACATGAACATGTGTCTAATTCTGAATGGTTACGGAGATAGAGCTGTTTGAATCTACAAATACAAAAGCATTGTTAATGGTAATCAAGAAAGAGAAACCAATTACTGTTTCTAACATTTAATGTTTAAACATTGGCATTTTGAATGGTATCAGATACAGAAATGACAAATTTGTTACAGTTTACAATACGTTTTCGAAAATCCCACCGTCAACCTCAATGCACTTTGCAACTCGTGTGCGAAGATCGCGTGTTGTTCGTCTGAGTTGATCTTGACGTTCCTTTATGCGGGCAGCAGCATCCAAAATGCGCGCGAGCAATTCGTCTCGTATCCACCTTTCTTTTGTAAACGACTTTTCATCCACCCCCACAAACAATAATCTAACGGAGAGAGGTCTGAAGACCTTGGTGGCCATTGAATGGGACCACCGCGGCCGATCCATCGACCAGGGAAAGTTTAATTTAGGTATTGCTTCACCAGATGGGTAGAATGTGGAGGAGCTCCGTCATGCTGAAAGTACATACCAGCGCGTGTAGCCAAAGGAACATCCTCCAATAGTCCTGGCAATTCATTTTGCAGAAATTCTAGGTAACTTTGTCCTGTGAGACGATTCTCTAAAGTAACAGGGCTAATCAGCTGATCATCGATGATACCGCACCACACATTGGCGATGTTGAAAATTTGTTTCCACAGTAGCATTTGGATTTTCGTCTGACCACCGATGAGAGTCATGAGTGTTGTTGATACCGTCACGGGTGAAAGTAGCTTCATCGGTGAACAGTATTAATCGAAGCAATCGGCGATTAGCATTTACTCAATGACAAAATTCCAGTCGCATGGCAGCGTCTCCTGGTTGAAGGTGTTGTACAAGCTGTACATGATATGGATGCAAGCCTTCCTCACGTAATGTTCGCCATACTCTTGTGTGTGGTACACCGAGACGTAGAAATTCTTCGTGAGCTAGTAGTAGGACTACGCTCTACCAACTGAAGAATGTTTTCCACTTCATCCACATCTTGTTGATCTTCACGTTCAGATGAAACATGAGCGCTGGAAATTGTACCAATCTCACGCAATGTGTTGAAAACCCTGGTAAACACACTTCGATCCGGAATTCTGCGATTCAGAAACCGTCGACGGTATTCTGCAACAGCAGCTGTCGCATTTCCATCGCAAAAACCGTAGACATACACCATATCTGCATATTCGGCATGTGTGATTGTGTGAAGGTGTGTGGCATTCTTAACACTGCTTCAAACACCAAACAATGTCACTCACAGTAGTCAGCTGTCGATTGGCTTAAATGTTATATGCTTACATTACAGCTTACTTGGTTCAAGGTTATAGGGGAGGGAAGGGGGAGGAAGAGCTGCGCGCGCATCAGATTCAAACAGCTCTATCTCCGTAACCATTCAGAATTGGACATATGTTCATATGAACTTTTTTTCTCACAATGACCGATGCTATCACCTCCCGAAGTATTTTCGACCTTTCCCCCTGAAACACCCTGTGTGTGTGTATATATATATATATATATAGTGGTGAGCTGCCAAAATTTTAACCACCGGGTTCTGTATAAAAAATTCTGAATTCGGCAATAAAAAATTGACAACCCTTCCCACCCCCCTTTCGCAATTAATTATCTTGCTATTTGCCTTTTTCAAGTGTCTGCATTTTATGATTGAGCTAGGTATTAATAACTGCATGACAATTAATTAGTATAGTTAATTAGAGAAATAGACGTTTCTAATGAAATCAGAAAAGAAGAATTATTTATAAAAACCGATGAATCATATTATCTACATAGTTAAAATTAAATTGCTCAGTCAACTTTAGCAATAATGAATTATTAGGCAAAACATAAATATCAGTACATCTATGCTCTCTTCAGCGTCCAGCAAAAAAGTTAACAACCGGTTCTTATTTTCAAAAAGATTTTAACAACCGGTTCGCGCGAACCGGTGCGAACCGGGTCCAGCTCACCACTGTATATATATATATATATATATATATTTTTTTTTTTATTATTTTTTTTTTTCCCTGGAAAAAAGGCACCAGAACGCTCCTACATTTTTTATGATATTTTCCAGTAGTTACTCCATCCCACCCATGAGCGTCCCAATCAAAGAGAGAGTCTCTCTTATGTTTAAAAATTTGCCACGCATCAAGTAAACGATAAAATAGTAATGGAATATGTTTAATTTCTTTAATAGTATAATTTATTAATTAATATTTGTTTATTGCTAATCTTAATCTCGCAATAAACTCAACACATAACTCTCATCAGCTTTTATCGGAAGTTATTTCTGTGTATTATCTTTTTGTTTATTTTTTGCTGTAAATTCATCAAAAGGTATCGGTACGCCGTACTGGAGCGTCCCGGCAGAAAAAAGCAATATACAGGGTGTTTCATAACATGTGGGACGCACTTCCAGGCTGGATTCAGGACCCGAAAACAATGAAAAAAGTTTATATAAACATATGCTCGAAATCGCATTGTTTCCGAGTTGCAGCCCATTTTGTGTTCCAGCAATTCTTTCCGCAAACTGTTTACAAACACCGCTTGCCGACAATGTTTGTGAGTGTGTACGAGACTTATTTCATGTATGGCCTTGCCGATTGTAATGTTTCTTACACTGATGTTTCAATATCGTTGAGTGTAGAGCCATCAGTCAGTCAGAGGTGCATCGCGGTTTTTCACTGTTCGTATTCGTAACTTCTTACCGTGAATAAGTGCAGTCCAGTGAAAAAATAAAAAAACTTAAAAGTTTTTGTGCTGTTGAGGGATAGTGTGCATTTGAAGTGAGAATGGAGGCTTATTCAAACAGAGAAATGGCAGACATGCATCTCATGCATGGACTTGCCGAGTGTAATGCGGCCGCAGCAAGACGTCTGTATGCGGAAAGGTTTCCGAATCGCCGTCTGCCAGATAAAAAGACCTTTCAGAGAATAGACGAGCGTCTTGGTGATACAGGATCATTCAACAAGCGAGTTTCAGATGGTGGTAGACCAACCAGCGCCAGAACTGTTGAGTTGGAGGAGCGGGTTCTGAATCGCGTAGAGGAACATCCTGGTGTCAGCACCCGAAGGATAGCAGCAGCAGAGGGTGTAAGATACACACTGTGTGGAGAATTTTACGGGAACAACAGCTTTACGCATATCACATTCAGAGAGTACAAGGCCTTACTGAAGCTGATTTCCCACCACGAGAGGCTTTTTGTACTTGATTCCTTCAACAGTGCTCGCGATCCTCTTTTTCTATCCTCCGTGTTGTTTTGTGATGAGGCTGCCTTCACAAGAAATGGTGTGATCAATTTTCACAACACTCATCACTGGTCCGAAGAGAATCCGCATGCCATCATCCAGTCAAGGCACCAACAACAATTTAGTATCAATGTATGGGCAGGACTTATTGCCAACAACTTAATCGGTCCTTTTGTTTTACCTGGAAGATTAACAGGAGAATCTTATTCCAATTTTTTAAGGAATGATTTAAGCGATTTACTAGATGAAGTTCCTTATGGTGTCCGACGTCATATGTGGTTTATGCATGACGACGCTCCGCCTCATTTTAGTCGAGTAGGCAGAGACTATTCAGATGACCATTTCCCTGATAAATGGATAGGCCGTGGAGGACCCATTGCGTGGCCTGCTCGCTCTCCGGACCTGAATCCACTCGATTTTTACCTGTGGGGTCATCTGAAATCCATCATTTACGTGACACCCATTGACAACGTTGAAATGCTTCGCCATTCGTGTGGAACAAGAATGCCAGAAAATCCGAGCAATACCTGGAATGTATGAACGCGTCAAGCAGTCTATGACGAGGCGTGTTCAGGCGTGTATTCAAGCGCAAGGCGGTCATTTTGAGCACTTCCTTTAAAGGTAAGGCGGATACCTGCTGGAACACACAACGGGCTGCAACTCAGAAACAGTGATTTCGGGCATATGTTTATATAAACTTTTTTCATTGTTTTCAGGTCCTGAATCCATCCTGAAAGTGCGTCCCACATGTTATGAAACACCCTGTATATATATATATATATATATATATATGTGTGTGTATATATATATATATATATATACACTGTATATATATATACTGTATATGAAAATTATTTCACGGAAATGACACGTGAAAAATATTTATGATGAATAAAACCACGAAGGGAAAAGAAACACAAAGTGGTGCTCAAGCGCTTTCATCTAACGACATCCTCAGGATGTTTTATTCATCATATATATATATATATATATATACACACACGCGCACACCTTTCCTTTCAACCTTTCAAATGTTCCGTGCGATGATTCTTCATTTCACGATGGTCAAGTTTGTCGCCCCTCTTCTCGAGTTGGCCTGGTGAAGTAGAGAGTTGGTTTCTTGTACTCTCCACCTCACATAGCCAGGTACGCCCGGCTCATCTGGGATTGTTCCGAGCCAGGCGTCTAATCTTCTTTTGAAGATGTCCACCGCAACACCACTCGTGTTCCTTAGTTCTTTGGGCAGCTGATTAAACAGTTTTGGTCCTCTCACAACAAAACTATTTTCTTTCAGGGTTAAGGATGTTCACTGTCTAGCCTTTAATTTTGGAACACGACACAGTCTTCCTTTTCTACTTCCCACTGTTGATTGGGGAGTTATAGGGTTCAGAGTAAGATTAGGGGCTAGTTTCTCCATTATTTTCCAAGTGTAAATAATGGTGTGTGTGTGTGTCTCCTCCTTTCCAGTGAATATAGGTTTAATTCGCGTAACCCTTCTCAGTAATTTAGTTCTTTGCACCCATTGATCTTGGTTGTGAAGCTTCTCTGAATCCCTTCTAGCTGTCTTATGTCTTCGCACATATATATATATATATATATATATATATATATATATAGTGTGTGTGTGTGTGTGTGTGTGTGTGTAATATGAAAGTTACGTTCGCTCCTATTCGGTGCTATATTTTGTATCACTTTCTTCCGACTTGGAAAATTACTCTTACTTTCTTGCAGATGTTTTTTTTTATTCAATTTAGGTTAGATTAGGTTTGGTTAGGTTAGGTTAGATTGACCAAACCAAACCTAACCTAAAACAAAAAAATGCGTGTGCAAAACCTTGAGGTATCCTGAATCAGTTGTAATTTGATTTTGAGGTTTTTTAACTGACTAAAGATTTGAAAAAAACGGAAGACCTCGCCTGTAGGAATTAATGTAACTTCAATGACCATTGACGAAAATGTAGAAGGAATGTGGCCATTTATGAACACTTATCTCTCTATCTGACACACACACACACACACACACACACACACACACACACACACACACTACTGTTCAAAAGTTTGGAAACGCCACTAAAAATGACCAAAAAATGCTCCATATTTTAGTTAAAGTGTTAAAGTCTCGAATTTGGCAACGAATGTTCCAAAATAGCCTAATTTTATTTGTTCATGTTACGCATGCGTAATATAAACAATAACTTAAAAAGGTTATCAGTTAACTATCTGAACGCATTCTTACAACTGCATCACTCAGGTATGTTATCCCTTGTTGTTTTCATTGAAAATCGGTTGTTTATAGAATGTTTCCAATATAATAAACATTCCGAGTTTTGTACATCAAATATCGAAATAATGAGTGCCTTGACCGCTTTTACTGGTGGATTCAACTGATTTTTTCACATGCTTCAGTACGGCGGATACCAGAAGATATTCGCGTGAAGATCGTGACTTAACGGGAAAAAAGATATACTATTAGAGAAATGGCTAAAAAACTGAATATTTCTGTAAAAGTGGGTGTAAGGTACTATCAAACGCCATCTATAAATAAGGTCGACCAAAGACAAACAACGAAAATGAGGACCAACAAAAACTACGAAGTCTCAATACCAGTACTTGAGGGTTACATGCCTAAGAAATAGAGAACAAATAGGTCGTAGTTTGCTGCAGGACTTTAGTTCTTCACAGGGCACTGACGTTTTGTTTTGGCTGTAATAATACCACGTCGATTGCAGGAGGCAGGGTTGCTGCCAAAAATCCGTACCTGAAACCAGCGCCCGGGAGAAGGAGGGTGACAGGCAGTGGCGACTGGCGTATAGGAGCGATGGAGCGGTCGCTCCCCCTTGCTTGAAACGATAAATATTAATTTAACAGATAAAAAATATATTAATTTTAAGATATTAAAATAAATATTCTTGAAATATATTTTAAAAATTCATGTGGCATATCATGATTCATGAGGCATTTTGAGTAAGCCTTCATACAGTACATAATATTCTAAACTTATAGCATAGCTTCAAATAGCGTACCGCTGTTTGAATACAAAATAATATTGCAGCCGAATGGAGTGATAGATTTTTCGCTCAGTAAATATAAATTATATTTTACTGTTGTAATGAAAATATAAGTACAATCGCGAATTTTTTTTATAATAACTTTATTTTTACTAATAGTTACTTCAGTAATAATGATATAAGCCATTTATATGTATTTTATTAAAATTATTACTTATTTGTAATTAACTAGAATTGTACGTCTGGCATAGCCGCATATGTTAATACAAGTACAGTACTCTTGTGAGCGGCAGTTGGATTCGCACTAGACTAGCCTATTGTGAGTCCGTGTTGTCGTACAGTGGTACATTATTATAGTCAAATTTATTATAGTCAAATTTATTCAACAATTATTTTTATATTTTATTAAAATATTTTTTTAATACAAATTTATGGCTTCTTTTGACATATAAGTACCGTACGGAAGCACCATGTGATTGTTTATGTACTACAATTCTAAAAATTATAAATTTTATGAAATCGCACCCCCATACATTTATACCACGAGTCGCCACTGGTGACAGGACAACCCAACCTGTGTAACTTTAACCAGTGCCACCTTAACCAGTACACCAACTCAACCAGCCAGGACATAGAACCATATAGGCTATCTTACTCGGGAAGGGAAACTAACACAGGTCGTTAGGTTAGGAGATGAATTTAGGTTCAGTTAGACTTTTTATTCTGTGACTTTTTTTTCCTGTAACTTTTTTCCTACAATTATTATTTCAACGGCAAATACATTGAATTAAGTCAGCCTAACCCAACGTTAGTTTCAAAATTATCATCATCTCGGTTATTGTAGACAGTAACACCAGTAAGCAGTAGTAGTAGTAGTAGTAGTAGTAATGTTGCCATGGTATTAATATCAGTTGTGTCACTAATGCGCTATTGTTCTTTCAATATTTAATATATTTGCTTCTCGATATGTGGATAAAAATTCTGAGCTACGAACATCGTTCTTGACCTTGACCCTCTTCCTAACACCAAAATTTTAAATGGATCATAACGAAATAAGTACAGTATGGAGATCAATTACTATTTCACATTTCACCCTTTATTTTGTGAGGATACATGAGAAAACAGAACAGGCAAAATTTCTTTGTAATCCAACAACATTTAGAGGTTGCCCACAGCTGATAGGTATTTTCAATTTATAGGGCAATGGAAATTTTAATTCTCAGTTTAAATGATAAATTGCATCTCCAATATACATCTCCAATAAGTATTCAGAACAAATATGTCGTGTGAGTATATTCACTAAATTCATAATTAACGATTAAGTACATGACACCTCGAGTGTTGGCGTTCATTTTTTCATCAAAGTGGCTTTGGAGGCTGTCGGCAAGACTTTACGATGTTCTTCGACGATTTGAATCATGAACTGCATCTGCTCTTCGTTCCGAGTCCTTCCAGCCTTCGTGAATTCTTGAATCAATGCTATGCCTCGCTCTGCTGCATCATTCACTACATTTAAGGAATCCCCCTGATCTTTGTTGAACCAAAGCTGGTGTTGTTTTCCCAGTTTGATGGATCCTCTTGCAGGAAATCGACCGGAAGATCTAGAAGGGTGAACAGATTGTACGTATTGGAAGAGCAAAAGTCTGCCAGGATCTTTCCTCTTGGATCTGGAATCCAGACTCGTCGGGGGGGAGCTTCTGACCCTTCAACGGAATTCATATTCTCTACCATTTTCCGCTTCTCATCACCATCGACTGCAGGATCGAAAGTGCAAGGCTCACGTTTACCTCATTGAGGTACCAGAGATGCCGATTAAAACTCTTGTACCCAGCGGCGTTGGTGTTTTGCAACTTTTGAAGGAGGGCTAAGTCGCTTCGTGGAGCGCTTGCTGCTTCTCTTGCTGAAAACCACGGAAGGACGTAATCTTGAGCAACGAAGAGACAGAAGTCCCGCAACCCAGAAATCAGGCGGTCACTGCTACTTGCTCCCGAGATGTTGAAGGACATTGGTTCATGTGCATCGTGAACTGGTATCTGAACATCCAAATCTTGAAAGAGTAAATTCCACGCGCCATCCACCGTGCTCGTGCAAAGCCCCTGGAGCCATGAACACAGGACTCCGACGTCCGTGAGGTACTCCTCCCAAGAAAATGACTACAAGTTCAAGAAGCTCTTTTTAGTCATCTCTGGGATGCTTCACTTTCAGAAGGTCATTTGCTTCATGAATCATCTTCTCGGCCCAGGGACTGATCACTGCAGCCGTCTCCTCTTCGTCCGCGGCAGTGGAGTATTCATTCAATTTCAGTTGCGGCCAAACATTACGGAAGCTCTGGAAAATCGTAATTTCAGGTCCTTTGGAAAGGTCTCCAACAAGGAAAGAAAATACTGCTTCAAGCAGCAGTTCCAGCACGTGATGTCGACACGCAAAGTAAATCATTTCACGCCCGAGAGCCTGCTCTACTCGCACACACACTCCTCCATGGATGCCGGTGTTGGTGGCTGTCGTGTCAAAGCAAAGAGCTTTGATCTTCTGGCCAAGATCCCAGTTTTCGATGGTTTTCGATGATGACGATTGCTGTCCTTTCTGCCTTGGAGTCTGGGAGTTTGGGGATGCTAGAATCTTGCTCATCCCATCCCCGATAACTAAGATGGCTAAACGGTCGATTTTGTCTCTTCCCATTAAGTCTGCCATAAGTTTTCCATCCAGTGAAGAACAAGAGGGCATTCAGGCTTGTAGGAAGCTCTCACCTCTGCTTCGTGGGCTGATCTGTACCTGGATCTGCTGGCCCGAATAGCACTTGGACTGAGGCACATCTCACTTATGTCCTGACCCATTTGCATGCCAAAGGGGATGAGAACACGAGCAGCTGCCCTGTCGCTCATCCGCGTGCGGTCCAATGCCGCAGCGACCTCCGAACTGATTGCCGTCGTCCCACGGCGATGTTTTGGAGCCGACGATGTAACTGGCTTTCTTTCGGGACTTGTTTCCTCACTTGATGACGCTGACGATGAGGTTTCCATAACAACGGTAGCAGAGATTTCTTCCATTTCCTGCACATGCCTGTCTTTCCGCTTCAATTCCTGAGCAGTTCTTTCTTGGGCCCTTGCGACTTTTTTGGCAATCTTCTTGTCGACATTTCCAATCCTTCCTCTCCGACCCTCCTCCCTTTGAGCAAGCAGGAAGTCCTTGTCCTCCTGAATTTTGATAAGATTTAGGGCATTTTGGTGACCAATGTCGAAAAGGTTGTTCAAGCTTGACCTGAACGCAGCCTGGTTGTCCAAATTGGTCTTCGTTTTCCGCAAAATTCTCTTCTTCAAACCCTGCCATTCGTCATGCAATTTCCGGACGTGCTTCTTGACGTCGTGCGGATGTTTCGTCGGTAAACCTTCTGTCACCCAGATTTCAATGATGGCTTGTGATGTCGAGGACACACTCTCAGCTAAGGATTTCTTCTCTTCATTGTGGAGATGGAAAAGGTACTTCAATACATCACCTCTTGAAGGTAATTGCTGACCGGCAATAGTAGGACTTGATGACCCCACAAGCCAGATTGATTTCTTCGATCTTGTACATGCTGCCATCGTTCACCAGTTATCTGTGAATAAGACAAAACGGTGAAATTGGTAAGTTAATTTAACCCATTCATGGATAAAGTACCTCAGGAAAATGTGTAGAAATAAGCCACCCTCTTTGTAACCGTAATCTGTGTTCAAACAATGATTGGCTGATAACCCATGAACACAATATGTATTAAAATTATAATAATTTTGCGAAATCATGCATACATAACCATTTACAGTATATCCAATCCATATATAAATTTAAAATAATCTACGGTACACTACACTATTTCACTCAAACGATGCGAAAAAAGATGATTGCAATACGCTGAAGCAGAGAGCGTCCAAAATTTTATACGCATAAAAATTAAACCTTATAACTATTTTTGGAAACAAAAATATGCCGGTAAAACAAGTCATTATACTTACAAACAATTCATAATACCATCCATTACAGTGCTAAGTAAAAAAAACGTTTGAAATATATGAATTATTTAAATAACACTTACCGTTATGAGAACTGTGATGCTTCTTGGCCACCATTACGTAAATGCACGAAAGACGTGAGTAATTAAGAGAAAACGATTTAGAATTAAAGAAAATTCATTTGTTGGTATACTGAAGTAAAGAAATATGGATTAATTATCAGAACGCAATTGACAAATGCAATTTCTAATTTTGGGGACGCTGTGTATCAATGGGTTAATAAACACTAGAAGTGACTTAAAAAGGGCGCATAAATAAATGAGCATATGGGTAAAACTTTGGGGTCTTTGGGCAACCTCTAAATATTTGATGATTTTCCAAAAAAATCATGTGCTTTATTTGCTCCCGGAACCTCATCATTTGCGGGGTTCCGTGACCCGAAATTCACACTTTCAGTTTTTAAAAGCACCCTAATGTATATACACACACACAGCCCTGGCCAAAAGTATTAGCCACCCTGCTTATATGGGTAATAGTGTTATTCCTGTGTCTTTTGAGGTTAGAAAAAAATATAAAACAAGAAGAAAGTTTATTCTGAAATATTTTAATACCTAGTACACCCACCATTTGCCTTTATTACAGCTTGAATGCGTCTTGGCATTGAATCAACTAATTTTTTGCAAGTCTCAATAGGTATTTTTTCCCATTCTTCAAGAAGCGTAGCATGAAGTTCAGCTTTAGACGAAGACTTACGTCTCCGGACAACCTTGCCTAATACTGCCCACAGGTGCTCTGTGGGATTAAGGTCTGGGCTTTCGGGGGGCCACTCCAAAAGTTTGATTCCTTTCGGGTCAAGCCAATTTCGAGTTGCTCGAGATGTGTGGCACGGTGCATTATCTTGCTGGAATGTAATGTCACCTTTGCTTAATCCTGGGTAAAGCTTTTCCATAGATGGGTCCAGAACTTGCTCCAACATGGCAGTATACAACGAGGAATTCATCCTCCCCTGGCACAAAAACAGTTTTCCAACTCCTCCAGAAGACATGCAACCCCCAAATCATTATGCTACCACCGCCAAATTTTACTGTAGGGACAATACATTCTGGCTTGTATGCTTCGCCTACTCTTCGCCTTAAAAAAGTTGCATCAGGAGAGCTGAAAATCTGAAAGAATCCAAGAGAAATCAGACTTTCTGTGATTCCCTATAAAATCCAAAAGGCATGGTATTTATCAATTTTGATGGTACAAGGAAATAGAAGAAGGGTTTTACTACTTACCTCGAAGTTACTTTCGTCTGGCCAAAGCACTTTTCCCCAATCTTCCGTGGTCCAATGTTGGTGTTTTTTTGCCCATTCAAGTCTCTTTTTTTTCTATTTGTCTCAGGCAGCCATGGTTTCTTTCTGGCTTTTCGTGCCTTGAGATCAGATTCTACAAGCCTTCTTCTCACTGTTCTAGATGACACACTTTTGTTTTTTGCTTGGGATAATTCCGCAGCTAGCTCAGATGATGTTTTTTGGCAATTTTGCAAAGATGAGCGTTTCAAGAATCTATCCTCCCTAGCATTAGTAACCCTCTTTCGCCCACTGTTTGGCTTAGATGCATGGCTCTTGGTGTGTCCTGAAGACGTTTTAAAGTTGTTCGAACAGCGCACCTTGAACATTTAAATATTCTTGCAAATGTAGCTTGCGAAAATCCTTGAGAATGAAAAACCTCGATTTTAGCCCATTCAGATTCGGTTAACATTTTGATAAAGTTTTCAAAAAATTAACCATGGAAGCAGGTTTTTATAATACTTCAATTTTTTGAGAAAATAGGTGGAACTCGCAAAAATTTAAATAAATTAAAATACCTCGGCAAAAGTGCTCGATCAAGGTGCAAATTAGTCATATTATAATCACAAAACTCTAAACTAATTATTTCATTGGTCGAATATTAGCTATAATCACCATAAGCGAGGCTTCAGGGGTGGCTAATACTTTTGGCTAAGGCTGTATATTTTGTGTGTGTGTGTGTGTGTGTCAGCTCAAAATTGATGATTGATTTGGAATCAAAATGAATTGCATCTTGGAAGGCTTCAGTTGTATTTTATTTCCAATTTATGGGCAAAGAATTAAATTTGCACAAATTAATCGTACGCATAAAGATATATATATATATATATATATATATATATATATATATATTTTAACTGCAAACAACACACAGTATAATTAATGTAAAGAACGACGCTTGTGTAGAAGAACGTTCCGCACAAGATGAGGAGGGAGAACGAACAAATGAAAAATGAGGTAACCACCCAGGAATCGAACCCGGGATCTTCCGATTGCCGGTCATATATGCTATCCACTACACCATGGGCCTCGATTAATCAGAAGTCGTAATTCTCCTACATACGAGCAGAAACCAATGCCTGAGGGGCACCTTCGCATGCCGTACATCTTGTGCGGAACGTTCTTCTACACAAGCGTCGTTCTTTACATTAATTATACTGTGTGTTGTTTGTAGTTAAATTGTATACATATGTACGGCATGCGAAGGTGCCCCCTCAGGGCATTGGTTTCTGCTCGTTTGTAGGAGAATTACGACTTCTGATTAATCGAGGCCCATGGTGTAGTGGATAGCATATCTGACCGGCAATCGGAAGATCCCGGGTTCGATTCCCGGGTGGTTACCTCATTTTTCATTTGTTCGTTCTCCCTCATCTTGTGCGGAACGTTCTTCTACACAAGCGTCGTTCTTTACATATATATATATATATACTGTGTGTATATATATATATATATATATATATATATATATATATATATATATATATATACAGGGTGTCCCATAAGTCCGGCATCATAGGAAAAATAATAAAAAAAGGCAAAACAAAAGCTTTTATTTACAGAACGTGCTCAGTATGTCCACCATTGTTTTCATACAAAATTCAGACGTGATACCCAGTCAGCAAGCACACGGTGAATGATGTCAGGAGTAATGGTGTTACATGCCCCAATAATGCGCTGCCGCAAATGTTCAACACTCCTAATTTTCTCTGCGTATACCAGCGCTTTCAAGTGGCCCCAGAGATAAAAATATAGTGGCGTGAGATCCGGGCTTCTAGCTGGTCATTCCACAGGCCCTCGACGTCCTATCCAATGACCAGGAAATTGTTGGTACAGGTATTCCCTTACTTGGGTGCTGTAATGTGCAGGAGCGCCGTCTTGCTGGAACCATGTTGGGAAATTTCCTTTTTCGTTCAAGACACTGGGAAATACTTCTTCCTTGAACATACGTAAGTAGGTGCCTCCAGTGACATGTTCATGTTGATGCGATCCTTCCAAATGCCACACCATATCATCACCTGAGATGCACCTTGTTCCTTTGAAGAGGTATACCAGTGAGGGTTGTTTTGAGACCAGTAGCGGGTGTTCTGTTGATTTACCTCACCATTTCCATAAAAAACAGCCTTGTCACTGAACAGAATGGTGGACGGGAAATTGGTATCCCGAGCATAAATTATGGTTTGTAGAAATAGAAAAATATGAATTTTTCCTATGATGCCGGACTTATGGGACACCCTGTATATGTATATATATATATATATATACATATATATATATACCGTATATATATATATAAACGTGCCTAAGCCAGCCAATATTGCTTTTGAGTTTTGAGTTAATAACATGTCCTGGTAACCATGAAATAACTGAAATTTCATATGAGACCAAGATTTTTTTTGTGGTGAATGTTGCAAAGTTATCGATTTTTGAAAATTTCTTTTTCAAATATCTTTAATGAGAGTAGAAGTAATTTTTACAATGGTGGGGGCCTATGCCCCCCCCTTTATGTATGTCACTGTATATAAGTGCGTGTGTAGCGAGCGGCTATCGGTTGACTGAGCCATGGTGGTGGTGGTGGTGGTGGTGTTTCTCCTACCACTTAGCAGCACGTAAGTATCGCAAAAAAATAAGCAAAAATTCAGTATTGCAAGCATTCAAAATAGCAAAATTCTAGTCGCCATTTTGTTGTGTTGGGGAGTAGTAGAACCAGTAACACAGGTAAATATATATATTCCTGGCTGCTAATTACAAGACATTAATCCAATAGTATAAAAAAACATCCCCAACCCATCAACAAGATTACATATCAAGCACTATTCATCGTTCTCACAATTTACGCGCGGTTCGCAAGCAAAGTAAGCAAAACAATTAAACAATCACGTGATACCAGACGAAAAATATTTCAGTATTTTTATGACTGGCGATAAATAGGCAATAACTTGGCGAATTTTTTTCTGTCATGGTTGGCAACCCTGGATCGACCCTGGAGCGTTTCTTCTCTTTATTTCATCAGTAGGCGACAAAGAGTACCTGAACGCGGACCTCGTGCTCGGCGAAAGTAAATTTTTAAAATTTTTCCTGAATATTGACTTCTTTCCTCTCAGTTTTTTTTCTCGTTTTTTTCCTTCAAAATAACACTGCAATTTTCTAAGTCACAAAGGGATGGGGAAATCTTGGTCTACCAAGGGCACGAGTATGCTCTTAGTACAAATGAGGCTTGGATAGAAGATGGCAAAAAATATTGGAGGTGCAGGAAGTACCAGCAATTCAAATGCAGATCATCCATGATCAGAACTGGCATAAATGTGAAAGAGCCCTCTGATCACACCCACTCTGGAGACTCAATTCAAGCAGAGGCAAATGTAGTCCTTACAAAAAATTAAAGAGGATGCAGCAACAACCCGTGCAAGCACAAGGACAATTCTTGGAGACAATATGAAGCCCTTGAGCAATGATGTCTTAGCTAGAATGCCAAAAAAGTCTTCCATTGAGCGACGTACCAAACGCAAGTGCCAACAAATTGAAGCTATTCAACCTCCTCCTCAGTTTCGAAACTTTGAAATACCAAATGACTATGCAGACATTGTCTTGCATGATTCTGGAGTTGATGATCCTTTGAGATTCTTGGTTCTTGGCACACTTGAGTTGGTTAATTGTTTTCAAAGTGAGGTGTGGATGGGGGATGGGACTTTTGACACCACTCCAACAATTTTCTTTCAACTTTACACCATTCATGCCAAGGTTTGGAATTCGTATCCTTCTTGTATCTACTTGCTTTTGCCAAACAAAACTGCTGAAACATACATACGGTACGTATGATTGAAATCTTGAAAAACCTGATTCAAGGTCTGAACCTTACAAAAATTTTGCTGGATTTTGAGTTGGCTGCAATCAATTTATTCAAAAATGAGTTTCCTGAAGCTAAAGTTTCTGGTTGCTTTTTTCACTTCAATCAGTCTGTGATCAGAAAGGTCAATGAGTTGGGTCTAAAAGTCAGATTTGCGACTGAGCATGAGTTTGCAATCCTGGTGAAGTCTCTTCCAGCACTTGCTTTTGTACCTGTTGATGAGGTTGAAGAGAGATTCGAAGAGGTGGGAGCCACTTTTCCAGATGAGCAAGAAGTTAATGACTTAATTGCATACTTTGAGTCAACTTACATTCGTGGACCCCGAGTTGGAGGAAGAGTTCGAAATCCAAGGTTTGAGCCACTGCTGTGGAATCATTATGAGGATGCAGAGGCTTCTGCACCCAAGACCACTAATTGTTGTGAAGGATTTCATAACTCTCTTAAGTCGCTTTTCATGTGTTCTCATCCCACAATGTGGTCTTTCTTGAATGGAATCAGAAAAGATATTGGAATTCATAGGCTGACATTTCAAAATGCTCAGGTTCAAAATCTTGAGCGATCCAGAAATGCCCATGTTCTCTTAGCAAATCGACTTGCAGTTAAGGGTAGGTCTTATGATGGAGAGGCTGATAAGCTGGGCTATCTGAGGGCAATTGCTCACATGCAAGTTGTTGGTTAAACTACTTAGAGTTGCAGCTAAACAATCTTTAAAAAATAAAAAAAAATAAAAACAAAAAATAAAAAAAAATTGAGGTCCGCAAAAGCACTCCGACTCCACGTGGTATTATTAAGTAAAGTACAGTTCATGCTTTGCATGCCAGCTTTACTGGTTGAATCAGTGTTGGTTTGATTGTACTGGTTGAGTTGGCACTGGTTAAGGTTCGGTTACACTGGTTGAGTTGACATGGAACCGGGTGCATGAGGTGTCAAAATACCAGTGGCCGGGCTGATAAATTGAGGAGGAGGTGATCGGCGGTAAAGGGGCCCAGAAGTCAAACGTAGCACCAGGGTCCGTGATTCCTCTCCTGGGTCTTGCCTGAGACCAGGAAAGAAGTCTAAGAGGGTAAAATATGCGTGAGATTATGCCCATTGGTCATAGACTGATTGGGCGAAGGTTCTGTGGACAGACGAGTCTAAATTTGAAATCTTTAGGTCTAAATGAAGACAGTACGTACGACAACCAACAGTAAAGCATGATGGGGGCGGGGGTCTATCAATGTTTGAGGGGTCCATAGCTTCATCCGGAGTTGGCTCCCTTGTGAAAATCGATGGTACTCTATTAAAGAGAAGTTCAATCGAATTTTTCAGCTGCATGTTGTGCCAGATGGAAAGCATTTGATTGAACAAGGTTTCATCTTCCAGCAAGATAACTATCCCAAACACACGGCACGGATTGTAATAAACATATTTGAAGCGGATGGAGGACGTTGGGGAACTAAAAATTATG
This sequence comes from Bathynomus jamesi, assembly GCA_023014485.1. Lineage (NCBI taxonomy): Eukaryota > Metazoa > Arthropoda > Malacostraca > Isopoda > Cirolanidae > Bathynomus > Bathynomus jamesi. The sequence continues at coordinate 327,158 of JAJOZX010001462.1, forward strand.
GAATGGACATCACAAAGCTCCGACATTAATCCAATTCAGGCTATATGGGACTATGAAGACACTGAGAAGGATAAACTGAAGCCATCTAACATTGAATAACTGTGGAAAGACCTGCAGAATATTTGAATGAATATTCCACAATCAGTAGTAATACACTGACAGCATTATTAACAGAGTCCAAGCTGTTATAAGGGCAAAAGGGGGGCACACTAAATACTGACACACACACACACACACACACACACACACACACACACACACACACACACACAGGTCTGTACGTCGTCGTCTTAGGTAAGTATAGCCCTCGTTTTATAACGGCGCTTGTAAGCAGAGGGCATTGCCGAGCCACACGTGCATTGTAGAAGAGTTCGTGCAAATAATTTTGAAATTTGTTTTGAGGCACTGACATTGTTTGCGTTGCTCACGTCTTGCGTCTGGATTGTAAAACCTCACTTATAGAGCAAGGGTTTTTCATGCTTGTTTTGTAGTCGTTGATTGTTGGCCATCCTAGTTTCGTTTATTCGTTGTGGTACGAAATTTCCTCTTTTCAAACGCAGGATTTGGATATAACTTTACCTCAGTGTGACGTAGTCTTATTGCATTGCAACTAAGTCTGATAGACTCTGTATCATGACAACCAACTGTAAGAGGCATCTTTTATGATCTACAGATTCTCCGTAATCACGACATATTCTTTTTGTAGCTCAAACATCGGCCTTGCACCGATAAAGTTGCTTGGGTGCTGATTTTAATGTTGCAGAGCTTGTATGTACAGAGGATTGACAAAAGTAAATAGATGTCAAAGCTCATCAATGGAATGCCAGAACGTGTGTCACCTTTACTTTATGCAAAGGGGAAAGCAACACGATTTTAAACATATTAATTCAATAAAACTGTTATCATTTATTGACTTTTATTATCATATCAAAAACTATGGGAAAAACGGATGTCTATTTACTTTTGTCAACCCTCTGTATATGAAGTGTTTTTCCACTATAAGCCTTCAGATATTAGATATTTCTGCGCATTATAATTTCTTTATAGGGTTGTATTATTCGTCGGATAGGATTCTTTTTTCTTTTCTTTTTTCGCTCTGTGGACACATAGTTACTGAGAAAAAGATTCCGATTTAATTTTTTTTTTTCATCCGCAAGTGAAGGAGTCCTGCATGATGGTCGGGTCTAATATGCTCGTGATTGTCCGTTCGAGCGACGTCCGCTTAATGCGATGCCTTGACTCATTCGCACCCAATTGGCGGTTCTGGGAATCTGTTAAATCGCCGCTTTGTTTAGAGGAACGTTCGCCGCCGTCTTAAGACCGTCGCCGCTCTATATGTATACGACAGTTTCGTCTACCCCCCCTTGCCCCTTTTTACTCTGCCCCCATCAATAGTGGACGTCACGTCACGTCACGCCAAGCCAGGCCACGGCATTGTTATAAGCGACGAGGACGGGATCGGGAGTTGACGTTAATGTTGATCAAGGAATTCCGGGAATTTCGTTGTGGCGTCTCCTCGCAAATTGACGTCTGTCCAATAGGCGTGACGAAGCATCACGCGACGCGATGCGGCCCGGCGCCGCGTCACGGCATTCTCACGACGTACAGTGCCTCTCTCTCTCACACTCTCTCTCTCACTCTCTCTCGCGTGGTGGCACTGGCACCAGAGTTCACGGTATTGTCGCCGGTCGTTAGGCGGCGTAGTCCTATTCGCGGAATTTTCATTACTAATTAACGAATGTGGAACGAGTGCGCCCATGCAACGGTCTCGTTCGTCGAACGATGAAGTTATTAAGGGACTTAATGTTGAATTTCCTTTATTCATTATTGAAGCAGGAATTGCTCTAATGCAATCCTTCTTCGACGAAAGATTGTACCACAATAGGTGGATGGAAATTTTTTTTTTTTTAATTTTATGAATTAATATATATATATATATATATATATATATGTAAAGAACGACGCTTGTATAGGAGAACATTCCGCGCAAGATGAGGAGAGAGAACGAAACCTCATTTTTTAATTTGTTTCGTTCTCTCTCCTCATCTTGCGCGGAATGTTCTCCTATACAAGCGTCGTTCTTTACGTTAATTATACTGCGTGTTCTTTGCAGTTGAAATGTATATGTATATATATATATATATATATAGTGACGCTAATAAGTATTCGTACAGAGAATATTTCAGTTATATTCGTCCTTATCTTTTGTGCCATACATAGGATGGTTATGCAAAGTTTACCGTTCCTGTGAAAAAATTTAACAAACAAAAAAATTAGGTTAACTCCAACATATAATGTAAAACATCAAAGAATTTGAGGAAAATAAAAAAAACTTAAAATGCAAAAGTTTTCGTACATTTATTTACAAAATTATTTTATACTTTGTGTCCACCTTAGGCTGAAGAATTTAAAATTCTTCTTATCAGTAGTTCACTGTTTATTGATTAGAGACTGTTGGCAATTCTATATTATAGAATCTTCTCTGAATCTTCATGGAAGACGGATGACTGTGCAAGCTATTTACGAGCTATTTGCAAGCTATGTACAGCTATTTGGATTGAAAAAGTGACTGCTGCGAATCCACGAGTGACTGCAGATGATATTTGCCAAACATTAGGACTAAGATCGATGTCCATCCCTCTACTGTACGTCGTACATTTAGAAAGAATTGTTTGCGTGGAAGAGTTGCGCGAAGAAAATCTCTGCTACGAAAAGGGCACAATTTAAAGAAGCTCGTTTAAAGTACGCCAAAGATCATCAAAATGATGGATCTGCATATCGAAGAAAGTTGTGTGGACAAGCGAGACCAAAACTGAATTGTTTGGGAACAACGAGCAACGGTATGTTTGGCGAAAATCACGTACTGTATTCGAGGAAAAAACATCCTTCTTATGGTTGAACATGGTGGTGGTGGTGGTGTGTCTTCTTTGCGGATACTTTGTGTTTCTGATCCACGAAAGCTCGTTGTCATCAATAGAGTCTTGAATTCAAAGAAATATCAGGAAATTTCAGAAGAAAATGTATTACCTTCAGTTCTGGAGTCGCAAATGGGTCGCAATTTGGTAAGGCAACAAGATATGATTCAAAATAAAAGTAAGAGTACCATGAAATGGCTTCAACAAGAGAATTTCAAGCTTCTCGAGTGGTCCAGTCAAAGCCCAGATCTGAATTTAATCGAAAATTTATGGTTTGATTTGAAAAAAGCCGTCTGCAAGAGGAACCCTTCGAATCTGAGTGAATTGCAACAATTTTCTTTGGAAGAATGAGCTGAAATTTCTAGTGAGAGATGTCGAAACCTCGTGCAGTAGAAAAATACTCAAAACGAATTATTGAAATCATTCGAGGAAAAGGTGGACACACAAAGTATTAAATAATTTTGTAAGTAAATGTTCGAAAACTTTTGCATTTTAACTTTTTTATTTCCTTCAAATTCTTTAATGTTTTACATTATATGTTGGAGTTAAACTAATTTTTCTATTTGTTAAATTTTTGCAAACGAACGGTAAACTTTTCCTAACTATCCTATGCTTGATATAAAAGATAAAGACGAATATAACTGAAATATTTCTCTGTACGAATACTTATGAGCGCCACTATATATATATATATATATATATATATATATATATATATAGATATATATATATATACACACACACACACACACACTTAAACCCCCAAGTACAGTCAACAGTAAGCCACCTTTTTACCATTTAGATCGAACTTTGTAAATAAGTCGGATTTTCTTGTACGACCTACTTTTTTGATGTTAGGTTAGGTTAACCTAATCTAGCTTAAAACAAATAACGCTTTTTAAAATTAAAATCCTAACGCAGGTGAAATTCGAAAAAATAATCATTATATACGGTAAACAAAGGCCTTCTCTAAACTTTTTTATAGACCCTCCCCCCTTCAGCAATCGAAAGTGATTAAAAATTTAAAAATATAAAATATATAGCCTGTTCGATCTACTGGGTAAAAAATGGACACAGACGAAAATTTACACAAACCTTCGACCAACTTGGGTATATATATATATATATGCGCCTTGGTGGTGTAGTGGTTAGCGTCGCTGACTACGAATCCATCGGCCCGGGATCAAGACCCGGTAACGGCAGGCGGCGCGCAGCAAAACCCAGCTGTTCATCCTTCCACACAGTAAACAAATTTGGTTGGTAGATAAATGGGTACCCTGGATAGCCTAGTCGTTAAGACGCTGCCCGTTGATGGGGCGTGGTTCGGATTCCATATTAAACTGTAGGTCTAAGGTGGAGTGACAAACTTGACTTTCGTCAGAATGAACAATTCGAGCGGAAGCTTAACCAAGGTTATAGTGTGTGTGTGTGTGTGTGTGTGTGTGTGTGTGTGTGTGTGTGTGTATTTTCACTTAATTGAGGTTTATTGATCTTACAAGAGGTTGAATACAACTTTGCAACAGTGCGATGGATCCCTTTTAGCCCGAGCGATGTACTGGAAACATTTTTTATTTAATTTTAAACCATCCGCTGCCGAGGGGTGTCTCTGGAATTTGTTGGCAGGGGAAAAAGTATTTAGACCGTACGTATATATAGTGTATTGTTCCAAGACATTCATCGAAGACATTCCAGAACCGAGTGTTACGTCTTAGAAGAGAAACACCGAGTCTCCACCTGACACCAGACTGAAAAGCAGACTGCCTTCCGACCTTCCGAATCCCCTTAATTCTTATTGAAGAGAATGGCGAAGGCTCGTTTGACGCCATTCAGCGTCGCCTTTACGCATTCAAGAGTCGGCTTACGGAGGCCTTAAGTCGCTTTGTTCCTCCTTATTCCGGTAGCTGCCGAGAGTGACCAGAAAGCAGCGGGAAGCGGTTCGCGGTTCGAACCGCCGTTCTTAATCTCTGTGTGTTCGTTCGTTCGTCCGTCCCGTCCGCTCGAAGTGAAACAACGGACAAAAACGGACGTTTCGGCGGTTTCCGCTTTCGGCCGTTCTTTTGATTGAGGAATTGCCGGTGTAAATGGATCGCAACTTAAGTAAGTTTCGATTCACAATGAAACTGTAACAAAAAAGGTCGCTTCTTCGCTCACACTCGCGGATTATTCCCGCTTTATCGCCATTTTCATTATTTAGTTTTTTCTCTTTTGAATGTAAAGCTTTTTCTCTTTTTTTTTCAGTATTTTCCTTCTCTTAAATCGGTTTTGGATACTGTTTTTATACTTTGGATTTCATTATGTTAGTCCCGATGGTTCTGCGGTGTTGGTTTAAGAACAGAGTCATTCTCGGCTTGTACGGGCTTCCAAACCGTATAATCAAGTTGTATCAATAAATTAAAGACGGATAAAGGTGCACTTACAGGGGTACAATAAGCTGAGTAACAACAGACGCTACGTAAGAGGGGAAAATTTATATAAAAAAAAAGAAGGTAGATGGACATACGGCGCGAGAGGATGACAAAAAGAGGGCAAAAACCAAACGTAAACAGAGGACATCTTCGCAAACATAATGGGAGCAAGTATTTTCGTTAGCGATTATCTCCTTTTGTCCATCCTCAGATTACCCTCAGATCGAGTGCCTTCAGTCAATGATTCCCCTTAGCGAGTATGTACCATACAAAGGAAACTAGGTTACGTAAGAGGGGATACATTTAAACGCTACAAATGCCCATCCCTCGCAGATGCTATTTCAGTTTAGTGTTTATGCAAAGATTAGCCAGTAGAGAATCGCGCTCCCGATTGTTTATATTGGCCCTATTTAGCGACGTTCTAGATATGTTTGCTTTCAGAAAGGATCGCATTCATTATTGATGTTTACTTCTCAACGGTTATACGAGTTCAATTTCAGTTTATTATTATTATTATTATTATTATTATTATTATTATTATTATTATATACAGTGTATATACGAGGGTCGGTATGAAAGTAATACCTCTTATTTTTCAGTTCATCAATACAATAAGAGGCATTACTTTCGTACCGCCCTTCGTGTGTGTATATATATATACACACATTGCAAACTCACAAGGAAAAAGGAAAAGCTATTTTAAGGCCTTTCGTGTATTTTAACAGTACACCATGACGAGGTGTACCCTTTTTCTTCGTGGGGTTGCAGCATTTACTTATTTCACGTGTTTAATTGTGAAATTCATCCCATATATAATATATTATATATAATATATATATATATATATATATATACACGTATTAATTACAGTGTTTCAGTTAATTGGTGTTATAATGTGTTGGTCTTTCACCAGATTTTATGTAGTTAAGGCGTTACACATTAATTTTTTTTGTGTACATTTAGTGCCTAAGTTGTATGAAATTACACGCTGCAAAGGCATCGAAGGCCGTAAGTCAGCCTTTCTGACTTCTTATTTTTTATTATTTGCCAACATTCATTGCAATGCACTTCATTCTCCCACACACACACACACTCATATAATATACAGATTTTGTGTGTATATCCACAAACTTTATACACCCTCATGTAAGCCTATTGCTGCATTTACACACACACACACGGTTTGTTTATTTAAGGCGACAAACTTAAAAACGAAAACAAAAGTTGGTTTGCGCTCTATCGTTTCGTATTTTTAAGACTGTTTACTTTGTGCAGGAACGATGTACCTAAACTGCCATGCCCGTGGGCATTCAAGCAACCAGACTGCTTCTACAACTTCTGACGTGTTGCCAATCTAAATTAGAGTAATTCAGATTTCAAATAATATACGTTTATTAGCAACAACTTCATAACGTATCGATCTTATACTCGAAGAAATGGCTTAAAAAATGGTAGCTAAACCTCATGAAATCTGTCCTGAGTATATATATATATATATATATATATATATATATATATATATATATATATATATATATATCATTGGCGACGGAGGGGGTCAGGCAGGTCAGGCTGAGCCTGACCTGTTATTTCTTCTGCTAGGAACTTAAAAAACTAACATAAAACTAACAATACACAATCCCATCTCTTGTCAAGTTGTCAGGCTAAAAATTTCCATCCATCCATCTATCATCTAAACCCCATTTCCCCAGTGAGGGTGGGGAGAAAGACGTGGGAAGAGAGGGAAGATATGTGGCTAAAAATTTTGAGTCAGATATCTTTACTTTATAAAACATGTTATAATGACCATGTTAGGATTTATAAATAAGGTTATATAGCTATTTGCATATACACTGTGACTGTACATAAAGTTAATTAGTACTGTATTATTATGCCTCTTCTCAAATAACAAAGCCTTACAACTCGCATAAAAATGCACAATTCCACGTCTTGTCAGGCAAACAATTTTAAGCCTGACGTCTCTCTTTGAAACATGTTATGGTGTAAATCTTATGATTTACCTATTTATAATGTTATAAAGTCATTTGGGTATTGACTATGCGTAAATTTAATTAGTATTTTAATTGATTTATTACTTTGTATCCACCGAATAACCAAGTTTTTAATGTTCCAAGTCAGGCAAATTCGTATTTGTCTGACGACTTGCTGCTTTGCCAAATATATGTTATTATATGAAAATAAAAACCCACTCTAATAGACAGAGTTTATTTCCACAACAGTTTCGACGCCCACTGGCATCCTCCTCGAGGAGGATGCCAGTGGGCGTCGAAACTGTTGTGGAAATAAACTCTGTCTATTAGAGTGGGTTTTTATTTTCATATTTTGACCTTCACGTAGAAAAAAAGTGAAGTTTTTTGCATTTAATATGTTAGTATCTTGAATTACTAAACATTTAAAAGCAATATTTCCATATCATACTGGCAGTTGGGTATTTCTATATATTCTACTTTTGCATAGTACAGTAAATTTTAGGAAATTTAATACACAACATTTGGAAAGTGTTCATTTTATATGAAATCTCACATCTGCGTCGAAACAGAGCTATTGGTATGACGCGTTGCATGCGAGGTGGTACGACATTTTGAATGACGAAATCTCGTGGGATGAAGATAGTTTAAACCAGGCTGAAAACCTTTACGCAAAACTAGATGACTTTTTATTTATGTTTTATATTTGCTGCTTTGAAGAATTACTTAGCAATGCTGAAAAACTATTTGGTGTTTTACAGTGCAGGATAGTGGACATGGAATTTGCAAAAAAGAAAATTAATGATTTTATTAGTTTTCTGGAAGGAAAAATCAATGACAAAAGTTATAATGAAATTCTTAATTAAAAAGACACGTGACATAGTAAGTTGTCCGACTATTCCTACCCCTACTAAGACTCAGAGGAAAAGTGACAGACTTTAAAGAATTTACTTTAGCATTCTGAGTACCTCTGCAACAGCGTTGAAGGAGCGATTTGAATGTATTCAGGAGTTCTCATTGTTTGAGCTGTTGAATTCATTAATGTTTGCAGTATATAAAGAAAATTTCCCCATAAACTTAATAGAAGCATTTGAATATAAGTACAGTAATCTATTTGACGTAAAAGCTTTAACGTCAGAATTGAAATACATCTATCAGGACTCCGATTATAGTAATTATAGTAGCTAATGATAAACTTCATAACTGGCTGGCTAGTGGGTATGTACTATGGACTATTCTGAAAAATACGGTACTGTCTTTAATATTTTTAATAAGATTTTTATTAGGGTAGGCGGCGCTTACCTAGCTTACCCTGAATGCACGCCACTCATATATATATATATATATATATATATATATATATGGTGTCCCAAAAAAAACTATATACTCTTTATAGCATCATATATTTTATAATTTAAAAAAAAAAAAAACTATATTGTTGTAGCAATTGCCAATGAAAGGTAAATTAGTAATCTAAGTGATCAAAATGTTATAGTGAGTTGTTTGCATATAAAATTTAATTAACTACGCCAAGTGCTCAAAATGTTCTCCGGCGGCATGAATGCACTTTTGAATGCGTCGACTAACTGATTCGCAGACATGGACTAATGTGGATGCTGTGATGGTCCCGCACTTTTCTCTAATTGCATCCTTAAGGTGTTCGAGTGTTGCGGGTCTTGTACCATAAACTGCATCCTTCAGGTAGCCCCACAAGTAAAAATCAAGTGGAGTCAAGTCCGGTGAACGTGGAGGATACTCAACGCTTCCTCTTCGTCCTATCCAACGGTTAGGCAACGTTTCATCGAGGTACCTTCTGACATCACAATGATAATGAGGGGGGGGCTCCATCTTGTTGAAAGTAAACGTCGTCGTTTCCAAACAACTTCCGAACTGCAGGTATAATTTCTGTCCGCAGCATGTCGAGATATGCGGCACCGGTAACTGTTCCATTAAAGAAAAATGGTCCAACCAAACCCCTGGATGATAAACCACACCATGCTGTTAATCCTGGTAAATTAACATGTTTATCCACATAAACGTGTGGATTATCAAGTGACCAGTACCTGCAGTTGTGTCGATTTACTGTGCCATTCAGCGTGAAGGTAGCTTCATCAGACCACACGATTTTGTTGGCAAACTGTACGTCTTCGGCTTCCATTGACTGAAACCATTCACAAAATTCGAGTCTGCGATCAGGGTCATCTTCAGTCATGGCGTGTAACAGACTTGGAATGTAGCTTTTCCATTTTGCCGACTTTAAAATCCGGTGAACACCTGATTTGCTGATTCCGGTCTCACGGGCGCATTGCCTAACTGATTTCTGTGGTGATCGATTAAATTTTTGCAACACTAAAACGGAGTTTTCATCACTCGCACTTGATTTGCGTCGTCCAGATCTTCGCTTGTGCATATCTTGAGCAGATCCCTCTGCCTCAAACTTGTCACGGATGCTTGTAATGGCGAGACGTGTCGGTGGCTTTGTACCAAATTCCCGGATCCATTGCCGCTGGACTTCGGACACATTCTCAAATTTCCAATACCATTTCAGAACACTTTTTCGTTGCTCCAGTGTCAAACGTTTACGCAACATGGGTTCTTTTGCTGAACTGAATAAAGTTGAATGCTGTAGAGTTTGTATCGTGGAATGAGTGCGTAGGCTAAGTCCGAAGCAAGCTAGTGAGTGACTAGACTACGTTCGGTCCATAGGCTTCGCCATTACAAGGCCTTTGATAAAGCAAGGCCAGGCTTAGTCGACGCATTCAAAAGTGCATTCATGCTGCCGGAGAACATTTTGAGCACTTGGCGTAGTTAATTAAATTTTATATGCAAACAACTCGCTATAACATTTTGATCACTTAGATTACTAATTTACCTTTCATTGGCAATTGCTATAACAATATATTGTTTGGTTTTTTTTAAATTATAAAATATATGATGCTATAAAGAGTATATAGTTTTTTTGGGACACCCTGTGTATATATATATATAATATGCTTCAAAGGTTTGAGCCTGAGTATCCACAAAAGCCTGGCGTCGCCCCTGATATATACATATATACACTGTATAGTATATATGGGATGAATTTCACAATTAAGCACGTGAAATGAATGAATGCTGCAAACCCACAAGGAAAAAGAAACAATTCCAAGGTCTTTCGTGTATTCAGAGCTACACCTCGTCAGGGTTTGCAGCACTGTATATATATATATATATATATATATATATATATATATATATATGGTACTAAGAACGTTCAAAAGAAAGAACAGGATAGTAATGATTCCTCTGCTAAAAACACTGATTATACCAAAACTTGAATACTGCTCAGTTTTGACGTCCCCATATAAAAAGGAAGAAACTAAGAAACTCAGAGACATTTCACAGCAAAGATTGATGGCTGCAAAGAAATCAACTACTGGGAAAGACAACGTAAACTAAATCTGTACTCCCTGGAAAGAAGAGAGAGGTACACCATAATCTACATATGGAAAATGATAAAAAAAACTGGTACCAAACCTCAAACTAAACCCAATTACCATTCAGTCAACACTGGACAATAGGAAAGGCAGGATGTGTAGTGTTCCCAAATTAAAGGCCCGACAAGGGACCTCCTCAACACTGAAGGAAAATAACTTGGCTGTCAGGGGGCCAAGACTTTTTAACCAGCTTCCTAAGGACCTCAGAAACGTTACAGGGGTCAAAGTTGAATCTTCAAGAGAAGACTAGATGCTTGGCTCAGGACGGTACCAAATGAGCCGGGTGTACCTGGCTATGTACGGTGGAAAGTGCAAGAAAGCAACTCGCTCTTCCACCAAGCCTAGAACTTGACCTTCATGTGAAGAGAGACCAACACACGGAACAACGAGGTTAACTATACCGGGTGTCCCATTCGAAATGAAACGACTTTGAAACTAGTTTTTAAAGTATTAATGTGAGAATGTTGAAACTTTGCCAATTACTACACCATATGCATAAGTTTTTGTCATAATGTTTTTTGTTTGTTTCAGATTGAATTATGTTTATCCCACAAGAAAAAGCGAAATGTGTGTTATGGATGGCTGAGTTGAAGTTCCCTACTCTGGTGCAACGGCGATTCCGTACAACCTTTCACGAGGAACCACCCACCAGAAAAGACCTATATGCATGGACCAAGAAATTTGAGGAGACTGTCAGTGTTCTAAAGGAACACTCTGGAGGGCGAACAAGATCGGAAGATGATGTTGAACGAATACGCGGCACCTTTGGTAGTAGCCCGAGAAAGTCCATCCGTCGCGCCAGTGTCGACAGTATCGAACTGCAGATTCCTCGTTCAACTGTGCATAGAGTCGTGCGCAAGCGGCTGCAGCTCTATCCATATAAGCTTCAAATTGTTCAGCATATAACATGTGAAGATCTTAACAAAAGGAAACATTATGCTATGCACAATGTATCTAATATATCTAAATGTTATAATTCACATATATCATATGAAACTTTATGACATTGACTATTTACTGTGTGAATATTACATTGTTTGCATCATTCAATAAAAAATTATAAGGTTTCAAAGTTGTTTCATTTCGAATGGGACACCCAGTATATTGTCTGCAATCCAAACTAATGAAAATTGTGCGAAAACGAATAGGGATTTAGATATACTTTGAACTAGGTGAACACGGAGTGTTGTTGCTTACAGTGGTAATGAACTACGTACGAAGGCCCCATCTGTACTTTGACCCCCTGTTTGCTTGTCATTGCTGCTGCGAGCTGCTCGTACCCTGAAATGGAAGTATGGGCGGAATGATGCTCTATGTGAACAATTTTCAACTTTTCATCGTTCATCATAAGCTATGATGAATGCATCGATTATATATATATATATATATATATATATATATATATATATATATATATATATATATATATATATGGGAATGAACTCAGAATGGTCCCCTGAGTTTTTTATGATACACACAGACAGTGCATGGAACAAGGAACTCTTCTGGGATAATTAAATCCACTATAGTCCGAATAAGTAATGGTAAATGACAAATACCATAGTTTTTCTTTTTCATGATGCTAGCCCGCGTCGGGCTAGCATCATGAAAAAGAAAAACTATGGTATTTGTCATTTACCATTACTTATTCGGACTATAGTGGATTTAATTATCCCAGAAGAGTTCCTTGTTCCATGCACTGTCTGTGTGTATCATATATATATATATATATATATATATATATATATATATATATATATATATATAATATATATATATATATATAATTTACGTATATAATATATAGAAATATATGTATAGGATTTTAGGCGTCCAAAAAGGGTGGCCCTTTGGCTTTCTTTGTGCTTCTGAAGGCTCCCTGGCCGTGATGGATGGTCGGCGAACGCATGAATGGAAAATGGATTTACCTATGGATTACTTACCAACCTCTCATATATATATATATATATATATATATATATATATATATACACACGTGCGTGTGTGTGTGTGTGCTTGAGAAAAACTGAAATATGCACTCGTTAGGTGCGACTTAGTATTCGGTACTGTAGTATGTGTGATAAAATTTGCGTGCAGATAATATACTTTTCTTGAATTTGGCATCCAGTGGTTTATGTGACGTAGTAGTAGTGAGAGGAGAGTGAGTGGTCAGAGGGAGCGGAAGGTTCTCATTTCATTGTAGAACCCCTTGGGAATTATAGGCACATTAATATTTACTGTTCGAATTGAGTTATTTGCTCTGAGTTGTCTACGGATAACATGATTAAGTGGTGTGTGTGGCTACCTTACGAAACCGTGACCAACTTTAAAATACACAGAGCTCATCGCGACATTAGCGGTGTTGTCATGGATTGACTTGTTTTTTATTGAAAATCATTAAATCATTAAATATCATAAAAAACGGGATTAATGAATGTTAGGTTACATTCGCTTATGTTGGGTTGATTACGTTTGGTTAACTATCCCCATCCACACTTGAAAATGTAGAAATGTCGGGGTTTTGTAAGGTAGACACACACACACGCGCGCGCGCACAGATTGAGAAACGAGTGGTGAAAGGAGTCTGCAAACCTTTTAAAAATTTAAATTGAGTTTACATTATTCAAGTTGGCAAGGAATTTGTATTTTTGCTTCCACCGAAAATTAAATTTCGACTTTGAACCATTTTTTCCTTGGGATCAAGGGCTACAGGGTATTACCGAAATAAAATATAGGAGAAGCGTATTTTTACTCGATCGCGTTGTTATAAGAATTTCCAGTATATACCAATGGTTTGCACCTTTTCACCCTAAGAAGGATGCGCACCCGAAGCCAAACATTTCGGCGACTTCCGTTGGCACCGAATACTGCCAGAATAAGGCATTTTCCTTACACGAGAGCCATAGTCACGTTCAAAGAACAAAAAATTATTTATGGTCCCTCCTTCGTTTGTAAGAATTGTGATGAAAACTTAGTCTAATTTCCGGATGAGGCAGACACTTAGTACCTCGCCATCCACTGGTGAGTCCCGGCCCCTACGGGTAACGAACCCACTAAAGTAGACGACACCAAATAATCGGAAAAATTCTCCGACTTAAACTATAAATGTATCCTCCTCATATACTCTATGTACAGTTGGCATATTTTTATTTTTTTAACCTACAAAAGACGTTTTTAGAAAGAAGAAATGTACAATGTACCGTACGCGGGTTCTGACGAGGACCCAGCAATCATAATAATGGGCCTTCCGTCCTGAAATCCGCATAAAGTATTAATGGAATCCTTATACCGTATATCCATAGAAGGGGAATTATTTTTAATAGTTTGTAAATATTGTAATAATTGCGTGCTTCACATTCGCATTTAAACACAAAAAGATTGATGAAGTCTTAATCTACGATCATAGTTTAGTGTTACCAACTCCTTTAGGGGATAAATAAAACGCGCTTTTAAGTCTTGTTGCAGACGCGAGAGTTCATCTTTAATCGATTCTCCCTTTTAAAAGGACCTCTTTCTCATTCCTCTAATTTTAATGTCTTTATCGAAAGCAGCCACAACGCAACAACAACAACAACAACTAAATTGAGTTTAGTGATTAAAATGAACGAGTTTTATCATTGATCTTAAAGTAAACCAAATTATGTCTGCTGATATATACATATGCAAACCCGCAAGGAAAAGCAAAACTGATTCCAAGGTTTTTCGTGTATTCAACAGTATACCTCATCAGGAATGACGAGATGTACTGTTGAATACATGAAAGACCTTGGAAAGATTTTTTTCTTTTCCTTGTGAGTTTGCATCCTTCATTATTTCACGTGTTTAAGTGTGAAATTCATCATATATATATATATATATATATATATGGTGTACACAAACTATCTTTCCAACTTCTCTCTCAAATAAAGATATTAGAAAACGAGGTACCCATACCGTTTTTGCGCCATCTGTGAGAGAAAGTAGTAAAGTTTCACGTGGTAGTTGTCAGGTGTCAGATTATTGTATAGGGTGTACACAAATTACGAAATTGGTACGAAATTCCCTTAACATGCATTTCCCAAATCGGTGGATTGGCCGTGGGGGTCCCATCTCTTGGCCGGCCAGATCACCAGACATACACCCTGTGACTTTTTTCTGTGGAGTTGGAGTTATGTAAAAGACTGCGTGTACACAACTCCAGTGGCTAACAACGACGATTTAAAGACCAGAATTGCTGCTGCTGTTGCAAGAGTTGACGTTGAAATGTTGCATCGACCATGGATGGGGATAGAATACCGTTTGGACATCTTACGTGTGACAAATGGTGCCTATGTTTAATGTGTTTGAGGTTATGTGAAACTTTATTACTTTCTCTCACAGATGACGCAAAAACGATATGTGTACCTCATTTCCCGATATTTTTGAGAGAGAGGTTGTAAAGATAATGTGTGTAAACCCTGTGTATATATATATATATATATATATATATATATATATATATATATATGGATTAATAATATAATTGGACGGTCCGGGCTTCAAAGGAAATGGTCCGCACCTCTATTTTATAATCTTTGCAAGTATATAGAATAAATCTACTTGATTGCTTTATATATAATGTAATGAAAAGGTTTATTGGCAGACTATAGTCCATATGACAAATATTATTAATACAATGACAGTTCATATACTAAGGATAGAAATATATACAGTTGATTAGAAATACTACAGTAATGTCGAAGTTAAGTGGAGCTACAGACAGACGTTTTCGTACGAAGAATTCCATAGCTTAGAGGATAAACGGCAGGACTCATGGATAGCTTGGATAAACGGGTTGGTTGATTTTTTAATTCTTTGCATTAGACTGTATTGAGCACGTCTTGTTACCTCCGAGAAGCTCGGGACATTTCGGGTGGCAAACATTTGTGAAGCTGAGCATCTCGGGGGTAATTTATGTAAGAGTCTAAAAGACATGTTTTCGGCAAATTTAGGGTTCTGCCAGAACCTTTTTTATAATTCGCCCACTTGTACAGAACCGAAAGTTCCTTATAGTCATATTCGCTTTAGCACAAAGGCTTCGAGATTGTTTTCTTATATCCGAGTCATCACTCAAGGAGCTTATAATAGTTTAACCCAAATACTTAAACTCTTGTACTTCCTCAATGACTTCACCTTTCATTTTAACCTATGATAATATCAGCTGGCTGTTTACAGCTTTTAGGATGAAATTGCATAACCTTAGTTTTTGTAACATTAAACAGAATATCATGTTTATGCTAATACACTTCGCAGACTTTTAGTAGCCGATTCAGACCTTTAACAGAGGGACTTATTAACAGCATATCATCGGCATAAACTAAGCTATTTATCCTTGTGTTATCTATACAAGATCCCACTGTTGCCTCATAATCATGACTCCAGATTCCTGGGATCTTGGGAGCATTGCTCCAGTAAATTTGACCATGAGAAAAAGTAAATTTGGGTTTGGGTTTTTGTTCATCCGCTAGACGTTATGCAATTTTTTTGCGTATACGTTCTTGTACAAACCAATTTTTTAAATTACAAATTTAGTTATTTAAGTTTAGTTGGTAATTCCATATTTAACAATTATTTTTATTTTGTTAAGCTTCAATGTTTTGATAATTAAAAATTTTATTAAAACGTATATTTTTTTAATATAAAATTATCAGGATTGGACTATGTTCCATTGATCTCGGCCAGGTTTGATAAATTGGCCAGATAATTACTTGTGCGGTTTTAAGTAATCCACCATGACTCTAGAATTGAAAAGTTTAGTTAAGTTTAAACTTACTTTTACTTACTTTAACTTACCTACTTTTACTTACTCTTCCTTACTTTTACTAAGTTTAAAGCACTTACTTTTACTTACTTTCATTGTACTATATTTACTTACTTTTACTCACTTTTACCATACTATATTTACTAACTTTTACTTATTTTGTATTTTTTCAGGTAGTCAATAATCAATAATGGATCCTAATATTGATGAAGTTGGAGAGAAAGTGAGGGTGTTAAAAGGGGTTACTTTTGTGGTCAATGCAAGAACAAATATTCAAAGAAGCAAAACTGGGAGGAACATTTTAATTCCAAAAAAAATATTTGTTACAATACAAGAGGTCCCAGAGTTTGGGCCCACAGCTTAGATATTGCAGTAAAGAAATACCAGGATGAAGTGCAGCAGAGAGATACGACAAAGCAGTCATTTAGTTTGTTCACAAAATGTGCTAGTGCTAGACCTCAGAAAAATGAACCAACTTCTTCAACTGCTAATCTAGAAAATGAAAACTTTTTCACTAGATGTTTCACAGACTGAAGAAAGTGCTTCTCCTCCACCTAAGAAACAAAAGGTAAGTGAGGAATCTGCGCATCAGACTAACAAAACTGCTTTAGAGGAATTTGAAAATTCCCAAATCCAGAAGACATTGAATGCAATTTTGCGCCTAACAAAAGAAACTCACCAAGCTGTTGTGGTTAATAAAGAGAAGAGTCAAAATATGCCTTCAAGTTCAAGTGTTGCATCCAAATCTAATAAAGCAAAAAGCAACAAATTTGACATTTCCATAGCCCATTTAAGCAAGTGTAAATCAATACAAGAAATCCTGAACAATGATTTGATCAAATCTACATTCAAATTGGTGGAAAAGAAGGATCTAGGGCATGCTGATGATTCATTTTCAGTACCAAGTGATATAATGGAAAACATTGCAAATAGTGACACTAATATGCCTGATGTAGATATAGCTGTTGAGGATGAAGATGATGATAATCAAGAAGATATTGATGATGCTTCTGATGATAAAATGTTTAGGTGAGTTATAAACTGTACATTATTGTATTATTATGTTTAGCTAGAACAATTTGTAATTGGTATGTCGTCAATTCAAGAGTTTACTATCATTAACCTATCTAGTGGTGTAAGGGAAAAAAAAAGTAAATTCAGAGCTGTGCTCCAGTAAATTTCTTCAAATCTGGAGTCATGGCCTCATTAAGTGAAGCAATTAATCCGTCAATATACACATTAAACCATAGGGGAGAGCAAGGAGCCTTGTTTCACCCCTCAAGTGGAGCCAAATCATTCGGATAGTACATTGCCCCATCTAACGGTAAAAGATTGGTGGGAATACCAAAATTTCAATAAATTTAATATGTACATGGGAACTTTCCTGTCTTCTAGGTTTTTAAATAAAATATTGTGGTTCACTCCGTCATATGCCTTACTTATATCTAGGAAACAGCTATAAATAGTTGAATTACTGTCAATGTATTGAAATATTGTTTCTTTAAGTACAGTGATACACAGGTCAGTTGAGTGGGAACTTTTGAAACCAAACTGATTAGGAGATGTCCATAGGTAATCATTTAATCGAAGTAACAAGAGTTTTTCTAGTAGTTTCGAGAAGCAGGAAGCAACAGCACTGGGCCTGTAATTATTGCTGGACAGAATGTCTCCATACTTATTTTTGACCAGGGGCAAGATATATACCCTCATGAACTCTGCAGGGATATAGCTATGAGCAAGCATGGCTGATAAGAGCAATGATATATGCAGACATACTACGTCATTGGCATATTTTAAGTGCTCATTCGATAGGTCATCTACCCCTGACGCAGAACCAGTCTTTAACTCTTTAACTTAATTAACCTCTTTACTTCAGGAACTTATATCAAAGTTTTTTCCTTTGTCCCTCCCACAGGCGTTTCGCTGCAATCTACCTTAAGATCATCCCTACTCACTCTGTTAAGAATGTTAGAGTAGTGGTTTTTCCACAGCTTTGCAATTTCATCCTCCCCCGACACCCAATCGATTGTTGGAGGGAGGACACGTTTGACACCGTTTGATTCTTAACAAATTTCTAAAATTTGTCGTTATCGTTATTTATGTGAGCTTATGGCCGCCTTATACTGACCCCTATTTCTACACATAGTCATGTATACTGGTCCTAATCTGGGTCTACCATGAAAGCACCACAAATCGTAGGCGTCTTTCGATTCCCTCTTCAGGGGGGCAATAAAATCATTCTTGTAATATGAATAACGCTTGAATAACGTTTCTGGCACAACTTGTGACTTGACTGTATGAAATAAACATGTTTGGATTCTGGACTGGTCCCAGGATCTGAGGTTTCATCATTAGTAAGGACAGAATGATGTTACTCGCAGTTATTTGAAAAAGAGGAAGCAAGCCAACTATGGTTGGTGTACTCTGTCAATTGTCGTTACTTGCATGGTAAAAATGGGCAACACCAACTATAAAACGATGGGAAGCTATGCGCTAACATTTGTCCTACACTATTCACTCCTGTATAAAGGTAATTGTGTATTTGTATTCATTACTGATTGTACCATCGATTACCAAAGTCAGGATACACTGGCCGCAAGGTAAATGCGTCTCCCAATGTATCTCGACTTACGTGATCGAATCTACTATCAGAACTTTACCAAAGTCTCGTCATGTTCATTCTTTTTGTATTAGTATAAATGTAAGAATTCGGATGCGTGATAAGGGGAGGGATGGAGGGAGGGAGAAACAGAAAAAGAAGAGGGGAAATATAAGCTTTTAAAACCTGTATAACCTACTATTTACGAAAACTGAAATGAATTTGAAATAAAATTGTGAAATGTGATCATACTTTCTGTACGTATGACTTTGTATTTAGAAGATGATTGCTTAATTCTTGCAACTATATCAACGGATTATGTAAGATCAAATAATTTTAAAGCACGATGACATTTTAAGTCCTGACGTCACGTTCAAAATCTAGAGACTCAACAACAGGTGAATGTAGACTATGATGGGAATTTACTTATCGGTATTCAGTCTCTTGAACGACAAACAGTCAAGAGCCGATGATGCGGAGCCACTCGGTAATAAAACACGAAACAACCCAAGCTGTGACAAGGACAATGATCGCTCTATTCGAAAAATGACTCCCTGTAATAGAAACTTTAAGTCAGGGGTGTAAAACTACGGTATCAAGGTGCATTGTAAGATATGAGAAAGAAGGAAGTTTAGAAATATGCCATAGAGCTGGAGGTCCTCCGTGCACTAACCTTAAAGAGGACCTTTATCAAAACAGTAGCCATTGCTAATAAGTTAATAACTTAAAACCAACCTACGAGTACAACCCTCAAACACTTCGGAGAAGTTTTGCAGAAGTGCGAATTCATCGTCACGTGCCCGCCTCGAAACCAGGGTTGTGGAGTCGGTCCAAAATTTTCCGACTCCGACTCCGACTCCGACTCCACACATTGTCAAAAATTCGACTCCGACTCCGACTCCACACATTGTAAAAAATCTAAAAATCCGACTCCGACTCCTCACATTTTAAATATACGACTCCGACTCCTCTAGTGTTTCACTCTATAATTATCATAATAATAAGACATTTCATCACCACCACACTAAGTGTGAAATTTTATATTTTATATTTTATATTTAAATAAATATTAATTGTATATTCTGAAAATGTAAAAAAAAAATATTAAAAAAACTTAATCTAGGGACTATCAATGAATAAGGTTTATTGACCAAAAAAACTAAATAACCTAAATGTTAGTATTTAGGATTTAGAAATTAAGGGTGACACAGGACAGAAATTGGAGTCGGAGTCGGAAGTTTTTTACCGACTCCGACTCCGCCCTGAAACGTGCGACTCCACGACTCCGACTCCACGACTCCGACTCCGACTCCACAACCCTGCTCGAAACTACGGATAACTCGACATCATAAGAATATCAGACCTTGATTTGTGGAGGAATTCGACTTTTTTCTGACGAGAAAACTTTCTCCATCGATGA
The DNA here is from genome assembly GCA_023014485.1 of Bathynomus jamesi. Taxonomy (NCBI): domain Eukaryota; kingdom Metazoa; phylum Arthropoda; class Malacostraca; order Isopoda; family Cirolanidae; genus Bathynomus; species Bathynomus jamesi. The sequence goes on from JAJOZX010001462.1 coordinate 347,740, forward strand.
ACACGGACACTCGCGTGTATTATTGGGGAACAGAGATGGACCGAGGTTCGAAGAACAGAATGTTGTAATGTCTAAAGAAAGTGAACGAATTAACTTTGGCGTGTGCGAGATGGATACCTGAACTTGGAGTTGAGGAACTGACTGAAATTCATAGACATTTCACTAGTGAGTGGCTTATTGAAATTGTATTAGAAGTTATACGATTTCTGCATCGTCAGAGCGTTGATAATCCCCAAGCCACGTGAAATTTATTCCGTGTACAATAACAGTCCTACTGACCCCGAGTAAAACGGTTGAAAAAGGTTTAGAAATTATCTGGAGATCGTGCTGATTCAGTGGCTAACAAAGTTGCCCGATTTAAAATCCACAGAGAACCTATGGGAGTTCATCACGCGGGAACTGGGTTAAGAAAAGAAATTGAGGAATGTGGAGTATTTATTAAGCCATCCTAGAGACATTTATTTGGGATGGATCCCCGTACCCCAGCAATGAATGGATGAGCCGCTCGCTGACTCCATATTATGAAAACTTTACCGCCAAAAGTTGCTTACGTGAAATATTAAGAAATAATTAAAAAGTTATAGAATAAATTTTGTATATTTTAGCATTTTTCTATAAAGAATATATTTTCAAAAGATTTTCGTATCATTCTTGATATTCATTATTATAAATTTTTTATTATTTAATTGTCAGTTTAATGTTGATTTATTAAAATTTCGTTCTTTTTGGTATGTTTCGGTTTCTTCCTCTCTGTAAGGTTGTATATTTGAAGGAATCGGTACACGTACCAACTCTGTAGTATAATGGACTATTAAGGGGCTTCGTTTATTGTAACCAATTAAGTTTCAATTAAAAAGGATTGCTCCATATGAGCCTTCATCCTTACTTGGCGTGAACTGTTTTCCGTTCCCCGAAATCACGTGCTCAAATTCCTAATTATTTTAATATACGAAAGTAGTGACCGTAACCTTAACGGTTTGAAGTGTATTATTATAGGCGTTACATATGTATAAATGTATTCCTTTGTATAAAATTTTAAGTGCAAAACGCTGTATGTATACGTCATTGGTTCCAGATGTATGTATGCGCGTCATATTCACGTGTGCACGTGTATTCTTCCATACATGTATATATGTAGTCAGAGAGAGAGAGTAAATACGGTATGAATTTTGTATTGGAAGGAGTGCGTTCGAATGGAGATGATAAAGGGCTCCGTTTTAATAACGTTTTTGCTTTTCTTTGGAAAGTGAGTCTGAAAAAAAAGGTTCTCTATTCACTTCAACAAAGACTGTAAAGCTTCGAACAGCCTCAAGCTCCATTTCTTTTCCTCTCTTTACTATTATCTTTTTACGTTCCTTCTTTTAACTATTTTTATTTTTTTTTAGTTTTTATTTTGGCGCCAAAAGCAGCAGCGTGGCTGTGAGTGCCTCTGAGCCTCGTAGTGCCTAGCGGTGCCACGGGGAAAATGAAAGGTCCACCGTTCCTGAGGGGCTACTATTGTTCGTCATATTTTCCCCTTTTTCTGAGGGGCGACGCTGTGCAAATTTACTCTATGCATATTTCGCATAAAGCACTAAATCTAATTATTATATATATATATATATATATATATATATATATATATATATATATATATAGTTACACAAACTTGTGCACATTTAAATTAAAAATTCCTGTCTTGCATATTTGGTTCACTGTATGTACAGTATACTAGTAAATTACTAAGTCTTATTTCAAGTCTTAAAGTTTTCTCTTTCGAGTGGTGTACAGACAGGACAGTCCAGTACAAATAATTTGATCTCCCTTGAATCTCTCATTTGAGCAAATAATCACGACGAGGTAGGAATCTAAAACTATGAAACGCCATAGTTCGAATAACAAAAATGTCGATGTTTGGTGTGTGATCTCACGACTGAGGATCATGACTTTTTTTTTCATTACTGAAACTGTAAACGTCGAACGGTAGCAAGAAGGAATCCAGAAATTTGGAGTTTATCTGAAGATAGGCGAGAGGGACTCTTGGTTCCAACGAGACAGTGCCACAGTGCCAAGGCCAACACAGAGATGATGTCTGAATAAATATGTGAATTTTTTGCGACCGACTCATCTTAAAGATCTTTGCCCTTCTCGATTACCGGACTTACCACCGCCCGATTTCTTTCTTTGGGAATATCTCAAAGAACCTCGATACGCTTAAGAACAATATCGCCACGTGGCATCGCGAGCAAAAATGAAGAAGCTCTAAAGATTGTGATATGAGCGCGAACGTGTGTCAACTTGTCAAGAGGGTAGTGAATGCTTCCAGCACTTGCTCCAGGCCAAGGTATTCAAGACTTTAGTTTAGCTCTAACTTTTGAGCTCTTAAAAAAAGTACGCATTTGCTTTCGCGATAAGCGTATTGTACTCTTTCTCGTCTCCTACTAGCGTTTCCTAAACTGGGAAATGTCATGTATTCTATTCGAAAGAAGAAATTTCAAGCCTTAAAACAAGGCTTATCCAGTTGCTGTAGGTCTAATAATCAAGACGTATGAATTTTTCAGTTAACGAGACCCGTCATTTTAAGGCACCCTGTAAACACTGAGCTCTAGGAATAAACTGATTACCCGCAAAAATAGTTTTATTTTAACATCGGTGTACTTTTACAATAGATAAGTAAACATGTGCAATCCGTTATCCTGTAGCCTTTCCAAGTACTTCATGAAGGCTTGGACACGTTTCGTCATTGATTTGGCGATATTTTGGATGACGCTATAGTCTAAATATTTTAAAATAGTCAGTATTTCCTTTACATTTGAAGCCTTATTTTTCTCAAACGGTGATTAAGATGCTCTCAGACACCCTCAGTAGGATTTGTATCTGGGATTCTCAAGAAGCCAAGGAACTAGCTAAACCTAATTTGTGTTTCTACTACTGAGTAGTGCATTGAGAGGTGTGACAGGCAGGGTCGCGAGAGCTGCCCCGGGCCCCGGGGAAGGAGTGGTATATGGGGCCTTCCTGTTTACTCTATTTTATTATGAATGTTTTTTGTGTACATAACAAGCAAACTGATTATATGTCCAAATCACTATTCAAAACATACAGTATGAATAAACAACTCAGAGGAAAATGACCATTTTATTTTTCGAATCAATTAAATTAATTCGATCACCATACAATTTACAAATGCAGTACCAGTCCATGGCAGGCAAGACAATTGTTTACTGCAAGATTTTCATAATTAGAAGTGTACTTTCTTTGCCTTTTCTCTGGCAAAGTGGTAAATGATTCTGATGAAATTTAAAGTACGGGCTAACTGGCTTTCAATTACAATAGTTCCCAGATCTGTCAGTCGATCTTGGGCATTGGTGGACCGCAGACAATATTTTATCTGTTTCAGTTTGACTATGATAATCTCTATGAAATTTATGTTCATGAATTATATTTCCTCTCTGTTATTTAATCAATTGCTTATTAATATTTTTAGATTTTATCCCTCCCTCTTTCCGGGCCCCGGGGATTTATCCCGGCTTCCCCACCCTCTCGGCGGCCCTGGTGACAGGTTGCACAGTCTTCTTGCAACACGGGCGTGTTAAACTGGAATCTTCCTTGATAGAAACAATGAAAGAAGATGGTTTCCAAAGATGGATACATATTTCCTGAGATTCAGACATCCATCAACGAATATCAGGTTCATTTTTCCAGCATCCTATACTGCTTCCCATGTCATGCTCATTTAAGTAATTTTCTTTATGCGGGGCTCTGTAATATATATATATATATATATATATATATATATATATATATATATATATATATATATATCGGCTATTGATTGGTGGTGCGGAAAACGCAGTTTAATAATAAACAGGAACACCAGAGAAAATACAAACATCCTTCAAGGTTTAATAGTACCAACGTTTCGGAATGCACTAATTCCATCTTCAGGGCTAAAACAATAAAATTCCAAATCACATACAAAATACAAATTGCTTAATAACAATTTAAAATAAACTTAAAAAATTATAAAAAGTAGCTAAGAAATTGTAAAACATTAAAACTAAAAGGTAAATAAATGTGAAGTTAAAAAGTTAAAATTATAAAAAAGTAAAAGCATTAAAACTGAAATGTAAATAAAATAAGCTAGTACCTTAACCAAAACATAGCAGATCTATCGATGATTCGTCAGAATTTAGGTCTGGTTTTAGTTTATAAATAAACAAAGACTCCATAATTTTAAGCTTAAGGTCAGAGCTTCCGGCAGCAAGTACGGTGAAATTGGGTGGTTATTGTTGTGCGAGTGATTACGTATGAGAGAATTAGGTGGTTTGCCAAGGGGTAAATTTGTACGGACCGATTTACCGAGATGTTCGTAAATACGAGATTTTAAATGTCTTAGTTTTACCTATATATGACCCCATACAGTGGTCACACTTGTATTGATAAACTATAGATGACTTAAGAAGTGTAGGAATAACATCCTTGTATTTAAATAAATGGTAAATCGATTTAGACGGGGTGAATATAATTTTTATACACAGTTGTGGGTAGAATTCCTTGAGCAATTTTAAAAGTTTGTTTCTAATGTTAAAACTTGAGGTTCCCATATAGGGCAAAGTGAAATACAGGATATCTTTGGGGACTGTAATTAAGTCTCTAGTTGTAGGGCTTATTAGTCTATTTAAGGTTCTGCCTATTGTAGTCTCCACCAGTCTAGAAGGGAAATTATTCTTGGCAAGGAGTTTTTGGATGAAATCTAGTTCATCGTGTAGTTTGAAGTAATCTGAACAGATATTGAAAGCTCTATTGGTCAGAGTCGAGATTAAATGGGGTCATATATAGGTAAAACTAAAAGACATTTAAAATCTCGTATTTACGAACATCTCGGTAAATCGGTCCGTACAAATTTACCCCTTGGCAAACCACCTAATTCTCTCATACGTAATCACTCGCACAACAATAACCACCCAATTTCACAGTCTAATTTCACCGTACTTGCTGCCGGAAGCTCTGACCTTAAGCTTAAAATTATGGAGTCTTTGTTTATTTATAAACTAAAACCAGACCTAAATTCTGACGAATCATCGATAGATCTGCTATGTTTTGGTTAAGGTACTAGCTTATTTTATTTACATTTCAGTTTTAATGCTTTTACTTTTTTATAATTTTAACTTTTTAACTTCACATTTATTTACCTTTTAGTTTTAATGTTTTACAATTTCTTAGCTACTTTTTATAATTTTTTAAGTTTATTTTAAATTGTTATTAAGCAATTTGTATTTTGTATGTGATTTGGAATTTTATTGTTTTAGCCCTGAAGATGGAATTAGTGCATTCCGAAACGTTGGTACTATTAAACCTTGAAGGATGTTTGTATTTTCTCTGGTGTTCCTGTTTATTATATATATATATATATATATATATCCGTGTGTGTTGTGGGAGAGAGAGAGTAAAATACTCATAAAAATTGAATTTTTTTAGCCTTTCTGCATAGAATAGAAAAGAGAAATTTCTTTTAATGGAATATTTAAGTGTTTTCTTTAATTAATATGCAGCGTTTGTGAAAGTAAATATTGTTTGAAGTAATTTGAAGTCGGGTTTCCAGCTGTGCTCGAAACGTTTGTTTAGTCGCTATTCTTTAGAAAATAGTATTTCACAGTTTAAAAGATAACTAATGATTACAGTATCTTTTATCTGTTGGTTCCGATCTCTTCATTCCTTATCAGTTATAACGGTATCATTTTCACATTGACCGAATGTTGGCACGATAATATAACGATAATAATATTTGGCGTTGTTTAACCTCCTTTGCAACGGCGAAGGGCATGTGACTCAAACCCGCGAAATTCGAGCCATCTAAGGGTTGCTACATCATCTGAATGCCAAGGACCGTCACCCATCTAACTACAGTATTTAACAGACACAATGTCGCTGATCTAACGTCGAAGCAGTGTTGCAACGTTGCCACTTGCCTTACTAGCCATGTGACTTTATCTTTAGATGTAAAACAAATTCAGTATAGGACCCACAATTAATGTCGTCTGTTTTCACTTTAGATGTAATACAAGCTTGGTTAATCCGCGAGATTTCTTTCTATAGGGAAAGAAAGCATCCAAGAAAATGGGACTTGTCCCCGCCTCGCTGATCAAAGAAATCCCATGTGGAAATTCCGTGATGTGAATGAGTTTGGAGATAATCTTTAAGAGGGCGGTTTTAGTGCTGGTTATGCTACAGTAATATGAAGCTCTTAATTGGGATTGAAGCCAACCTGTATGAAAAGGATTTTGTTATGGGGTGTATTCTGTCCATTACGCGCGGGGTTTGCACCCCGGAACGATGTTCTATATTGGTGTTAACCATGAAGCAAATTTTCCCATCCATTTCTGTCATTTTTTTCTCATTTATAAATTCTAAGTTTATCGTCCAGACAAAGACATGGTAGGTATTATTAATGAAAGGTCCTTCGCAGGACTCGTAACTTATTCTGTGAAACGTGTCAGATACATGTTTTTACAAAGTGGTTAATTCCTTCTTCTACGGACACCGAAAATTCTGAATGATGTTTCCGATTCAGACTTTAGTATCGATTCCGTGTTTTTTTTCTTACAGTTTTGTATCATTTATTTTACGCGGAATTCAAATGTTTTATTCAGGTTGATGAATCGAGTTTCTCTATTGGTTTATTTCATTGCAAGTATAAAGATTCAGTATATATGTTACAGGGAATCTGTGTAACTAGGGATTTCATGAAATCCTTAAACTGTTCGGGAATTTCATGCAAGGTTAAGTCGTGGTATTTTTGTTAAACCTACGAGAAAATTATTGAATGCCCGGTTAGGTTAAATGAATCCCCCGTTAGGTCAACTGTACGCCCTTGACGATTAGTTAGGTTAAATCGTGATTTCATGAAATCCCTAGTTACGCAGATTCCCTGTAGCATACACACACACACACGCACGCACACGCACACACACACACAGTATGAAAAGTTTACCGTTCGTTTGGAAAAATTTATCAAATGAAAATATTAGTTTAACTTCAACATATAAAATATCAAAGAATTTGAGGAAAATAAAAATAAATTAAAATGCAAAAGTTTTCGAACATTTGGTTAAAAAATTATTTAATACTTTGTGCGTCCACCTTTTCCTTAAATGACTCCAATGATTCGTTTTAGGTATTTTTCTACGAGGTTTCGACATCTCTCAGTCGAAATTTTAATCCATTCTTCTAAAAAAAAATGTTTTAATTCATTCATATTCGAAGGGTTTCTCTTACGGACACCTTTTTTTCAAATCAAACGATAAATTCTCGATTGAATTGATATCTGGGCTTTGACTGGGCCACTCGAGAAGCTTGACATTCTTTTGTTGAAGACATTTCATGGTGCTCTTACTTTTATGTTTTGGATCATTATCTCTTTGCAGTATCCATTTGCGACCCATTTACAACTCCCGAACGAAGACAATACAGTGTCTTTATATTGTCTCTTAAAATTTCCTGATATTTCTTCAAATTCAAGATTGCACTGATGACAAGTTTTCGAGGACCAGAAACACTTAAAGCATCCCCAAAGAAGCAAAAAACTACCACCACCATGTTCAACGTAGGAAGAATGTTTTGTTCCTCGAATGTAATGTCTGATTTTCGCCAAACATACCGTTGCTCGTTCCCAAATAATTAAATTTTGGTCGCGTCCGTCTAAAGAACTTTCTTCCAGAATGCGAATTCATCATTTTGATGATCCTTGGCGTAACTTTAAACGAGCTTTTATCGTGACTTTTTCATAATTCAGAATTGCCAACAGTCTCTAATCAACAAACAGGCAACTACTAGTAAGATTTTTAATTTTTCAAGCCTGAGGTGGACGCACAAAGTATTGAATAATTTTGTAAATAAATATACGAAAACTGTTGCATTTTAATTTTTTTTTATTTTCCTCAAATTCTTTGATGTTCTACTCAAAAGAAGTTAAGGGTCAAAAATATTTGTGCATATAAATATAAGCTAACGAGCTAAAATGGTGACGACTAATGACAAAATAATTCTTTGATGGCTGAAGAACAGAAAACACAAAACAAAAACTTTTGATTAGACACTAGTTTATTACCCTGATGAAAAAAAGTCATGCACCCCCCAAAATGATGTTCACACAAGTCGCAGAAGCTTCAGTAACTGGTGTAGCCACCGTTAGCATTCACACATTCTTGACAACGTTGGCGCATGCTGTTCATCAGGCGTTGGAAATAACGTTGAGGGATCGCTTGCCATTCTGCGACTAATCGCTGAGCCAGTTGCCGGAGGTTGACGGCAGGGACGTGATGTGATCGAACTCGCCGCCCTAGTTCATCCCACGCATGCTCAATGGGTGACAAGTCGGGTGAATATGCAGGCCAATCCATGTGCTGGACGTTCTGCTCCTGCAGGAAGTCGGTCACCACCCTGGCACGATGAGGTCTTGCGTTGTCGTCCTGGAACCAAGCTCCTGGTCCAATCCGCTGCATAAGTGGAATTACCAGAGGTTGAACAATCTCGTTGAGATAACGCTGACCAGTCAAATTTCCGTTGACGACGTACAGAGGGGTTCTGTGGTTCATGGATATCCCCGCCCACACCATCACACTTCCTCCTCCAAATGGTAGACGTTGAGCAACGTTGACATCAGCAGATCTCTCTCCTTGACGACGATAAACACGAGCCCGGCCATCATTGAACTGGAGCGAGAAGCGTGACTCATCTGTGAACATTGTCTCTGCCCACTGACCACGGTTCCACCGGATATGACGTCTGCACCAATCTCGGCGAGCCCTTCTGTGACGGTCAAGTAGCGGTGGTCGGACTGCAGGACGCCGGCATCGCCAACCTCGGTCTCGCAGACGATTTCTAATGGTCTGGTCGGACACGTTGGTGCCTCTGGCAGCTCTGAGTTGATCCCGAAGATGCCGTGCGGTCACAAAGCGCTGTCGCAACGCCGTTATCATCAGGAAGCGGTCTTCTCGTGCTGTTGTTGATCGGGTCTTCCAGAACGGGGGCGATTCTGAACAGCATTAGTTGTCCTGAACCTCTGCCAGAGTCTGCCGATAACGCTTTGGCTTACATTTAGACGCTGAGCCACAGTTCTCTGAGTTTGTCCATCTTGTAGCCAGCCAATGGCCCTTCCCCTGTCTTGGATGCTGAGTTGTCGTCGAACCATCTTCAAATTTCAAGTGATGATGAATGGAAAATGCTCAGCCCTTTTATTGCTAAAATTGGCATGCATGGAATGACACTCATGCAAAACACGTGCAAATGGTGCATGAGGTGTCACAATGGGTGTTTCGAGGCAGTTTGTCAGTTTAGTCTGACTAAGTTCGTGCTTCAAATCTATGTAAAGGAAATCTGGGTTAACTTAAAAAGTTTCTAAAGATAAGTGCAATGATTGCATGTCCCATCATAACGTGATGTCTATAGTCCAAATGACAACCCAAAGGGGGATATTCTAACCCTATCTGGCTAAAAAAGACATACTTACAAAAATGATCAAAAAATTTCCTTTGACCCGTAAATTCTTTTGAGTAGTATATATATTGGAGCTGAAGTAATTTTATTTTTGTTATATTTTCCTAAATGAACGGTAAACTTTTCATAACTATCCTATGCATGGTACAAAAGATAAGGACGAATATAGCTGAAATATTTATCTGTACGAATACTTATGAGCGCCAGTATGTATATGTATATTGCGCCTCGGTGGTGGTGTGGTTAGCGTCGCTGACTACGGGATCGAGAGCCACACAAAAATTGGTTGGTAGGTAACTACTAGGCTAACCCAGGTACCCATTTAAGACGCTGGGCTGCTGTTGGGGCGTGGTTCGGATTCGACGTTAAACTGTAGGTCTAAGGTGGAGTGACAAGCTTGATCTTCGTCAGAATGAACAATTCTGGCCGAAGGAAAACTAAGGTTAACCAAGGTTATACATACAGTAGTGATGCAACTGGACCGCTCCGGACTGGTCCGAATCACTATTTCTTAATTTTTGCAAATATATAGTTTAAATTTTAATCGAACTACTTGCTTGTTTTAATATATAATATTAAACAACACGTTTTTGGCATGATTTGTGACTTAAATGTGTGAAATAACCATATTTGGATTCTGGACCTCAAGATCCCAAGGTAATCACTAACATACAGTATAAAGAGTTGATTACATTTCTAAACTTTTTAAATTTAGAACACTGCGTGCATTTGACGCTCGAACTCCATCAGAGTATCAGCAAGATGCTCTTTCGGAATAGAGGAATGGATCCAATAAGCTCCGATTCTTTGACGGAGTTCCGACGGGTCCCTGAGTTTGGTACAGTGTTTTAACGTGTCTCCACTGATAAAAATCCAAAGAAGTTAGTCGAGTGATCGAGGTGACCATGCTATCGGGCCACCACGACCTATCCAGCATTGAGGAAAGGTTGCATCTAGAAAGTTGCGAACAGCAACGGCATAGTAGGGAGACCCCCAACCATGTCGAAAGATTACACTCCCGTCAGTTTCTGTAACCCTTAGTAAAAGAAAAAATATATGTAGCAAGTTGAGATAGTTCGCTCCATTCACAGTACGATCGTCAAAGAAAAATAGGCTGATTACGCAATCACGTGACATAGGACACCAAACATTAACTTTTAGATAATCCCATTTATGGTAATGTGTTTCACGAGTTATCCCAGCCCAAATTCTACAGTTGTGTCTATTTACTTTACCAGACATATGAAAAGTGGACTCATCCGTTAATACATTTCACTAAAGTCTCTACCCTTAATTTGCTGAATGAGAGGGTACCAATTGTGACTGGTATTGGATAGTCAACTTCAAATAACTGATGTTATCACTCGCACTTTGTACGCTTTGAAATGCAGACGTTTGAAAAGAATGTTATGAATGAAATGTGGATTTTGCAACATTTACGTGTACTAACTTAAGAAGACTTAGACCGTTTGGAAATATAAATAATAATATATTTTGTATATAAACTGATTAATAAGAAAACTATGACTAGTTAGTTTTATACCATTATTTCTTGGACTGCTTTGCTGATCGGGGGAGGTTGTAAGATCGAGTTTGGGTTTGTAATTTCAGATTTTTTTGGCGGCGTTGATAGATAGATGAACTTTCACTATCATTTGAATGAATCCTTTACTTTAGCTTCTTAAATGTTCATTATTATTTCTTTATGTGATTTTATCTTTTCCGTTTGCGTCGGAATAATTAATTATTTGCAATATTATATTATACTTTTGACGTTGCTGTCTAGATAATGAATTACCTAATATATATTATGTCTTACGCACAACTTAATTAAGAACCGTTTTGTTTCGCCTTAAACGCATCGTATAAAGAGATCTGCGGCGTAATTACGTCATAATTTCGTTCCATTTGCTTATCTTTGGGGTATTTCATTAAGTTACAACAACACCTAATGTGAATGAATACTAGTCTTCCTTTGGTGAGAATTTAGTCCATTTTCAATTTGATTTCTGTTGAACCTATTGAGAAGGGGACGCCAAGCTTGCACCTTCGTGAAATGAGGGATTATCGTATGGAACATTTGAAAGGTTGTAAATTCATCTCCTACTGATTTTTGGAGATTCTAATCTGAACGATATATATTGTAACTATTAAGTAACTATACAGTAAAACCTCTCAATAACGACACTCCACTATAACGAAAAACCTCTCTTTACCGAACACCTTGGGCATTTCAAAACCTCTCTTTACCGAACACCTTGGGCATTTCGAAAAACCTCTCTATAGAAAATTTTTGCTAACTCAGCCTGAACTGTACGTGTTCGTTTCTACCGCCATTTCCCTGATCCAGAAAGTAAGCGGCATGTTGATTAGTTGATGCGTAATTGGCTAGAATGTTTCTCCCTCACGGAGAAATACTTAAGTAATGTATTTAATATACTGTATCATGCAGTACTATATAAAGTATGTATAAGTAACTAATGAGGGTTTAAATAGGTCATTAAAATATACACTATAATATCGGCAAAGGTAAACCGCTTTATAACGAACAACCTCTCTACAACGACAGTAATTTGTTGTATATACTTCGTTATAAAGGGGTCTTACTGTACTATATTAGTCACTGTTCGACTTTGAAAAGAATATTTCGCCTGTTTTTTTTTTAAATTTTTAAATTTTGGAGGCATCTTCATCCGTACTCTGTGTGCTCAGAAACACACACACACACACACACACATCGGCAATCGGAAGATCCCGGGTTCGATTCCCAGGTGGTTACCTCATTTTTTCATTTGTTCCGTTCTCTCTCTCTCGTCTTGCGCGGAATATCTCCTATACAAGCGTCGTTCTTTACGTTATTTATACTGCGTGTTCTTTGCAGTTGAATGTATATAATGTTACGGCATGCGGGAGGTGCCCCCTTGGGGCATTGGTTTCTGCGAGTATGTAGAAGAATTACGGCATTTGGAAGAGTGAGGTCCATGGTGTAATGGTATCGCGTCTGACCGGCAATCGGAAGATCCCGGGTTCGATTCCCAGGTGGTTACCTCATTTTTTCATTTGTTCCGTTCTCTCTCGTCTTGCGCGGAATATCTCCTATACAAGCATCGTTCTTTACGTTATTTATACTGCGTGTTCTTTGCAGTTGAATGTATATAATGTTACGGCATGCGGGAGGTACCCCCTTGGGGCATTGGTTTCTGCGAGTATGTAGAAGAATTACGGCATTTGGAAGAGTGAGGTCCATGGTGTAATGGTATCGCGTCTGACCGGCAATTGGAAGATCCCGGGTTCGATTCCCAGGTGGTTACCTCATTTTTTCATTTGTTCCGTTCTCTCTCTCTCGTCTTGCGCGGAATATCTCCTATACAAGCGTCGTTCTTTACGTTATTTATACTGCGTGTTCTTTGCACTTGAATATATATATATATATATATATATATATAATGCAGGCCATTACTGGGTGGCCCAAAATAAAGTAGCCCCATTACTACTTTTAACAGAACTGAAAGGGGGTACTTTATCTTGAGCCACCCTGTATAGGGTATACTATATATATATATATATAGTATTCAAAACGTGAGATACGATTTTTATTCCTGTTTCACACTTGTGCAAATGTACCAGCGTTAAATACAGTAGATTTTTGTGTTTATTCCACTGAACTTTTGAGAAGGTATAATTCTGTTTATCCTTAATTCGATTTCTATCTTCACTGACCCCGAATATGCGCGTAACTCTTCTTCATTATACCATAAGTTTACAGTCATGTGATGAGGCATAGAACTGAAATGTTTTGTGGGGAATAATGATCTATTTGAAAATAAGATATTTTAGCTATGACGTTAAGGTCATCCATCATCAGTTGAGCGCATAACACCGAGCATCGAGTCTTTGGTTTGCGGTGAACTGAGGATAATTTAAATTTGTGTTCTCCAGTTGTGAATGTCATTGAAAAGAGTTGTTAGTTATCTTAAGCGACATTATTCATTCGTTCTCTCAATTTTTCGTTTGTGCCGTAATCCGAATTCATCAGTTGTGTGTATCTATGTACGTGCGTGACGGCAACTGGACGTACGTGGGGTCAAGTATGTGATAATTCAGATGTAGTTGGTTAATTTTTTTTGTGAGGTAACATATTTGGTATCCTGGAACATTCAAAAATTTATATAAAAATCTACAAACATTTTTATTGCCGAGGGATAAAAAAAGATGTGCTAGTCCTGATTAGGTTAGGTTAGGCTAGGCTAGGCTAGATTAGCGAGTACCTCACTATTTAAGGACAACAGAAAACGGCTTTCGAGCCCTAACTTGCGTCCGAAACATTTCTCGGTTCGATAGCATTTACTGTAGGTTAGGTTAAATTAGGTTTAGTTAATTAGTTTTCTATTTATTTGGGTTTGAAAAAGCCGGTACCTCGCTTATGCGGAGATGCACACGTATATATATATATATATATATATATATATATATATATATATATATATATGCAAAGAACCACAGGGAAAAGGAAACACGAAGTCCGAGCGCTTTCGTGATACATTCATATCTTCAGGGACAAGAGAGGAATTTCTCTCGTCCCTGAAGATGTGAATATATCACGAAAGCGCTCGGACTTCGTGTTTCCTTTTCCTTTTCCCTGTGGTTCTTTTGCTTATATATATATATATATTATATTCGGTTTAACGACATGATGACAGACGTTGTGGTTGTAATAGATACAATATAAATCCTTTCTCCGAACTTTAAGCGTAAGAAGCAAATTAGAATGGAAAGAATTTTAAAAATGCGTCATTGCTCACACACTCGATTCAAACCATTTAAAGGTAAAAAGGAGGTCTTATATTTTTTATTTTATTCATTTATTTTTCTTTAAACGGGTGGGAAGTTGGGTGGATGGGGTTTGGGGGTTATTGTGGTAAATGGAATGCCTTGGGGTAGCTATACAGTATGTTCTTTATTAAAGTAAATACGAATTCATATTTCACATTTTCTGGTTTGGTCGAATATGTCTGATCTAACCACGAGTTTAATGGAAATGCGCTAATTTTCAGTAATAAATATTGCATGCTTTTCGAAATGTTTCTTAATTAGTTCAATTTTCTCTCGAAGAAAAATTCTCCTTCCCTTTCCCCCCTCCCCCACCCAAAGAAAGACTCGTGACATTATAATCAGTCGCTCGCTTTTGTCGAGGGGAAAATTAGACCTTTGTGGCACTGTCCACTTTCATTCGCAGGAGATCGATTTTTTTTTTTCATTTGCTGGTTCGGAATTTTGTTCGTAATTTGCGTTATATATTCCGTAAAATTACCAATGATCGCGCATTTGACTCAGGACATTAGGACCAATGTGCGACCATTGACAACTTTACCCAATATGTATCAATGACTGAAAAAGTTACATCGTAAATTGTGTATCGGAGTACGATATACATTTTATATAAAATGTATATAATACCATAATACCAAACCTATTTGGTATTATGGGTACTCTTTTTTTTTTTTTGCTTTGGTAAAAAGATTTGCAAAGGAGAGCTTTTGTGCGCCTGTAGACGTCAAGCACGGAGAAGAAAGCTCGTGAAAAGCAGCGAGCGAGAAGCCGTGACGCGCCAAGCAGAATGGACGATGCTATATATAATATCTCTATTGATACGTTATCGGATTTTTGTCCGCGTGTCCCACTGAAGAGAACAGCCCGTTCGCACTCCATCAAATATTACGAGTCATGAGGCCGAAAACCGAGTAATTAGGTGTGTGTGTGTGTGTGTGTGTGCGCGTGAGTGTCGCTAATTACAATGGAAACACGAGTAATTAGCAAAGGTTATTCCTTTGTCAGTCATGATTTATTGCG
Source organism: Bathynomus jamesi (assembly GCA_023014485.1). NCBI lineage: Eukaryota > Metazoa > Arthropoda > Malacostraca > Isopoda > Cirolanidae > Bathynomus > Bathynomus jamesi. The sequence goes on from JAJOZX010001462.1 coordinate 363,064, forward strand.
ACGAGTCTAATTGAGTGCAGTGACGAAAGAGCTTCACAGGATTCCAATACCTGCTTCTTTATAGGCTCACGGAAAGTGGGAAACGAAGACTAGTTTGGGAGTCTTAATCATTCGTTTGTAGGTGTAGTGATAGTGTTGTATTATACTTTTAATGTCTTTGAACAAGTCTTCTGAATAGATTTATGTTCGATCCCTCTATAGTATCCCGGCTCATTTAGGAAATTTGATGAAGGAGAGAGTTGCTTTCAACTGATGGCTGGTCAGAGACTTTACACAGGAACCTGTCGAGCTGTTATTTGAAAGTAGTTAGGTTGGTGTGCTGAAGGTTACTCAGTCGTTTTGGCAGCACGATAAAGAGTTTTTGGGCTCCGTATTCCGAGTGTATATTTCATCCATATACGCGAAACAGAATCTTGAGGATAAACATAGAGCTCATCATGACATGAACGCTCTTGCCGTAGTTTCATGCACATATATATATATATATATATATATATATATATATATATATATATATATATATATATATTATTTTTTTTTTTTCAAAATAATTAATATCATGAAAACAAAGAAAAGAATGTAGATTAGGTTTGGTTAATTAAATTAGGATAAATGACGCCATTAGCAATTGAAAATAGGAAAATGTCGCGGTTTTGTGAGGTGGCCAATCGTGTGTGTTGGCCATCTTATTATGTAGTTCGACATGATGGAACATTCCATAATATGTTTATGTTTAGAAATGATGTCTGGAGTAAAGAGAATAAATATGGCAGTTTGGCACCTTACAATAAATGCCAGAACAAAAGCGAGAATAAAATTTTTATCGATGTTGTGTCGAGATGGATTATATTAGATTACGTTCAGTTAAAGTTAGGTTAGATTAGATCAAATTTCGTTAGGTTAAATTAGATCCTTGCAAGTTTTGTCATCTTTGTTAGTGCGGGTCGAAAATTTTGCATTCGAGAAAACGTTTACGTCTCAAGAATTTGTCTGGTAGGTCAAATGTTTTGTCGGAAAGGACTATCGCAAATAATGTATTCTCACCTATGGCATGACGAAGCCGAACGGTTCTCACAATAATCCTTTGTTTTATAATTGCTTGATTCAGTCTCCGTACTAACAACAAAAGTCGTAATGACACAGAGGACCTACAACTTTACGTGGGATCCAAATCACTGGTCGTTACATCGTCAGGATGCAGAGGATGGTCACCCTTCCAATTGATGAACATAATTAACTTTGCTGATCTTACGAGAAACGATGTAGGCCACTTAGAATGTGGCTGTAGATCCGCAGATTGCTACAGATATTGGCACTGTCGTGTATCTGTTGCCAGTACACTTCAGAATAATGCGGCGAGTGACCAGGAGGATCATCAACGCTTTCAAGAAAGCATGTCCTTGCTCGTCATGCCCAAACTGTCAGGTTTCTGTTAACATTGTCTACGTGAAAGAAATGAGTTAAGAGTACGCTCGTCCAAATTACCGCCCTGGCTATGTAGAAGACGCGTAAAACCTTGGAAGGTCTCCTTTTCTGAAAGGCATAAACATTTGGTTACGAAAGTGGTGAGCAAGGTTCTTGGCTTTTGGAGAGCTATGGTGCTTTTTCAGTGGTTGCAAGTTTCAGCTTTTCATACTTGGAGGTGAAATGTCGGTGTGAAGTCGATCTGAAACCTTTCATCATCACTGTTTTCAGCCCATTGTGTGATATATGAAGGAATAGGTGTCATGGTGTGGGCGGCGTACGATATTTTCCCGAAAGATAGAGCTTCATGTCACCCCTCTGTTATGACTACACAGTTCAAAAGAAGACAGGGCATCGGTCTTTCCTAGGTATTCAAAACCCGTATGTGAATTCTACTGACTACCTGTTGAACCATCGATAAATAGATCGAAAGCTGAGAACTACTGTGCACGTCCCTTCCGTATGAATTTGAACTGAAGGAAGCTTCCTTGGAGATATGGCGCAACCCATGGACTGAGATGTTACTCAAAATGGAAAGTGAAAAGACAATAAAATAGGAAACTAGGAATTAGTGAGATTCGAACTCGTGTCGCGTGGTTCCAGAGTCACGGCTCCTACCGATCAAGCCAAGTGGTTCGTTCAAGTGAGGCCAGTATTAACGCTTTTTGATCATGCTCCATTCAACTCCCTCGCATTTATAGAACATATGAATAAGTGCGGTTATTGCATTAAAAACGCATTCATACATCACCCAATCTTGTAGATTTTGTGCCACATAGAGTTAAGGCACTTTGAATACTGAACGCAGTGCCACTAGGCACTGAAATAAAGGTTTTCCTTCTTTTCTTGTATTTTATTTTCGCATACTATCTTTCCTCAGGTTGATTAAAAAATTATTCTGATCTAACATTTTATAGCACACACACACACACACATTATATATATATAATATATATATATATATATATTATATATATATATATATATATATATATATTGAGAGAAAAAGTGTGTGTGTGTGTGTGTACTGTACAACTTCATACTAAATTGGTCGGAGAGTTAATGTCTATAAGTACAGGTGCATATGACCGTCCGTAAACAAGACTGGCATTTTGGGACATGCAGCAGGCCTTCATTTTTGAAAAATATTTACACTTAAAGGGACTAACAAAATAGTGCTGAAAATTTTTATTTAAAATATAACTTTAACATGGTCATAAACATCAGCGTGAATAACTTAAATTTTAATGAATTGCAACTTGTTTGTAAGTTAGTAATCTGTCTGTGTTTTTAAAATTACACAATATTGCGGATTAGGAAGTTTCAAAAGGAGCGGAGACCCCTTGTTGAAGACAGTTAGTTAGGGCCAAGCACAGAATTGGATAAGAGCGGACAAGTTGAGGTATGGGGGAAGGTTTGGTAAAGGTGTAGTTATCTTTTATATGTACACGGCGAAAGAAGAATTGAGACGCAGGTGTCATTATTTTTGTTTCTTTTGTTTAGCTTTCAATATTAGATTGTCAACCTGTGTATAGAATTACTGTACGTGCGAGTGACGTCATCCGAAATTGGGAGCGAGCGCGAGCGGCCGTGTGACGTAACGGCGTGCGCGGCTCTGTCACCGTGGCAGCGTGACGGAGGGGGGCACTCGAGCGAAAATCTGATTTGCGCTCAGTTCAAAGGGTCTTTCGATTACGAGGTTTGCCTTTGATGTTGCCGCTCGAGGAAGGGGAGAGTCTCTCTCTCTCTCTCTCTCTCTCTCTCTCTCTCTCTCTCTCCTTTAACCCTTTCCACGTGTATGTAGTTTATTATTACATTTTTATTCTCGTCCATATCATTCCCTCCTTTCTCTCTTTTGTAACTCCCTTTTTACTCTTAAATCACCTTACTTTCACCCCCCTCCCCCTCTCACTGTTTTTGCTCTACTCTTATTTTTATAGATGAACGCTAGTAGTATTTTAGTGTGTCCAGCTTTTTCTCCCGTTACATCTCTCGTTAGCACATTTTTCACACCTCACGTCTTCCTTTCTCAGCAGGTTGGACCCTATTAATACTCGTAGTTTATTGGGTTGCTCGGTTTTATTTATATATATATACCTCGTGAACTTCATTCATCACTCTTCTTTCCCCCGGATTAATGAATAAATTTTATTTTTATACGTTTTCTTTATGATGCTGTTATATAGGTTTGAATAGTAAAGTGTTTGTTAGGAAAAGACTAAAAATTCGCAGGTTTTTAGATACGTTTTGCATTCGGACTATAACTTCTCTTTTTTTTTTCCCCTCGAAGTTTTTATTGACTACTTTTAGTTAGCGGAATAGCAACGAACTGACCATTTTGACTACGAACTGACCACTTTGACTGCGTGTGACTTAAAAGTTAAAATGTTTTCAAAGTTCAAAGCAATTTTAGTCGTAATTTTTGTCTAATGAGGAATTGACGGTTAAATGTTGAATGTTTCGAGAGTTAATATACTCCATTAGACGGAAGTTTTAATCAAGTTCTTTGTTCGTAGTTAAATACTTATACTTTACTCGGTTATAACTTTAGAATAGAGGAAGTAGTGGTTCAATGAAATTCAGAATTGGCTTCTCGAAGCGGATTACATTTTTGTATGGTTTTAATTCGCCCGATTATGTAACACAAATCTGGGTTGTTGATGATTAAGCCAAAATAATTTAATCTACCCGTGGAATCAAATGATTTTTGGTAAAAAAAAAAAAAAATAAAGTTTGAAAATTGTAATTTGAATTAACTTATCACTAAAATAAACACCGTCGACATTATGGAATTTGACAAATCTATCTTGCGCGTGTCGACATTATTCCAGATCGACCTTTTGCCAGGTATACGCATTTCAAATAAAAATTAAAAGTTTCCTTAATATTTAAACTGAGTAACTAATCCATACATACATTTCAGATTATCAGTGAAATGACTCATTTCACCTAACCAAATTGAACCTAATTTAAACGAATTTTACACGACACGCGTAAGGTCGAAATTTTCGACATTACGTATGTTTAGAAATTTTGGTGTCGATTTTGTTCCTCTAAACCGAATCCCGGTTTACGCGAGTGTTACGGATGTTGGACCTCGAGTTTGGTGCAAGCCTCGGAAAAATATTCTGGATACTCCTAGCTTAGATCTCGTATGTACAAATTCTTTTCGCAACCACAGTATCTTTAGCCGCTGTGGAGGACATTTTATCATCGTTTGGAATGATGCATTAAAAATCAGAAACAGACATGCCACTCGCCACTATTCATTTATAACAAAAAAAAGTCGTCTGCTGTAACTAACACGGAATATAACTTTATGTTTACCTTAAAAGACTTCACGAAAAGAATTTATTCATTTATTATTATAATAATAATAATAATAATAATAAAAATTATAACCTTTCTTACATTAGGACCTACAGTATATCTTAAAACCTCACAAAATTTACCTTTCTAATTGAAATATTTATGAAGAGGAAAATTCTATTCTTAAAAATCAAAATCTACAACCCCCACTGTATCTATCTATCTATCTTATATATATATATATATATATATATATAATATATATATATAACGTAAAGAACGACGCTTGCTTGTATAGGAGATATTCCGCGCAAGATGAGAGAGAGAACGAAATAAATATATATATATATATATATATGTGTGTGTGTGTGTGTTCAGACGTGTGACTTCTGGAGAGTTAGGGATTGGAAGAATAGTTCGTTACAAATTCCATTCTATCGGTAACAGGGCAACGATGGCTGATGGAACATTTTTGAAGAATCATTTTCAAAAAATTCAATTTTCAGCTTGTTTTCCATTCGTAAATTCCTTCGACATTTATTAAATTTTTATTTTTCGATCACTATTGATTCTCTTGTACGTACGTCAGTCAGTGCCACAATAAAATAAGCACCCTCGCAACGGAAGTAAATTATATTGTGGAACACCCCCCCTCCCCCCTCCTCCCTCATGACACTTCGGTAAACGAAGTTACGTTTACTAAACTTTCTAAAAACGTTTGGTAAACGACCGTTTCGAGGGGTACCTTATACTTAACGGAGGGATGACAAAAATAAATGGACACCACGATCGTGCTAAAAAATAAATGGCAAAGCTCATCAATGAAATATCAGAACGTGTGTCAGCTTTACTTAATGCGAAGGGGGAAGCAACGCGATTAGAATTATATTGATTCAATAAATTTATTTATTGACTTATCACGTAAAAAACATTGGAAAATCCGAAGGGGTCTACTTTTGTCAACCTTTTGTACGTACAATGTCATACATACGCACTCGAGATGTTTTTTTATTGGTTTTTATCGGGGTTGTTTAACCTCCTTCGCAACATCTAAGGCCATATGACGGAGGGGACCTACAACTTTACTCGGGATCCGAACCACGGGCCGTTAAATAATCTGGGCGCGGAGGACGGTCTCCCATCCAACTACTATCCAGACCCAATGTCGCTTAACTTCGCTGATCTCCGGGAAGCGGTGTTACGACATTGGCCACGAAGTAGCCCGCACTCGAGATGTAGACAACGGAGTAACCCTCTGTTAGTATTTGCTACCTCTTTCACTGGAGAAATGAAGGATTAGGACGCATCTTGGCGTAGAAATAAATTATGAGATTTTTATGCCAGGGTATGGTCAGTTCTGCGAAAGTTCAGTTGAAGTTTTCTTTAAGAGTTGCTACATATTTAGTCTTCAATTTGACAAAGATGATCGTTGAGGTTTCACGTCAGGGCTTCTTCTATAAGGTGATCATTAAAGACCCACACAGTCTGTTTTGTCTTTTTCTCCTATTGAGTTGTGGTTCTGGACACGTAACATGTTCTACATAAAAAAAAATTGTTCTACGCAGTATTTTACTGGCAGTTTTGAGTGCCAGAATTCACTGTTAATTCTACGGTAGACAATATTTCGTTTATTTAACATATCTTCCATAACGCGGAGATTTAACTGACAGCACTTTTTAAATTTATTCGTATAGAGTTAAATTGGGAGAGAAAATTCCGGAGTTTTACTAATATTTATATGACGTTTTATTCGATAAAACGGGTCTCATTAATGTACAGGTTTATTAATTATTTTAACTGTATGACTAAAATGAAATTTTACCGGTAGTTTGAAACAACAGACGGGTACAGTTATTTTAGCCAGTAAGTTTTTTGTTTTTGGTGTAACAGGCGCTATAGTTTTAACATCATTGTATCTCAATTTCAAAAAAGACGTTCAATCGTATTTTACCACTGACGCAGTTGGTGTAAAAAAAAAAAAAAAAAAGATATTTACTGTTGAGGTTTGGGTAGAGAGAGAATGGAATCAAGATTGTCGCGAGGATCTTCCTTTCAAAGAAATGTTCGCCTCTCAATTCCCAAATCTGTAAACCAGGTTTCATCAATACTGTGAACTAGGGATACACCGGATCACAATCCGGTATCTGGCCGATCCGGCCACTTCTTCAGTATCCGGCCAGATACCGGATATCAAGTATGATCCGGCCGGATACCGGATAATTAATTAACATTTTAATTAAATTTTGTTGATAAAAAATTTCATGTTTCATGTTTTTGTGTGTACTTTATTATTTTATGGCTAATGCCAGATGATTTTTTTCAGCTGTAGGAAGAGCCGTGTGCGATAAAGGGCTAAATTTAACATTTCTAATGATTTTCTTTTAAACAAAAAAACACACAAAAGGTTAGATTTCTCTAAAATTGAGCAGAATTAGGTCCAATTAACTTTGCCTTTTTTCTTTCCAGCATTGAATGCGAGAGTTCCCCCCAAAATATGGAAAATGTTAAATTTTCTATTAAGACAATTTAAGTCTGAAAATTTAATATACTTCTATCTTCTTTTTTTTTTGTTGTTGTTGTTGTTGTTTTTTCTGATTTAAATTTTGTTCTAAGCCTACTAGTAACAGGTATCCTAATTATTTAAATTTAAAACTTAACAAATTATCAAATATCTTATTCTTCTTGTTGTATCAAAATATACTAAAAATAATTCAAAACTTATTGGTCTTATGAGAAGGCAGTAATAATGCAGTAGAAATTAAATAATCTACTATACTATTGTGCATCTGGCAGCAGTGATGAAACCTATTAAGAAAACCCATGCACTATTGGTTAAAAATTGTGACATTACAGAGTACCATATCGTGTGAAAATATATTACATACTGCGCACGAGTGAATGAACGCGCAACTGAGTGATAGTGAATGCCTATAATTTTAAGCCATAGGCATAGTGTCCCCAATTTGTGTTTTAAGAAAAAATTAAAATGACATCATTAGCTTATCTATTGAGAGAAAAAATTTGCGAACAGCAATGCTACAGAAGAATCTGAGGAGTATACCTTCACCTTCTTACCTCCAGATTGAGGATAAAAAAGAACTGGCAAATGAAAGAAGGAAAGCAAAAGAAAAACAAAACAAAAATATTTATAAATCGGATCTAGATAAATATTTAACACTACCATTAATACCTAGAGAAAAAGATCCTTTGACCCGGTGGAACAATCGTATACAGTGGCGGCTCGTGACTTAAAACAGTTGTGTGCTACAACAAATTAATATATATATATATAATTTATATATATATAAACAACTGATAAATTATAAAATAGAACTAATTCATCGTGAATTATAGTAAATGTTCTGCGCAACTAACGGTAGATAGATAGATATAGTACTTATTTATGAAAAATGAAATTCATGCGACGCTCTTTCTTACTGCAGAACTTGTCAGTCACCTTGGTGTTAAAAGCCTCAATGTTTGAAATAAACTTTTTCTATGGAGAGCATTGCCAGAGCATTAAGACGATCCTGGGACATAGTATTTCTTTCGGGTTCTGCTGTTGTCATTGGCGTGGTGATGACAATTTTAAGAAGTTTTGTTACTTCAGAGCAGGGTTTCGGAGCCGGTAAAAAAACTTCTGGCTCCGACTCCGGCTCCGGAGCAGAAATTTTTTACAGTCTGGCTCCGGCTCTTTTATAGTAAATTCTGTTAATTATAAAATAAATATCTAGATTTATATAACTAATTGTCCAATTTAGTAATGTTTTGCTGGTTTGCTTTAGTTTTTGAACTGGCAGAAGTACTGGGTCTTGAAAGCTCAAGCATTTGCTTCTTTTCTTCCATCATTTTTGATATTTCAGGATGTAATCGACTCAAGTGTCTTTTCAAATTATATGCTCTTGAGGAGACATCAGGCTTTTTGCTTTGAGGCTTGATAATTTTAGTTCCACACGTTGAAATATTTCCCGAAGCATCAGAAACTTCACAAATACAAACATAGTGTTTCTTATCTGAACTTTCAGTAAAATACTTGAATATATCAGACTTCTTTATTGAATCTCTATCCATTATGAAGGGTCATAGACTGATAATTATAATTAAAGAATCAAGTACAAATTACAAAGAATCTGAAAAAAAAGAAATTTAGCAATACAAGATAATTGACCTAAAAATAAAAATAGTTCAATCCAACTCAGAAGGACCAACCTTACTAGGTATGTATCTAGGTAGTTACCTACTTAGATAAATAGTTAGTACCTACCTACCTAAGGTCTCCACCGCCATAAAAAAAATTTTACCTATATAATTAAGTGTTGTTAAGACAAATCTTCCCAAATATTTAATGGTTAAAAAATGGAAATTTGCAGATTATTCCTGCAACTCCCACACCTCCATAAAATCCAAGAATCCTATGGTACCATTTTTCGTAATATATTACAAGAATTATAATTTGCAACTAAACCTATATTTAACAAATAACAATTTAGGTAGCAATATATCGCCCGGAGCCAGACCATGGAGCCGTATTTTCAAGGTTTCTGGCTCCGGCTCCGGCTCCAGGTAAGCAAAATTCACTGGCTCCACCGACTCCGACTCCGGCTCCGAAACCCTGCTTCAGAGAATGTACTCTGTAAATTGTTTTTGAATATAAGTTTCAAAAGAGGAACTGCGCCATCAATTTTTCTGAAATCGGTTCTTTCATATAAAACGCTAAGCTCTGTTTTCAGTCTCCTTTTCTCCAGCATTCTATAACTTTGAACTGTAATTTCAAGTTCATTTTCCAGAAAATGTTTTGCAAATTCTTGAAAGTTAACAGAATTCAACAACTTCGCTGCCTCTAGATGATCCAAGGATTGAAAACGATGATGAGCCTTCTGTACAATTCGATCACATACTGTACTTCTTTGGCATCGGCGCTTCGGCACGACTGTTTGGGTCGTTTATTGCCAGATGACACACATGTAGTCGCAATTTCACTGTCAATGATGTCTATTGAATCTCTCACTTCATTGACTGCCAAAATAAAATGGGATACGGCACTTTTTATTTTTACAGTATCAGACAATCTTGCTTGTAATTGGTTATACAAAATGTCTACATGTGGCATTATTCTGTGAAAAAATGAAAGCCAGAAAAGGAATTGTGCATCTTCTAAATAATGACGGAGTCCACGAGCTTCTTGAACTGTCCTGGTGGATAATGACGTCTGCAAATCCAACAAACACTCAACCAAACTGTCCTTGTGTTCATACACCACACTGACGGTTCTCGATTTAAAGTTCCACCTGGTTGCAGAACCGCTGGGAATCCTTCGTGCCACAACTGCATCTAGTGCAGACAACCGTTGTGGTGACCTTGAAAAGAAAGCAGGAAAAGCTGACAGGCAACAGAAGAATACCCTAGCTGCATGATTTTGCGAAGCAGCTTTTTCTATTACCAAATTTAATTGATGGGCATAACAGTAGATGTATTGTGCAGTGGGAAAAATAGCCTTTATTTTTGCTTGAGCTCCACCTCTTTCGCCACTCATTACAGCCGCACCGTCGTAAGTCTGAGCAATTATTTTGTTAGGTTGATCTTTAAAAATCTCATTTATTGCATTCAAAATACAAATAGAAATTGCGTCTGCACTTTGACCTTCCGGGTTGAAAAATCCCCAAAATCTTTCAGTAGGCACGCCATTGATTACATAACGAAATACTATTACCAACTGTGAATGTTCAGAAATGTCTGTAGTTTCATCTGCCATTAAAGCGACAAAATCAGCCTCTTTCATTTCTTCGATTATCTTTTCACGGCAAACTTCCGACATACAATCTAGCAGTTCATTCTGGATGGTTTTAGAAGTTCCCTTGAAAACATGATTCGATTCTATGTGTTCTTTTACCGCACTATCTAAACTGCTAACAAAATCAACGAATCCCAAGAAAATACCCGGATTTTCAGATGTTTCACTCTCATCATGTCCTCTTAAGGCAAGTTCAAAGGCACCGCAAAACTTAATGCAGTCAGTTACCTTTGATAATATATATCTGTTCTTTTCTACTTCTTGATTGTGTTTTTTGCTGGCGTCATGGTAGGCCCGACTTAACTGTGTTGCAATATTCACACTACCGAGAACACTAAGATCCAACACATTGTTTATATGTTTCTTGTTTTCATTATGCTTTCTAATCAGTGCTTTAAGATGGCCAAGATCTTTCACTCCCGTGTTACTGAATGAATCACTGTTACCAAAAAGAAGGCATGGAAAGCAGAAAAGAGCATCCCGAACATCACAACCACAAATCCAACTATAATCATCATAAATCTTTCTGTGAAATTGTCTTAAATATTCTCGATTGTTGCTTCCCTTGGCTTTCTGACTTAAATTTAAATCGGGAGTTGGCCTACCTAACTGTTTTATTTGAGCTTTTTCATTTAATGTTCTAGATGAAAAAGGTACTTTTAATAAGTTGTCCACTGAATTCATATTTGTATAAAAATTAATAATTTATATACAACACTTGATTAAACAAAAACACATACACACGCATAAAAAGTTTAAAAATCAAACACAATCGATCGAGCGTCCATCACATTGACAAGTGCTGCAGCGACTTGCGACTAGTCGCCTACACGTCTGCGCATGCGCTTTGTCTGATTTCACTCGATTTTGGGTGCTATACTGATGACAGCACATAAGTACGAAAATAGAAATGCAGGGAATGCGCAGTTAATTCGTTTTTCGTAAATCGGAAAACAATTTAGATCAAATTGGAAATTACAGAAGATATTATAAGTAATTTTATTGATTTATTATTTAGCTATTTACGTATTTTAAAAACTGATGTGCTGTAGCACGTAAGCATATAATGAGCGGCCGCCACTGATCGTATATCAGAATATCCATCATTAAAGAAACTTTACATAAGTATTTAAGTGCTCAACCCACCTCACTCACTTCTGAGAGATTATTTAGTGCAGCAGGCAAAATTTAAAGTGAAAACAGGAACCATTTGTTGCCGGAAAATGCTCAGAAACTTCTTTTCATAATGAAAAATATTAAATTATTGAAAACAATGAAAAATATAACTATATATTTTCATACAGAGTTATATTTATCACACATTTATCATTTACAGTTAATAGTTATATATTAAGAAAGAAAATGTTACGTGTTACTTTCGTGAAATAATTTTCATATATAGAAAGTTCGTCTTATTTTCGGTTTAGGGATTTTTTTTTTATTGAATAAACAAAAATTTGTAATCTGCATTTTTTTAGAATAATGATTTTGTAAAATTAGTAGGAACCATAAAAGTTTATTAAACCACTAGTTAATTGCAAGTTTTAAAATTTTATGCCCTTAAGAATACATAAACCGGCAATTATCCCGTATCCGGCAAAATTAAAACGCTAGATATCCGGTATCCGGTTATCCGGCTATATTGTGATCCGGAACATCCATACTGTAAACAGTGTGTGTGTGTGTGTGTGTGTCCATACTGTAAACAGTGTGTGTGTATACTGTAACAGTGTGTGTGTGTGTGTGTGTCAAAGTTTCAAAATCAAATAGATGAGTGGACGTATTCATAGAAAACGGAATGCGTGGGTCTTGACGTACCACAAATATAACTTTTACTCCGAAGTTATTTTTAAATATTCAATTATAAATATTACTTCTAATAGTGAATTAAAATTAATTTAATTTAAATATTTAATTATGATTGTTAAAAATTCAATAATCTGTTACTATTCAAAGTAGTACAGATACGCGTTACTATTGTGAATTTTACACTGATTGATTAGACAACGTCGCACATTTTTCAAGGACATATTTTAGCGCAGTAATATTTTGAATGTATTACAATAGTTATCGGTTCAACTTGTTATACAAAATTTGTAGTGAATTCTCTAAATTAACAGTATACTAACTTTTCGATTGAACTGTTGTCGTACGTGCGGAAGGTACGGGCACTCTTTTAAGAACAATCAGTTGCTGTTAAAATAATAATGAGCTCGTAAAGTGAAATTTAACAGTAATAATTTGGTAGATTAGCAGTTAATATAAATACACTATTCACAGTTATTTTTTATGCCTTATGTATTTTACTGTTAAATTAAGTGGCACCCGTGATATCCAAATTTGCAGTGTTAGATTTTAAATTAACAGTTAAAAATTGATAAATCTTTTGATACTGTACACATTTGGTTTATAATCACTGTATGAACAAGTATTATGTACTATTAAAAGAGAGGGGGACTGCATCAAGAAAGTTTAAAATCATTTTTAAGGGTATTGTTATATTAAGAGTCTAATCTTAAAATAACACGCTTGTTAAAATTATATAATAAAAAAAAAAAATAATAAAACAACAGCGTTATCCAGTTCTGATAAATATTCTCTGTAATTCTGTAATTTAGATTTCAAAATCTATTATACTGTATTTAAAGACAAAAAAAAATACTGTTACAAATGACAGTCATACGTTGCTATTTAACTTTTTTTTTTTACAATTGCTTTGCAACGTGTGTGGATTTAACTGAATTAAGATGGTTCCTCGATGATTGCTTCGTCAGTACGAGTCTTCATCGATTTAGACCTTTATTGTGGTTCATTTTATGCAAATAACGTTCAAATGTTCTTTGTAATAAATTAACATTATTACTAGTGATGCACTGATTAATCGGCATCGGCACCGGCTTCGGCCAAATTTGTCCGATGATGTGGCCGATTATATGAAGATATATGACTTTTTTCAAATTTCAACCAAAGACTTTTCATGAAAGTTATAAATAATATTACACATTGTATTTATGAACAATATTTTTGCTTTGGAATATAGTTATTAGATACTCTGCTAGATATATCCTAATGTGCTTATGTGTAGGAGAGGCTAGCTTCCAAAATGTGTTAGATAGGAATAAAATAGTTGTTCAATAGCCGAGGCATCATGAAATACTGATTACTGAATTTTTTTATTAGTTACTATTGTTTTGATTTTCAGTTTTTGCAGAGCACCTACATATGAGAAATATTTCATTGCTTGGAAAATATATCATTAGTTATTTAATTTTGTAAATTCCATTCCCTTCCAATTTAAATTCTTTTGCATATTAAATACTGAAAACTGAGTAGCAATAATCAATAACTTTTTATTAACAATAAAATAAGCAAATAATAATAATTAATATTTAATAATATAAACTTGGTCAGGTGACTATAATTAAAAAGCTGAAAAGTGATTTTTAAAAATAAATAATTTAATATGGGAGGATTGGATGCTATAAGGGGTGATGAGGAAGCCATTATAAAAAAAAATAAAAAGTAAAAAAAATATTGTATAATAAACACTTGTTAGATTTGTGTATATATTCATGACCTTTGTTGAAAGATAGCTAGGGGGTACCCACTGTATTATTGCACCATACATGAAATTATTATTTTCACCTTTCTCTATGAAAAGGTGTCATAAATTAGTTGTAATGAAAGTTTTATGTAAAAACGATTTTCTTTGAGTAAAATGGGCAAATAACTGAATTAATCAGAACTTCAGTAGGTCTATTAGGTGTTCCCTGTTCCTCTATTTTTCATTCAAAGTTTTGAAACAAAATTTCAGTTAAAACGAAAAATTCAGACTCAAAATCAGGTTTCAGCTATTATGATGTTATTACTCCATTATAATAACTAATTTATTAATCTACTGTAAACTAGGTACTGCAGATGGTAAGCTGGCTAGAGAGGGATATATAAAAAATGAATAATTTGATACCAACATAAGAAATCTTCAAAAAATTTAAGTTTTTGTTTATTAAATAATCGGCACCGGCACCGGCCAATTTGCTAGTCATAGGCATCGGCATCGGCTAAAATTTTCCATCGGTGTATCACTAATTATTACGCTATCTACAAGTGGTAATCAAGGGATCTGTGTTCGTTCTGTATAATTGATGGCTATCCTGGTCGTCGGTTATTCGTCGTTATGAATTCTCTCTTATTATTGTGGCCGAAAATTTTCACTCTACGCATCTCGCTTTGACCACAGTCTGATCGTCCAGTCACCGATCAGGGTTAGTGGTGGTTGGTCACGAGCACCAACTGCACGAGGCATTTTTCCAGATCAACAAACGCTTCTTGGTATTAAATTTTTAGCCCAAACACAGATTTTGCTTGTAGGATAAGTTGTGCCGTTAAGTCACACACACACACACACACACACACACACACACACACACACACACACACACACACACAAACTTATATATAATATATATATAATAGTTACCGTCGGTCAGCGAAATAACTGGATAGTATTTGGATGGAAGACCATCCTCCGTGTTCAGATTAACTGACGATCCCTCGTAGAACTGTAGACCCCCTTCCATCATATGAACTTAAATGTTGCGAAGGTGATTAAACAAGCCCCATCATTATATATATATATATATTAATAGAAGTACAGTATTTTCGGTTTGATTCGTTTCCGTTTCGTGTTGCGTTGTTTCCGTTTCGTTTCGTGTCGACTTGGATTTGGTTACCTTTTTCGCTTCGAATCGTTATGGTGAGAGCATCTCCACAGGGAGCGAGAAGGCACTTCACGCCGCAATAAAATCTTGATGAGTGTTTTCTCTCTTTTAATTTGACCCTTTTCAAAAAAAGGGTACCGATGAAGAAGAGAGGGGAGAATCTCTCTCTCTATATATATATATATATATATATATATATATATATATATATATATGCGCGTCTTGTGTTTTGTTTTTAATTTTAAACTAGGATGGATATTTTATTTTAAAAGGAGCGCTGCAAGAGGGTAAAGAGGGGAGGAGAAATTCAAAGAAACAAAGACCCAAAAAGGTCTCACTAATGGCTTTTACATTTTGCCCAATATATATATATATATTACAGGTATGTGTATGTGAGAGAGAGAGAGGGGGGGGGGAGTGTGAAGTACCTAAAAATTTAGAGCAATTAATTTGTAAGATTTTACGCTGAGACTGCGTTTCGAGTGACTTTAAAACAGTAAAATGACCGTAAAGTGGTGAACCTCATGGTTTGACCCGACCTGTTCGCTTTGTGTGATGAACGCTGCACACCTCACATTTATAAGGGTTTTTATGATGACGGTTTAGAACAAGTTGTATTCGAGACGGTAAGTGTGGCGTTCTTGTGTTTTTTACGAATATCAGTCACATTTTCCATTAGTATTGTTAGTTTTTATTATTTCATGCAACTATGGATATGATGTTGGTTTTTATTAGTGATGTAGGTCACATCCGCACATTTTCTCGCATCTGCATCCGCATCCGCACTTTGGACTGCGGATGTCGTGCAGATGTGGACCGTTGAGATAAAACGTCATTAATAAGCGGAAATTATCAAATTCTACTATAATAATAGAATTAGTTCATTATGCGCAAAAGTGATGCAAGCGACAAGACGAGAGGCTGTTCTTGTATAAAGTTACTCTCTTGCAACCTACTTAGATCCACGTTACAAAGCTAAGTTATTTTCACCTAGTACATTAGAACGAGTTAAATCATCACTTGGCAAAGCAGTTGAAGAGCTTCAATCTCTTGAATCTGTCGCTTCGCCACCCACCAAAAGAATAAAAGTTTCAGTGACAGAACCAACACCTTCAACAAGCAAATCTATCACAGAATCTGTCTCTCAGTTTCTTGAGTCAAGCAGCAATGACGAGACCTACGCGATGTCAAAAGATGTAGTAAAAATGATCGAGAGATATCACCAAGAAAAACGCCTGGCTGCATGTGACAGTCCTATTAGTTGGTGGAAAAATACGCAGAATATCTATCCATACTTGAGTAAACTTGCAAGGAAACATTTAGCACGTCCTCCAACAAGCGTACCAAGCGAGAGATTATTTAGCAGTGCTGGATTAATATATGATGAAAAGAGAAACAGACTGGCAGCAGAAAAGGCAGAAAAATTAATGTTCCTTAAGCATAACCTTCCTATAATTAAGTTTGAATATTAAACGATGAACATCTTAGTTTACTTTATTTTAATTACTCATTTATAAATATGCCTAATAAAACTTTAAACTTAATATAAATAGTTATCAAGCTAATTAAAGATCTCTTTCTATAAGGGTGGAGGAGGTTGGGGAAAGAGGTCGGGTAACACAATTATGGTTTCTAATTGTGGCTGAAACTCAACAAAATATGACGAATTTATTTGCAGACAAATTCACTAATTGATTTCTATATTAGTTAGATGCTTGCTATTATTTTATATGTTCAGGGAAAAGTACAGCAATTATTGTACAATTAATCAATTATACTACATTATAGCTACAGCTCTCTCTATATAATAACTTATTATATACGTTAAACACAACAAATCTCGAATATATCCTAAAAAATAACGAAAATGTAGACATCCGCATCCGCGGATGTGAAAAAAATGACATCCGCTACATCACTAGTTTTTATCAGTTTTTCTGCAAAGGTTTAATTGGTGTTTGTCGAAGATTGCCTAAACGAGAGAGAATGTGGAAAGAGTTGAGAACGGGGCTACTTTTCTTCGAACATATTTTTTTACTTATCTGAAAAATGTGTCCTACAAAGAGGCAAATCTTTTTTGTGTGCATAATAATAAACCTTACAAAGAACAGGACAAGACTAACACACAAAGCGTTTGGCGCTAAAAATTCAAAATTAAAAACAGAATATTTAGCGCAGCTTTTAACATGTACGGTACTCTCAGACTAGAATTTTCATTCATCAAGATATGGGAAATTCTTTCATCGAACAAGTGCCCTCAGGTGATGACAGTATTTTCATCAAACTTCGATGCTTGATGATATACTTTTCAGAGAACCGATTCCTTGAAAATAATTTAATTGAAATGGTGTTGCCATCTATTGGAGACAATGTCAATTATATATCATTTCAGTTTATTTTCAGTTTATGTTAATTAGGAACAACATACTAACAGCAACTTAAGTTTTAAGATTAAACATATTAAAAATAAACTTATCTTACCTCAGTTAGATTCGAACAGATGCCACTGAAGATTAGAATCTTGCGAGCTGCCACGAGACGTTAAGATATAATGAAAGAGTTTTGTATGTATACTCTTTGGCATTAGTTTCACTATGTATATATTTTAACATGTATACTATATATATATATATATATATAATATATATATAATATATAATGAAAGATGAATCATCACGAGTGTTTTCATGACTGACCGTTTATAATCTCGATGAAAATTTAGTCTCACTGTATTAGAGTAATATGTGGTAACTGAATCCGCAAAACAACCTTAAAACGCATTACTAGTGTTCTTTCTAAGAGCTGCCGCTAAATATTTTTTGTTTTTTAACTTTGAATTTTTAACGCCAAATGTTTTTTTTGTTATTCTTGTCTTATTCTTTTTAAGATTTATTATTATCACACACAAATTTGTCTTTTTGCAGAACACATTTTTCAGATTATTCCATGATTTTTGTTTTCAACACAAATTTTGCACAAAATTAGTGTTCATTTTACGTTTTGAACAGAAGTTTTTATGCCAGTGAAAACTTAACATTTACTTTAAGCTCACGAACCACTTACATGCTGAGTGCATTTCAGAAATTTGGTTGCAATGCTTTGGGTGTGAAGCTCAAAATTTTTATGGCTGTGGTATTTTTGTAAATATATGGACTGGCTTGCTATTCCTCGATTTCACAAGAGTATAAAATTTTGTACAAGCGTGGTCTGACAAGATGCACAAAATTATTTATTTTTTTTACCACAAACAACAAAATTGTAAAATAGCCGAAATTTTGTTTTTGTGTGTTGCCGACAGGAGGCGTGACCCTGAGCGGAGCTTACAACTTTCGAAAAATAAAATCAGCCCAGCGTCACGCGGACGGACAGCTTACTCAGTTGAATAACTTTCTGGACACAAATTTTGCGCTAAACTTTTTTGTAGTGAACGAATTTGTTAGAAGTTTACATCAAATTATTCGCAACAACGTTCTCTATCTTTTGGTGCAAAGTGAGTGTGGTGTAATTTCTTTTGAAAAAATGTTATAGCCATCAGAAGAACCGTCGCAAAATGCTAACCGGGGTCAAAAAAAAGATTTTTCCACGCCCGTGCGTGGACGATTTACTCTACTACTCCACAAATAAAAAGAAAATAGTATTTTTAAAGATTTTCTTGGTGTACTCGATGATTTGCGCGTATATTAAGACGTGAACATGTATCTGTGCGACTTAAAGGCTATTATATACCGTTAATATACCATACCATATACCATATTATATATATATATCATTGTGCGTATACATTTTACACACGTTCGTGTGCGTGTATGATGGCAAAAGGAGAGCCGCGCGCGCACATTAAAGCAAAAGGTGAGCCTGTGCATAATAGGCGAATCAGACTGATGCATCAAACGAGCTCTGTTATGGATTGGAATAATTTATAAAGATTCCCTTTCCGAGATGAATTCTTTTGATTGTTATTGATTGATTTATTATTGAAGAGGTCCCCAAATTGTTTGATTCGGTTCGGGTCAAGAGGGAAGGTCACGCTTGCAGTTCCGCACCAAATAGACTCGTTTATGGGGACAGTTACATGAAAGAAAATGTAATTTGGAGCCAAAATTAAGGTGATGCATTTTTAAATTATAATTTGAATTTTAGATTCGAAGTTTTTTTAATTTTTAATTTTATTTTTATTTGATCTTTTATGTATATAAATGTTATCCTCGATAGAAATAAATATTGGATATTAAACTCAATCAGATTATATACTGTATATATATATATATATAATTTTTTTCTTTTTTTTTAATGTGCTAATCCATGACACTGGTTAATGGGAGAATGTCTTGTCTGGGTCCATCTGTCATGGGAGTCCCATGGGTCCCCGGATTATGATTCATCACCCTCCAGATTCAGATCTGATTTTTAGATTTTTTGGAAGGGTATTTTTCAGATAAAAAAAATTAGTTATTTATTTCACTTTATATTTATTTATTTATTTATTTATTTCTGCGGAATGAAATTCAGGATCACTTCATTAAAACTATATTTCTATAACAATACTATCATCCATCTCTGTAAAGTGAATCTCTTTCCCGACGTTCTAATATATATATATATATATATATATAATATATATATATATAAAAAATAGTAATAATTAGATGAAAAATAAGGTGTAATACGTTTGTAATTCCTTAACCCCTCCCTTCCCCCACGGGATCCCTCCTTATAAAATACGTTGTAAAAAGGTCGTGGAAATAAGCGATTATTAGAGATGTGCCATCAGATAAGCCCATAATGGCTATTCGCATATCGAATATCAAGAGTCCCTTTGACATTTAAATCTCTCCCCTCATTCCCTCGTTGAGCGCAAGGGGAAAAAACTATGGTTTTAATAGTTTTTTCGACTTGTCTATATGGAGTAATGTGGGTAATGACAGGCTGTAATCTTGATTATTTATATACTTGTGTGTTGTGTCTGTATGTATGTATGCATGCATGCGTGTGTGTGTGTATATATATATATATATATATATATATATATATATATATAGAGAGAGAGAGAGAGAGAGAGAGAGAGAGAGAGAGAGAGACTCATTTGCGTTCATTTTGTACTTTTTTATAACAAACAAAAGTTTTAATATTTCCATTTTGAGTTCATTTTTTTTATTGGATATTAGAATCCAATTGGCTTTCGTCGATCGATTGATTACTTTTCCAGGAAGTTGTGTATATATATATATATATATATATATATATATATATATTATATATATATTATATAATATATATATATATATGAGAGGAAGAGATGGTTATGAAGTGTTGAGGGGAAATTATGTTAATAGTTAATAAATTGAAAGTAAGACATTCTCTGTAACAAGTTGAATTCAATCGAAAGTTGACAGAGTGCTTCGGAGTGCTTCAGCATTTGGGGTGCCCTAGCCGGGAATTTTGTTGCCCTCGTGTGTACTATACTTTATTAATAATCACTCCTTTAATAGGTTTGTCAAAGGCATTAATGAATTTGGCACTCTTTGACATCGAGCTGTTGGGGTGAATGCCAAGTTATGGAAAATGTCTTTTTTACGTTTCTAAAAAGTAATTTTTAAAAATAATTATTTTGAATTTCGATAAGAATTTCGATAATTACTTTTATTTTTATTTAAAATTTTAACTATTTTTATCGTATTTTTAATGTTTTATTATTTATTTTTTATTCGTGTCGCGTCTTCATTTATATCGTAATGCTTATCTTGTTTTCTTCGTTGCAGGCGGCGAAAGAAATGGGGTTGGGAGCTGGGACCCCCGGAAGTTCACTTTTTTCACTCTATCACAACGGTCAAGCGCATTTGGGCCAGCCACCCCCCGCACACATGGGCATCGCCCCCTATCAGTTAGATCCTAAAGCGGGTAAGAGCGTAAGGCGCGCATTTGCTAATAAAATTATGCTATTTTTATTTATTTGTTAAACAAAGCCGTCACCCGTTTGGTAAAGAAGCGTCATAATGTCTCATTGAATGGCCAGCGAACATTTGTTTATGGCGTAAGAATTCGTGAAAAGGTCTCCTTTTTAAAAACTTATTTGCAACTACACTTTTCTGCGAATTAAAATTTTAAAAAAAACTGCTAAAAGCATTGAATGTACGTGTCGCTGTATTAATTAAAGAAATAGTGGATTGGAATTAGATTATTGTAACATATAATAGAATCTAGATGACCGATTATAGTTATCATTTCGGTGGATGTAATATGTAGTTAGATCTACATATCGATATTAGCTGATACCAAATAATGTGATGTGTGTGACGGCATCATTGATCATGATATTCCGACGTCAGGAAGATTACACCAAATGACGCTTCTGGTGTGTGTGAGAGAGAGAGAGAGAGAGAGAGAGGAGAGAGAGAGAGAGAGAGAGAGAGAGAGAGAGAGAGAGAGAGAGAGAGAGAGAGAGAGAGAGAGAGAGAGTTACAAGGAAAAGTACATCAAAAGGCCTTGCGGCCCATACCGAGGAGGTACCAATGGCAACGGGTGCCAGGGAAAAATTTCTACACATTGTCACAGCTAGCTTCTCGAACAGCCACCCAACAAGACAGTAACACACACCCTCAAATAGTGTGCAAGATTCGGTCTAACCTTTTTTTGAACTTCCACAGAGGAACTGTTCACAACTTCTGAAGGTTGCCTGTTCCACGTGTCACGGATCTTATAGGTAAAGTAATTCCCACACACACTAGTGCTAAAACGTTTCAAATCCAACTTCCAACCATTATTGCGAGTTGAGTTATCATTAAAACTAAACATACTCCTAAAATCGACATCGTCGAACCCGTGTAAGAGCCTGAAAACCTTCATGAGTTGACCGCGCAGTCTCCGAGTTTCCAGAGAAAACAAATTCAGGGCGCGTAAGCGTTGATTGTAACCCATATGCCTAACAGAAGGGATTAACTTTGTGGCCCTCGCCTGGACTTGCTCCAGCCTCTCAATATCGTTCCTGAGGGTGGGCGACCAGAACTGCACAGCATACTCCAGGTGCGGCCGAACCAGGGTATTGTACAGAGAGAGCACAATCGCCTTGTTCCGAAATCAAAATTGTCTTCTGATATAACCCAACAGCTTCTGGGCTTTCTTTTCCACCTCTACGCACTGTTTGGTAAACTTAAGGTCGCTGCTAATTAGCACACCCAAGTCCTTTTCCGAATCAGTGGCCTCGATATTACTCCCCAACATGGAGTAGTCCGACTTGGGATTGGCGTAGCCAATGTGCATCATCTTGCATTTACCCAAGTTAAACGGCATTTGCCATTTTTCGGACCACTCTCCTATCCTACGTAGATCAGCACGCAGTTGCTCGATCACTTCGGGCGTCCCAACATTGGCCCCAAGCTTTGTGTCATCAGCGAATTTGGCGATCCTACTGACGATGCCACAGTCGATATCATTTATGTAAATGATAAACAACAGTGGCCCCAAAACGGAACCCTGAGGAACCCCGCTAGTGACCGAGGCCCAACCCGAGCTAGCCTCTTTAATTACAACCTTCTGTCGCCTATTCTTCAGCCAATTTCCAATCCATCTACCTACTTCCCTATTGATACCCAGCGCGCGGACTTTGGCCATTAGCCGGCGGTGAGGTACCTTATCAAAGGCTTTCTCAAAGTCGAGATAAAGTATATCAATCGCCCTACTCTTATCATACTCACTCCACATGACGTGGAAAAACTCGAGCAAGTTGGTGAGACACGACCTATTCCGCCTAAACCCATGTTGGGGAGTCCCAAACAGCTTGTAGGAATCCAAATGGTCAATGATCCTATCCGCTATTATCCCCTCTAATAATTTACCTACGACCGAAGTGAGACTAATGGGACGATAATTTCCTCTACTTTAGTGATCCCCTTTCTTAAAGATAGGGGTCACGTTGGCTTCCCTCCAGTCACCAGGCACCTGGCCCGTCTCCAACGTTTTCTCCAACGCTTTGTTGAAGACTGTAGCCAAGTGGGGAGCCACCTGGTCGCGCACTTCCCGCAAGACTATGGGGAGGAACTGGTCTGGCCCAGGAGCCTTAAACGCGTTCATTTTGTCTATTCTATCAGCAACGTCTGTCGCGGTACACCGAACACTCTCCAGGCGAGCACTTTCGTGTCTGACGCTTGGCTCGGGGATGAGAGAGAGAGAGAGAGAGAGAGAGAGAGAGAGAGAGAGATGAGAGAGAGTTACAAGGAAAAGAAGTACCTCAAAAGGCCTTGCGGCCCATACCGAGGAGGTACCAATGGCAATGGGTGCCAGGGAAAATTTTGTCTTTCAACTATGCTAGCAGTAGTAGAAAACTGGATAGAAAAGTAGAAGGCTCTCTCCCCACCCTCCGCTCCCTCCCTGCCAGAGGCAGGTACGGAAAAAGGTTGAAGAAAATACCTTGACCCTGGAAAAGTAGCCAAGGAAATTTTACAGGAAAGTGGAGAATATATAATAGCTCTATATTTAGCTTGCTCACAGAGACACCGAGCAAGCGAACTCCTGCAGAGTTTTCTGAGGTTTTAATCTTAAACTATGAGTGTGTTCTGTACTTTGTCTAGCCTATTTTTAAACAGATTTACACTTTGACTGGAAACATCCTCTGAGGGAAGTTGGTTCCAGATATCAACTATTTTACAGGAAAAGAAATTTCCGCAGACTGAGGTCCTAAATGTCTTTACACACTCAAATAGTGTGCAAGATTTCGTCTAACCTTTTCTTGAACTGATCCACAGAGGAACTGTTCACAACTTCCGAAGGTAACCTGTTCCATGTGTCACAGATCTTATACGTAACGTAATTCCCACACACACTAGTCCTAAACCGTTTCAAATCCAACTTCCAACCATTGTTGCGAGTTGGGTTATCATTTAAACTAAACATACTTCTAAAATCGACATCGTTGAACCTCGTAAGAGCTTGAAAACCTCGATCAGTTGACCGCGCAGCCTCCGAGTTTCAAGCGAAAACAAGTTCAGGGCGCGTAACCGTCGATTGTAGCCCATATGCCTAACAGAAGGGATTAACTTTGTGGCCCTCGCCTGCACTCGCTCCAGCCTCTCAATATCTTTCCTGAGGGTGGGCGACCAGAACTGCACAGCATACTCCAGGTACGGCCGAACAAGGGAATTGTACAGTGAGAGCACAATCTCCTTGTTCCGAAACTGAAATTGCCTCCTGATATACCCAATAGTTTCTGGGCTTTCTTTTCCACCTCTACACACTGTTTCGTAAACTTAAGGTCGCTGCTAATTAGCACACCCAAGTCCTTTTCTAAATCAGTCACCTCGATATTACTGCCCAACATCGAGTAGTCCGACTTGGGATTGGCGTAGCCAATGTGCATCACTTTGCATTTACCCAAGTTAAACGGCATTTGCCATTTTTCGGACCACTCTCCTATCCTACCTAGGTCCGCACGCAGTTCCTCGATCGCTTCGGGCGTCCCAACATTGGCCCCAAGCTTGGTGTCATCAGCGAATTTGGCGATCCGACTGACGATGCCACCGTCGATATCATTTATGTAAATGGTAAACAACAGTGGCCCCAAAACGGAACCCTGAGGAACCCCACTAGTGACGAGGCCCAACCCGAACTAGCCCCTTTAATTACCACCCTCTGCCGCCTATTCCTCAGCCAGTTTTCAATCCACCTACCTATTTCCCCACCGATACCCAGCGCGCGCACTTTCGCCATTAGCCGGCGGTGAGGTACCTTATCAAAGGCTTTCTGAAAGTCGAGATAAAGTATATCAATCGCCCTACTCTTATCGTACTCACTCAACATGACGTGGAAAAACTCGAGCAAGTTGGTGAGACACGACCTATGCCGTCTAAACCCATGTTGGGAGTCCCCAAGTAGCTTGTAGGAATCCAAATGGTCAACGATTCTATCAGCTATTATCCTTTCTAATAATTTACCTACAACTGAAGTGAGACTAATAGGACGATAGTTCCCTGGACTTTCGTGATCCCCTTTCTTAAAGATAGGGGTCACGTTGGCCTCCCTCCAGTCACCAGGCACCTGGCCCATCACCAGCGATTTGTTGAAGACTGTAGCCAGGTGGGGAGCCACCTGGTCGCGCACTTCTCGCAAAACACTGGGGAGAAACTGGTCTGGCCCAGGAGCCTTAAACGCGCTCAGTTTGTCTATTCTATGAGCAACGACTGTCGCGGTACATCTAACACTATCCAGGCCAGCACCTTCGTGCCTCACAGCTGGCTCGGGGATGACGCGGGGTATCCTCCCTGGTGAACACTCCCGCAAAGTACTCATTAAGCACATTAGCGATGTCCGCGTCGGAGGTCCGCAGAACGCCGCTTCCGTCCTTTAAAGGACCTATCATGCTTCTAATGGGCTTTCTACTATTAACATAACTGAAGAACTCCTTAGGGTTCCCCTTGCAGAGGCTTGCCACCCGTAGTTCTTCGTTACGTTTCGCTAGCCTAACCTTCGCCTTCACTTCCCTACACAGGCGGACATACGCTTCAGTGTTCTCGTGGGAACGATTGGCCTTCGCCCTCCTATACGCTACTTTCCTATTTCGGATAGCCGAAAGCGATGCCACGATTGAACCACTTAGGCTGCGTTGAAGCAGGGGTGACCGTTTTGAGGGTATGGCAGCAGACTGCAGCACCATAAACTCATCCCGGAATGCACTCCACACCCTCAGAGAGAGAGAGAGAGAGAGAGAGAAGAGAGAGAGAGAGAGAGAGAAGAGAGAGAGAGAGAGAGAGAGAGAGAGAGAGAGAGAGAACTTTTGGTACTTCGAAACATTGAAAAAATTGTATACAAAATGATGTAAAAACCTTTTCACTGTCGGGAAAAAAAAAATATGTTGGTCCTGAGCAGGTTTGGTTAGGTTAAACCACATAAACGACTATCTTACCATTTAATCACTTAACAGAAACCACCCTTCGGACCCTCAATAGGCCCTCATTATCACCCACTTCTTGGTTAAATGGCACTGAGGCTATGTTAGGTTAAATTAGTTTATCAGATATATGGATTTAAAAAATGTCTGTACCTCGCTTATGAAAACTGTGTGTGTGTGCCATTATTTGTGCCAAGCATCTCATTTGACATTCAGTAGGCAAAATCTGTATTTTTTTTCTGGTATTAAAATTCACTAAATTTTTTGTTAATTTTTAATTTATCAAAATTAACTTTACTTAATTAATTTATCAGAATTTAGGTTGGGGTAAATATTGCGTAAGCTCACTTTTAAATTTTTCATTTGCTTACCCAGTTGACCGTATAGAATTCTCAGTACACTCGGTCCCACCTCACGCGTTGTCACGAGAATTCCAGATTATTTTAAACTTGCTCCTTGATCTTGAAAATGTAAGTTACCATTCGATGCCATTTCCGTTCTCATTAGCGGCCTAAAAGTAAGAATTCCAAATTTAACCTATAATCATTACTGTAACGCCTATTCTTAACCTAACTTAGCTAACTCGGGACAGAAGTGGGAAAGCTGCGCACGGATGAGATCAGGGTGTGGCGCGAATGAACCAACTTTATAAGGGGGGTTTATAACCAAAATGCAAACCCGAAGGAAGGCTTCATCGAGGCTCATAACTAGAAGATAGAAAGAAGCATTGGTTAAATCGCCCTTTAATTGGTTTTCATTTCAAAATTATATAATAAAAAAAACTGAACAGATCACTCGGTAAAGATTTCAGTATTTGTACGTGTGCCAGATCCCTTAATTCAGGTGTAATACTTCGATCATTTTTTTTCCCATAGAATGATAAGTGTATCATACCATATATAATGTACACGAATATCTATCTATCTATCTATCTATCTATCTGACTCTCTCTCAAGCAGTTGTGTATTATTAGTGAGTAATCCGTTTGAATCCAGTGTGGATGAATTTTTTTTACCGGCTTAAAGGTGTAGTTGCGATTACTTTTTGATGTTGTGCGAAACGTGATCGGTATATAATTGTCAAATAGACGGACAAATATATACAGAGTGTAACAAAAGTCCGTTCTCATAGGGAAATAATATATAACAGAATTGATTGTGATCAGTTTGTATTGCCACAATTATCGTTACTGGAGCGACGAAAATCCGCATTGGGTTCAAGATGCACATTGGTAGGTTGATCCCAGGATTATGGTGTGGGCAGGAATTCATAGCGGAACCATCATAGAACCATACTTTTTTGATAAAACCATGAAGGGGATTCTTACTTGAAAAGTACTTCTAAAGGGAGTTTTGTAAAAGTACATTGACGAAATGTCTTTGGATGCTAGACGAAAGTTCTGGTTTCAGCAAGATGGTGCACCTCCGCATTTCGCTCGTTCAGTGAGACGATGGTTACGCGAGAATCTTCGTGGCAGATGGATAGGACCCCGAGGTTGTGTGGAATGACCGCCCCGAAGCCCTGATATGACCCCACTTGACTTCTTGTGGAGCTACTTAAAGTCCGTTGTTTCTGAGTCAAGACCTCGAACGATCCAGCAGTTAAAAGAAAAAATTACAGATCAAGGTAACAGAATTAGTGCGGAAACACTTCAAAACGTAACCGACAGCTTATAAAGACGAGTAGAAATGTGTCAACGGCTACATGGAATGCAATTTGAGCATGTACTGGATTAATTGGTAAGTTGATTGTATTGTTTTTAATGTATAGTTAAAACTATTTTCTCATTCATTTCTGTTCTCTTATTTATCAATGAGAATGGACTTTTGTTACACCCTGTGTATATATATAATATATATATATATATATATATATATAAAACCCTTGGTCAACCTTTGGTTAGCTTCCGCCCGAATTGTTCATTCTGATGAAGGTCAAGCTTTTCACTCCACCTTAGACCTACAGTTTAACGTGGAATCCGAACCACGCCCCATCAGCAACCCAGCGTCTTAACCACTAGGCCACCTAGGGTACCCATTTATCTACCAACCACTTTCTTTATTGTGTGGAAGGATGAACAGCTGGGTTTTGCTGCGCGCCGGCTGCCATCGGGTCTCGAACCCGGGGCCGATGGATTCGTAGTCAGCGACGCTAACCACTACACCACCGAGGCGCATTATTATTTTATTTTATTTTTTTTGGTCAGCCGAATCGGTGACGGCTTAATTCCTTTCTTCTAGTTCATAATTACTTTAAGAAGACAGTTTCTCTGTTAAATAACTGCATTCGTGTGGTAATCAACAATGTAGATGTTATTTTGATGTATTTTAATATAATCTTTGATGAGCTAGGGCCTATGAACACTTGTTCGGGGTATAGATAGAAGTAAATTTATAGAAAAAAATGGTGTACCAATTAATGAGTTTTTCTTTATGGGTGGGTGGAGGGGGACAGGGAATAAATCAGGGCTGTGGAGTCGGAGTCGGAGTCGGAAGCAATTTTGGTGGTGCTGGAGTCGGAGTCGGTAAAAATGTACCGACTCCGACTCCGACCTCAATATAAATTTTAATAAAATATGTTTTTGTGTGTGATATCACTGGCAGCTATGGTGGTTAAACCACTTAAATAATAAACACAATGTTTTCCATTTCAGACACTAATGCCATTAATTCATTTTTTCTTTTCAGATAATATTTTTTATTTTTAATGCTTATTTAATTTCGAGTTCTTTCTAAATTTCATAAGTTTTTAACTTTCAAGTCTAAAACCCCTTTCACAATGGCAAAGACACTTCCAACAAAGTCTGCAGTTTTTTAATATTTTACAATAACCACAGATGGGAAACATTTCGTGTGTCAGTGTATGATAGAAGATGATGATGATGAAAAATTATGTGAAGCAAATCAGTGGTTTTACTGGCTCTGATAAAAATGCACCAACCAGAGCATCAAATTTGAAAAGACATTTGCAGTGTTTCCATCCCAAAATTTAGAAGTTGTCATTGAGAAAGATAGTAATAAAAACCTTCCAACTACTTCAAAGTTAACAAAAGATCAGAAATCTACTGAACGACAAGCACCACTTACAAGATTCTTTACTACAGACAAAGTTACCGTAACAATGACCACAGATGATGATGCTTCACGTGGTGATGAAATGCCTCTTGTGTAATTATCATCATAGCAGATTTAGAATTAATATACCGTCGGAGTCGGAGTCGGATAGACAAAAAATTGAGGAGTCGGAGTCGGTTTTTTATGTGCCGACTCCACAGCCCTGGAATAAATAGTGATATAAAATTAGTTTAAATTTGAATTTCTGGTATATAGTAAACGAAGTATAGTGTCTAGGTGTGATTCGTTCGCAGTTTCAATGGAGTCGATATTGGTTTAAAAACTTTTTATACATTTTTTATCCGCCCATTATCGTTCTCGTTTCATAATTCTTTATTCCTTATTTTTATGAAGGTGTCAGAATACATACGTCAAATTAAATAAAAAAAAAAGTTACCAACATAGTAAAAATGGAAATTCCCTCTTAAACCATTTAGAGAAGTGCCTCACGGCCTGTCACCCAGTGCCACCTATAAGTGCCACTCCTCCTCTATCCTTTCTCATGACCGGTGGATGATCCTTAGGTTATGAGGGGAGACTGCCCGTGTTTCCTGACTACAGCGTGAGTGTTGCAGGTCTTCGCCCTCCGATGTACCCCTTTCCAACGTCCGGGCAGTACCCGTACCCACTGACGGCGGACTTCACAGCGCAAATGGCCAGCGCGTGGTAAGAAAATATTCCCCTCGATACTACGGGGTCCGTGGCATCTGTGCCAAGGCGGCACTTCGGTGAGAAATATCTGCCCTCTGAGACACTCTCATCCTATAACTAACGTGAAATATTTTTGAAAGGGCATTAAAGTTGTTTAATTACCGTCTTCTCGACCAATCAGAACAGAAATAACGAAATTTCTCGCGTCTTATTGGCTTAAAATATTTAGTAAAAAAAAAAATTTGCTGACAAAATCCTTTCAGCATTTTATCATTCTATGTATGAGAGTGTCTCAGACCATCTTTTCTTTCCTTCACCCGACTTGTCTCGATTGCTGAAGCATAGATTGCACGCGCATAGAGCTTGACCACCATTTGGACTAGCAATAGCAAAAGTTTTGAAGTTTTATTTGTGTTCTATATAATGAAAATTAACGCATTATCTAAAAAAATTGCATCTATTTCAATTAATTACAGCGTTTTTACTGCATCATTGCACGCATAAATTGATCACGGCAATGTTTTTCACTAACGTTTAATATGAACACCTTATTTAAATTTAACATCCCAGTTAGTTTCACACACACACACACACACAACACACACACACATATTATATATATATACCGTAGAACGGGATAATTCGGGTCTCGAAGGGTAATTGGGGATCACATCATTTTTTTTTTTTAAACACCGAAATTGGCACCAAGGTTATTATACATTTTATTGTCTTAATTTTTTTTTTTTTTACACTTTCAGCTGATTTTTGTTTACTTTTCACATTTTTCTTGCTTCCAGGGTTAGCCCGAACTTGACCCAAATTACCCCATACTTGATCCAAATTACCCCAGTTTACAGTAATATATATATATATACGCGAATTAAATGTGATAGAAGTTAAAGATTACTGATTTTAAAATCAGGTTTTGGCTTATTTTCTAATCAAGGTTCTGGATTTGTTCATCGAAAACACCTGATTGAATATTGTATTCAGAAAGCGACAGTGAAAAATGCATTCACACGAAGGTTTTGCAACTTAAAACATATTCATCCATGTGTATTAGACTGTCCCAAGCTGTAATGTTAAAAAAATTATTCGTTCAAAGTCGCGTAGGTTTTCATTTTGTGACACTTGATGAAACATGCATCATGTACAAATTTTATCCAATTTGGTGCATATTTGGTGACTGCTCACAGCATTCAAAAATATGAAATTTTGGGAGAAATCACAATTTCTTACTTTGATACCAATTTGCGTCATAAATTTAAATACCATTTGCGTAAAAAACATAAATTTTTCTACGATGGAACTCAACAACTTGAAAAAGAAACTGGCGTTGCTCTTTACTGGTCGTAATGGTTTCATTAAAATCAGTGGCAAGTTTTACCATTCTTTCAGCGCAGTCATTAACCACTTTCGCCGTCTTTCGGCTAGGAAACTAAATCCTTTCCATGAATATATGCTGGGTGTTCAAACCATGCAGCTGAATCTACTGTCAGAAATGATTCATCAATTTTCATAGCCTTGAAAACATTTAATGATCCGCACGTTATAAAGTCAGAAAGATTCTTACATTTGAAAGTCCGAATTGTTTTGCATTCTACTCTGCCAAGATCTTTAGTTTTAGCTTGGTTTCCAAGAGCTTGCACCATTGCACCCTTTTCTGAGTTGTTGACTTCTGAAAAAAATACTGAAGGTGCTAAATCCTCGCATAAGTACCAAAGGTGGGATCTGAGTTTGCCTAATGCCACAGCCGATATCTCCTTATCAATTTCTTGGTAATCTTCCAGCTTTGTTATCATCCATAGATCATTGATAGGGGCACTGGCAGCTCTTGTTGCATTAAACCAGGCTTTTATATACAATGATACGCAAAATATGTTAATACGTCTGATGGCTTCGTTTTCTTTGTCTCTCAAATTGAATTGATCTGGAATAAATAGATTTTTAAGCAATAAATGCCTTTTGCCATCCATCCTGCCCTATAGTATGCTCCAGGAGCTGTAGAGTGTATCCCTCTTGATGGTTTTTCCCCCAAAGAAATGAGGGCTAGCTCTAGGAATTCATGGTTGTCTCACAATTTTTCATGCAGAAATTGTACCAGGTCTTCGCGTTCCCGCTTCACCCATTCTAATTCTTTTTCTGACATTTCTCTGGCATCACTTTCAAGGGGAATATATTTACTTTTGTCTAACCAAGACCACTGATCTTTGAACCTTGCAAAAATATCTATATCAGGCCCTCGAGATACAAAGAATTTGTCAAAAACAGCTCCCACTACTATTTCAAGAATATGGTGGCGGCAAGCTAGGAAAAGTATTTTCTTCTGGAGTCCCTGCTCAATGGTGGTGCAGGTTCCTCCATGGATGCCATTATTGCTGGCTGTTTTATCAAAACAAAGACCAGCAATCCAGTTTCATATGCCATCGCATTCCTTTATTAACTGTAATATTGCTCTACCCATCTTGACTCCCGTACCTTCCACCAATTTAGGGATTCCTAGGAGTTTTTCTACATTTCTACCGAGGCAACAACAACTAAACGGTCAGATTTTCCTCCATCAGAATTGGGGAGTAGCTTTCCATCGAAATGTATAATGAGAGAACCTAGGATCGTTGATTATTCGCCGAGGATTTGGATTTGATATTTGTCGTTTCGAGGGAGTTGAAATAGAAGTAGAAGGCACAGGATTGGAGATTTTTCGTTTATGGTATTCACTTATGCATGTTTCCTCCTCATTGTCATTTTATGTAGAATCTAGTTCATCCTTTGAATTCCCTGTCTTTGCTTTTCATCAGTGTTTATGTCATATGTATTTGGGTTCATTTTCTGCCTCTAGCCTCTTTTCCTTACTTTCCGTTTTTGCCACAAAAACCTTATCTTGACCAGCCATGTACATTTTTCGCACTCAACGTTGATCTTCCAGAAATTCCCAATCTTCTGCAATCTTTATTAGGCCACTTGCATTTACATGAGATATATCAAAAAGAATATCAAGCTGTTCTTCAAAAGCTTTTGTGTTAGATTCTTGGGTGCTGCTTTGGTATTTCTTTACTATTACATCGGTCTCCGATAGAAAGTTTTAAAAGCTGGTTTTCAATGTTAAAGACATGACTTAAATATGGGTATAAAAATAGGTTAGGTTGTTTTAAGTTAGGTTAGGTAAAAAAGGGTAGTAGAAAGTTTTAAAAGCTTTAAGCTTCAATAACTCTTTAACAAATCATTTGCGACGGAAATGAGTATCATTTCTTAATTCAGCACATTGAAAAACATTGAAAACCAGCTTTTAAAACTTTCTACCGGAGACCGGTGTAATAGTAAATATTTACCGCTGCTTTTTCTATGCTTAATTTTCCCCAAGCATACATACTGGCTATAGATTTTCTTGAGTTTGGCGACAACATTTGGTTTTTGTGATGTTGGTATATTGGCCTTCCTCCACATTACCAACGTTTCATCAACAGTAATTGATGCTGCTTCTGGTAGCGTTTGTTTCTCCTTTTTGATGCCATGGAATAAGCGACAAAGCACTTGTCTAAGTGTTGGAAGCTGATTTCCATGAACAGTATTTACCATGACACCAATCAGCCATATTCTATTTTGCCTTCTAGTTTGTCATTTTTGTGTTGAGCCTAAATATAGTTAGATAAATTTGCTGCCAAATAAGATTATGCTATCTTTCTGAAACATTATTGTAGTGAGCCTAAATATAGTTAGATAAATTTGCTAGCCAAATAAGCTTATGCAATCTTTATTAGGCCACTTGCATGAGATATGTCAAACATAATTTCTGAAACATAAATGATAACCATTAGTAACAAGAAAAAGCCATAAATAATACATAAATGAGAAAAAAACTTAACATTTAAGTATTGTGCTGTACACTACAGAGGATGCGAAATTTACCCTATTTCAGCAAACTTCATGTCCTCTGAGCAGTCACTTAATATTACTCAATCAACCCTATATTTTACCAGACATATTTTAAGACCAAACCTCATCAGTTTAACAGGGTATGCGAACTCAATTTTCAAAAATTTTTTTGGGGGGACAGTCTAAATTGTGTATGCACTCTAGTGTACGTTTTCCACCTCGAGTGGGGTGAGCACAGCGCTTCTGATACCATGATGGAACTACCGTCAAAACGGGTATCAATTCGCAACAACACCCAACACAAAAAATGCACGCACACACACACACACACACACACATATATATATAAAATGAATGGAATGAACATGTGGCACTATCCTCTTGAAACATGTCACAGGTGAAGTTTCCATTCCAAAACAAAAGCAGGAGCTTCTTATCTAAAATGGATGTGCAATCTTGTGAATTAAGATGTTCTTCTACCGCAGAGATAATCTGTGGCGATATGTTCAATTCCTAATTGGTGCGTATCGCCAAAGATTCTCCATACCCAGATCCGTCCTCGTGAAACAAACTGCTGGAATCCGAGAAGACGAAAAGAGCGCCAAAACCGACCAGACATGTCCTTCATCCGCATGGAC
The DNA here is from genome assembly GCA_023014485.1 of Bathynomus jamesi. Lineage (NCBI taxonomy): Eukaryota > Metazoa > Arthropoda > Malacostraca > Isopoda > Cirolanidae > Bathynomus > Bathynomus jamesi. Next base: position 397,500 of record JAJOZX010001462.1, read on the forward strand.
TGAACAATGAACATGTCGTTTCCTCTTATTAGTCTAAGAGACCAATGGCTTCCACCTAGTTACGCGTCCTCCGCACCCAGCCCTATGCAGGATGGTCTATTTAGAACGTTCTCTGAGCCTAATGAGAAGAAACGATATGACGAGTCTCATCAGTTTTGTAATTTTTTTTGTCTTCCCAGATGAAGTAACATTCCAGCAGTTTGTTTCATGAGGACGGATCTGGGTATGGAGAACCTGTGGTAATATGTTCAATCCCAAATTGGTGCAACTCAATGTGAAATTTGGTGATTGTGCCGTTAGTGTATGGACGGTGTGACACTCAGTTTGCAGAGGGAGTCTTAATTCACAAGATTTCATATCCATGTTAGATAAGAACCTCTTTCCTTTGTTTCGGAATGGAAACTTCACCTGGAGAGCATCATGTTTCAAGAGCATGATGCTACATGTCCATTTCATTGCTTTAGGAGGGTGTTAATTTTAATCTGGTAGGGCGCTGTATCTATATATATAATTTTATTTGTTTGCATGCACGCACAGTATCTGCAAAAATTAAAGAATTTTGCAAACTGTTTTCATAATTGATGGCATTCAAATTGCACATCTTTGATGAAGATGAACCATTCTGTATTGCGTTGTTTACCTAAATTCTTATTTATGTACTAAACTAATTCCCTTCTCTGGTAATAGTGATGGCACCATAAACTTTCCATTATATTATTATTAAATTGATGACCATTCATTACCTTTTGGTTTGCACTGTATTTTCATTTTATACTTCTCGATTGGCAGGTTTTCTCCTAGTGGGTTGATGCACCCTCATCCGGGCTTGACGCCCCCTTTAAGTCACCCCCTCGTGCCCTCACCCAAAGCAGAAATACCAAACACATCTCACGATAACTCCAGGTAAATCCAATATGTATAAGAATTGTAGGCTACATTTTTAAAAGTAGCAAATTAAAATGAACTAACGCGAGTAGTCCGAGTAATTCGTACGTAAGTTACATTATCTTCAATTTACAGTACTATAAAAAAGAGGATCTACAATTCAGAAGTATATTAAAATGATGCCCTCCTACGCACGCGTAAATTGAGTTTTGTAAAAATGAATAACTGAAACAACGACAACAACAACTTATTTTTTAATATAGTTGCTATGTATATAGACAGGTATAGATAAAAAGATGGATGAGTGGATAGATCAGGTTAAATGCTCAATGAAAATGAATCACGTCTTCTACTTCGGAGTGAAATGATTGGAAATGATGTAAAAATGCTCGCTTAAGAAAATAATGATTATTTGCTTTCTTTTCTTAACAGAGTTAACGGAACATATATTTTTCTTTAAGAGCTCTTCCCCTTTTCCCCGCGAATTAAAAAAAAAAATAAGGAAAAAAAGAAGTTGTTGAATTGTGTTGACAGAGCGAATGTATTGATAGCGAAGCGAAAAGCGTACTAATGATTGCGCCTTCTCCGTGTTTGCTTTCACGCTTCCTCTCTTCTTGTTCCGATACTTTGTGACAATTTCTTCACACTCGTTTTTCCATTAATCTTTTTTTCTTAATGCGAATGTGTGATGTGTTGGATGTTGTAGGTTGGAAGGAAATGTGTGTGTGTGTGTGTGTCGCTTATACGGTAAGGTTTAAGCGAAAGGAAAGTTCAACTACCGTATTAGTTTTAAGGGCGAGTACGTTCGAGTTAATCATATTTTTTATGTAGAATTTTAAATTATCATAATTTTGTTTATGTAATTCGAGAGTGTAATGTAAAACTAAAGCTGAGAAACTCGCATAGACTACGCCTTCTTGGTTTAACCAAATGGAACCCGAGCTCGCGCAGAAGGACGCCGAAGGGAAAAACTCTATCTGTTCAGATAGATAGCCCCCGACTAAATTTACTGTGACGCCACAGCGAGAAAGACCCCTCGGGAACTCCCTAATTGAGAGGCTGTAATTTCACGGTCTGCCAGCTCCAACTGAGATTTGACCTACGTACTCGGAAAGGCCATCGGGAGTTGTATACAAACGGACACCAGCATTTGAAGGTGTAACGACCCAAGTCGTTTAGACTCACGACTGAATTGGTTGGTTGATATTTCGATTGACATTCTTCGGTCTAACTGAAGGCACTCAGACAAGGCGGTAGTGCCACCAAAAACTGGGAAAACTATCACGACTAGAGGGTTGCCCCAGACTGAAAAGCCAAGGGAACGACCCTCTACTCCAAACGAGCAACGAGGTTATAAACTATTTGGAGGATCAGCTCAAGTACGATGATCTCCAGATGGAACTTAATTCTAGTGTTTTGAAAGGATGACTTACGATTACTACTAAAAAAAAATACAAATATATTCGTAGTTTATTTGTAACTTTAAATTATAATACTTTCAGATTTTAACAGTGACAGAATTATTTTAGTTTCGTAAATACTGAATCTTGGCCAGTTCACCAAAGTTAAAGAATTTGTGAACATAGTATTGGATTTTAAGAAACTTTACCCCTAGTATTTCGGAAATAATTTAGAAGCCTCACTATAATTTATAAATTAATTATTAATTAAATATTCAGTATATATACTGTATATATCAGAGCATTTTTTAAGCTTTTCCCACTGGGCGACAAAGGCAGATCGGGAATGGGGGGGGGGGGGGATTAAGGCAGGGGTGTGCTGCCAATTTCTTAACAACCGGTTCTGATACAGATAGGGGTGTAAATCGGCGAGCGCCAATGGCGTGAGTCATTAAGGTAGGGGGTCTGGGGTGAGCGGTAGCTCCCCCAGCGGGGTCCGGGGCGGAGCCCGGAAGCCAACACATTTTAGCAGAAATTATTTAATATATTCTTTATACTCACTAATGACATAATTATTTAAAAATAAACTAATTTTTCATGAAAATATAAATAAATATTGAAACGACCACTGCTTGTGACACTACCCATATTTTTCTATAAAATCCTGAAAAAATGAAAAAAAATTTAGATATAAATAAATTTCTACTGACTATTAAATATTTGTTAAAAATAACAAACGGTTCGGTGACCCAATCAAAATTTAACAACCGGTTCGGGCGAACGGGGCCGAAACGGTCCCAGCACACCCCTGGATTAAGGATACTATGGATCCGTATGTTTCCTAATCAGGCCACCATCCCCGTGTGGTCTGAAATAACACTAACATTATCTATATATAAATATTCAATGTAAATTTCATATTTACATTTAGGATAAACAGTTCTAATTGTGGCATATGTGCATGTATTATATGTATTTATTTGGCTTCCAAGACAATACTCCCAAGACAATTCTATTTTTACAAATTTTGAAAATGCCTTGTCGCCCAGTATCCTAAAATTTCATTTACTAGGCGACAAATTTTCTTCACTGAGTGACATTCATGTCGCCCACTCACTAGGTTAAAAAATGCTCTGGTATATTATATATATATATATATATATATATATATATATATACATATATATATATATATATAATATTTTAACTGCAAACAACACACAGTATAATTAATGTAAAGAACGACGCTTGTGTAGAAGAGCGTTCCGCACAAGATGAGGAGGGAGAACGAGCAAATGAGAAATGAGGTACCTCCCAGGAATCGAACCCGGGATCATCCAATTGCCGGTCGGATATGCTAACCACTGCACCAAGGACCTCGATTAGTCAATACTCGTAATTCTCCTACATACGAGCGGAATCAAATGCCCTGAGGGGACACCTTCGCATGCCGTACATATATACATTTTAACTGCAAACAACACACAGTATAATTAATGTAAAGGACGACGCTTGTGTAGAAGAGCGTTCCGCACAAGATGAGGAGGTACCTCATTTTCATTTGCTCGTTCTCCCTCCTCATCTTGTTCGGAACGCTCTTCTACACAAGCGTCGTTCTTTACATTATATATATATATATATATATATATATATATATATATATATACAGGGTGGGCCGTAAGTTTCCATACATAGGAAAAATAAACATTTTTTTATGGACAACCATTTTTATTTATATAATATGCTCTACATGGTTGCCATTGTTTTGAAAACACATTTCAATACGTGTTCCCCACTGTTGATGAACACGCATTAGCACAGTTGACGTTATGCTTGTAATGGCGTTGGTGATACGTTCCTTTAGATGATTTATGTCTCGTATCTTTTCCTGATACACCATGGCCTTCAAGTGCCCCCAAAGATAGAAATCAAGGGGGGTGAGATCTGGGGATCTGGGAGGCCACTCCACAGGACCACGCCGACCAATCCAAGCATCCGGAAACTGCTGCTGATCCAAATACCGACGCACGTGAAGACCATAATGAGGTGGAGCTCCATCTTGCTGGAAGTAAACTGGGAAGTTACCTTCCTCGTTTAGCAGGGATGGGAAAATCTCTTCTTGCAACATGTTAAGATACCTTTCGGCATTAAGATTTCCACTGACAAAAATTGGTCCAATAATTCTGTCACCCCATATCCCGGCCCACACCATCACTTTACCGGCACCTTGCATCTTCGTCGGACTCAGCCAGTTAGGGTTAGCATTACTCCAATAACGTATGTTTTGCCGATTAACCTCTCCATTGACGTAAAAATTTGCTTCATCAGTAAACAAGATCTTACATTAGGGTATCTGAAACATAAAAACAAACGTTTAATTTTTCCTATGTATGGAAACTTACGACCCACCCTGTATGTATATATATATATATATATATATAATATATATATATATATATATATATATATATATATATATATATATATATATATATATATATATAATCTCCAACGCCTTTCCCGCCAATTTATATTTCCTTGAATCGACGATATTTAAGGGACTAACTCTTGTATTTTATTTTGAAGCTACACACACACACACACACACACACTAACTTTTATAATGTGTATTTTTTGTGGGAGGTTTTCAGTAGTCCCTATTGATAATACGACGTTAAAAATATTAGAGAGATTTTTAACGATAAACTGAATATTATATGCAAAGTATCCCTATTTCTAAATAAATGTTTCAAGCTAAAACAAAAAGGAACTTAGACACAAAGACAAACGCAATAGGTACGTGAACCATACGAGTTTATTAACCTTAATTAAACAACATGTTCAATATTGTTCATTGTTCAGTGGAATCGACACTTTTTCTGACAATATTAAAACGTTACACAAATGTTTGACATAATTTTTGGAAATAGCTCAGCTGGGATGTTGTTGATTACTTCATAGCCTTTGGTCTTTTAGGTCTTCAAGTGTCTTAGGTTTGGTAGAATAGATCCTGTCTTTTATGTAACCCCACAAAAAGGAGTCAGGGAGTGCGAGGTCAGGCGAGTATGGGGGGGGGGGGCAATCCACTGGCTCATGAAGGGGAATTAGTCGCTCTGTCTGGTGCTCCATCCTGCTGAAGACTAAAGACTAAGTTTTCCTTAAAGAATATAGCCTAGTTAAGGCCTTCTATGGCCGTACTAGGCTATAGTTTATTAGTAGTCGTATTGTCTTTTCCTAATTTCGTAGAAATTAGGAAAATTTATTGCTTTAATTATTAAGTAATGAAAGATTAGAAATGTATACGTATATGCGGAATAAAAAACCCCAATCCGCAACCTTTCTCCAGAAAAAAAACCAATAATAAAATATACATCCATTATAAATTAACGAGCAAATATAAATAGGAACATTTTTGGGGACACCCTTACTTTCCAATACTAGGTGGGGGGTGGGGGTGGGGGGGCGTCTTATGGTCCCCTTGCTTTGGATCGCCGCAAGAAGCAGGTTCCAGCCGCCGCCGCGTCTATGGAACATACATCCTTCACCATATATATATATAAGCGATATTTCTATTGGTCCAATTTATTTGGGTCTTTGGTAGTTGCGCAGTTTGAAAAAGAGAGAGAGAGCTTTTTCCTTTATGGAATTAAGAAATAAAATTTTTACCTCTACCTTTTTGAGTCATTTCCTTGCATTATATAATAATAAAAATAATAAAAAATCATTTTAATAATCCCTTTATGTACATATACTCGTGTGTTGTATATATAAACAAAGAATTGGTATGATAATTACGTAAGAATCATTGTAGCTATTACTTATTTCAATTTTATGCTCTTTTTTTTCAGGCATCACAGTTTAAACGAACAGAAAATTAATCTTAATAATTCCAGCGACAAATCTTCGATGATAGAAACCAAAAACGGAGGTTGGTTATAGAATTCCTCGTTAATTCGCGTATAGGTCCTTTATAATTCCTTTTTAAGTCCTTTGTAAAGCCTGCTTAGAAAGTTCAATAATCCTTCAAAGCTCAGCGAGGCTTCGAGCACTGCCCTTGTTTGGTTCATAGTGTGGAAGGCCTACGCGTTCGTTTAATGGTACCGTAATGACGCGACAAAGGGCATATTTTTTAATGGTTCTTTTCGAGGACTGCACTGATCGTATGGGCGGAAAAATTTTTGGAATTTAGATCTTGGAAAATGGGGTTGAAATAGAAAAATGAATCTGAGGATAAGATTAAAAGGTCGTAATTCGCATGAATGGAAATGAATTTAGTTGTACGGTATTAATTATCGTACGGCTCGAATGTGTTGTAAAGAATCTGTCTTTATGCTGTGAAAGAGGAGGTAAAATACTCGAAGTTCGCTAACTAAATTTGGTATATAAAGTAAAGATGTTATAAACCGAGATATATTATATATATATATATATATATATATATATATATATATATATATATATATATATATAACCTTAACCATATACATACAGAAAAATCCGATTTCTGTCTTTCTAAAGATAATCGTCCATTTGTAATTTGCGCAATCAAGACTTGAATAGATTTCGCGTTCCATTATGGTTGGACTATTTTCTTTAATTAGTTCTTTGAAGATAATTAGAGCATTTAGTTTATTGAGGATTGATCGCCTCCAAGGATAATTCAAGTTCAACAGTTCAAGGACAGTTACTAGTTAGACAGCTAATCAGGATAATATAATGTTACGCGTTTTATCTTTGTTAGATATAATTGACGTTAACCCCGCCATTGTTCCCTTAGAAAAAAAACCTCACATAAAGAAGCCGCTGAACGCCTTTATGCTTTATATGAAGGAGATGCGGGCGAAGGTTGTTGCTGAATGCACGTTGAAGGAAAGCGCGGCCATTAACCAGATCTTGGGTCGAAAGGTACGTTCCCCGTTGCATGAATCCTCACTGCATTGTCTACCCTCCATCAAAATGGTATAGACAGGATTTCGGGTATATTCAATTAATTTAACCAATTTAGGTACGACTTTCTTTATTTTTCTCTAAGTCAGTCGAGAGATATTTCATTTATACGTACGCAGTTAGTTGAGAGCTTTATGTAGGACTGGGTTCGTACGTTTAGATGATAGCTGCAGAGAGAGTTTACTCTTGCCCGGGATGGTAATTGAGTCGGGAAGGGTTGGTTAGTTAGAAACAATACTAATGGGTTTTAATTGTTGACAATCATCAGGAAAATAAAATTAAAGAAAAAGTTAAAAGTTCAGTTTCTACGTATGAATTAGTTTCTTAGATTGCAGCTAAAAAAAAAAATGTCCATTCATGTTTAGGACAATCATTAAAAAGAAAAATTACATCGATTATTGTTACTAATTTTTGAGTCGGAAGTTAAAAATATTTTGTTAGTAGGCAATATTTACCCGAAATCCTGAATTGTAATCATCTTTATAAGTTTTTTTATTATTATTATTTTTTTAAATCTCTCTTGCTTTTGATGTTTGTAATAGAGTTTGCGATAATACATTCACTCCCATTGATCTGAAAAACTATCGTCTTTCAAGTACATGTTTTGAGAGTGTTACAACGGATTTGTTTCACTAGTTTTAAAGTGAATTGGCTTGCCAACGAATTAGATTTAGACTCACTAGATTTAAATAGTTTCATGATTGCCGTTGAGAGTGGTTTAACACACGCGCACACACTCCAAAGAGATTTTATTTGAATATCTACGAATCATAAGGATCTAATTTTGAGAAGAGGGATAAAACCCGGCTAAACGGAGGTAGGGTAATTTCGGACAATGATGGGCATGTTTGAGGGCTAACTTAATTGGCTAATTAACCCCCCCCCCTTTTTTTTTTAGAATCCTTTTAAAAAGTGCTTAAAGTCCCTCTCTGTCAATTTTTTAACCTGACGTAGTGTAACGCATCATTCAGTAAAAGCATTGTAGTACATTCGAAGCTCTGTTCGAAAATCCCGTACCCCCCTTTCGCTGGTCGGGGTAAAGGGGTACCAGACAGTGCCCATAAAGCAAGCTTCATTCATGAGTGTCTCTACCAGTGGCACGCTCTAAGCAAAGAGGAGCAGGCCAAGTATTACGACCTGGCGCGCAGGGAGAGGCAGTTACATATGCAGATGTACCCCGGTTGGAACGCCCGAGATAACTACGGCATGATGAAGAAGAAGAAGCGAAAGAAAGAGAAGACGGGAGAAGGAGGTATTACGGGAAGGGGACACGGCACTCTGTTTTGTTTTAAGTAGTGGATTCCGCCCTACGCTTTTTTATCGGGGCGTGACGCAAGGGGGAGAGCAACGCGCGCCGCCGCTCCGACCACCTCCTAACTCGCGCACCGATGAAAAGGCGTAGGACGGCGCGGTTAGGCGGAGTGGGGTGGGTGGGTCGGTGACTAATCCCTCCCCTTCACTTCCCCCCAGTGGCATGCACTAAGTCGCGAAGAACAAGCCAAGTATTATGAAATGGCGCGAAAAGAGCGCCAACTCCACATGCAGATGTACCCCGGCTGGTCTTCCCGCCAAAATTACTCTCAGGGCAAAAAGAAGAAAAGAAATCGTGACAAAAACCAAGACGGAGGTAGCATCTTATAGCGTCTTTTTAATTTTCTTCCTTTTTCATCTTCCCTCTTTGCCACATCGAAGCATTTTTCTTTATCGGTATCATTTCAATCATTCTTTCACTCAAGACTTTCATAGTTTCTCCTTATTCAGCATGATCAATTATTCCTTCATATATATATATATATATATATATATATATATATATATATATATGGGATGAATTTCACAATTAAACAAGTGAAATGAATGAATGATGCAAAGGCCTTGGAGTCATTTTTCTTTTTCCTTGTGGATTTGCATCATATATATATATATATATATATATATTATATATATATATATATATATATATATATATATATATATAGAGAGGCAGGCAGGCTTCCATTCTAAACTGCGGGGCTGGGTATCTCCCCTTTCTCTCTCTTTCATTTATCTTTCCCTCACTCTCTCTCCTTCTGCGTCAACCCTTTTCCTTCTTTCTTTTAATCCGAGATAACGATGCAGGTTATAAGGGTAAATCCACTATTTTGGGTGTAATTTATGAATAGTTCCAATTAATTCTTTTATTTACTAAATGTCTGCTTATTTTTTCTCTTTCTCTGATCATTGGCTGCCCGTTGCATCAATCAAATAGAGTCATTTTGTTTTAACATTACCATAATATATATATATATATATATATATATATATATATATATATATATACACGTTGCTTCCATGGACTTCAGACTTATTACTGGAATGTTTTTCGATATATTTAAATATTTTTTTCTTAAATATATTTATATTCTTTAAAAAACAATTTTTTCACATCGTATATATTTTTTTTCTCTCATTTGCTTGACGAAATTTTTTGGAAGTTTCTGATGTTATGACCATATTTTATAATCTTGCACATTTTTTTTTTTTTTTTATTCTACAGGGTGTCCCGTAAGTCCGGTCTCGTAGGAAAATTTACTTTAAATTACATTTACAAATGTAATTCATTAAAACAAACAAATGTTCAAATTCAGGTCTTGTTTTGAGACCTTTTTTTTTCTTTATTGCGGGTAGAATAACGCGCAATGGCTAATATGGAAGAGTTACACTGGTGAGGCAGAGGCCTCCGGAGGCCTCTGCCTTAGGAGTGTAACTCACTTCCATATTAGCCATTTGCGCGTTATTCTACCCGCAACAAAAGAAAAGTCCCAAAACAAGACATCAATTTGAACATTTGTTTTAGTTCTAACTTATTACTTTTGTAAATTTCACCTAAAATAAATTTTCCTGAGACCCGACTTATAGGACACCCTGCATATATATATAATATATATATATATATATATATATATATATATAGAATTTTTTTTTAATTTTTGCCCTTTTTAAATGAAATCTTATTATTATTATATTATTATTATTCATTAGGTTTTTCTGAATGTTATTTTCATCAGCATCTGGATACGAGTAAAAATTTTAAAAATTCCTTTTTTTTTTGTATGTATATTTATAGAGTAATAATGGATTTATGGTGTTTGTCTTTTGTCACCGAATCTCAAAATCTGCGACTTTACTGCATCGCCACTTTGGGGATTTCTTATGATCGCCTCACCTATAAAGATGTTATGAAAATAACACTACAGATTGTTGCTGTCGTTATTTGTCATGTTCCTTCGTTGTGGATGTTGTTGTTAATCTTGTTGTGGCATATATATATATATATAATTATATATATATTTATATATATATATATATACACAAACTGCTTCGGTTGTTGTTATATAATCCATTCATTAATATATTTTCTAGCTGCATGCATGCTACTACTGCTTAGTGCCCGTAGTACTTGGATTAGTGTGACTAATATTTTATATATATATATATACATATATATACACGGGTTTAAAAAGCCACGCTCTATTTTAATTCACATGTTACAAAACGTTTGACAAATTTCTACATCATTCTTTTGGAGAGTTTTCATATGTACATTAAGCTAGCGTGTCATGGAATTTACAGTGCCAAATGGCACGTTGTACTGTTTCAAACCAAACGACTTTTCAAATTGTCTTTCCCATCTCGAGTATCTTCGAATTTCTTCATTTGTCTTTTCATTACAGATCTGCTGATACTTCCCATACTCGAAATTGTGTTTTAAAATCACGTTGCACTTATAGAACGCCCATTGTATGAAAATAATAACGCTTCGCAATAAACGCAAGTTGACCCGTAAAGTACGCCATCTTGTACCGTAAATTCGATGATAGCTTTAGCCGAAAGTACGTGAAAAGGAAACACTTAAGTTCCGCGAAAATAATGACGCGTTGTAAAAATTTCTACGTTAAGTACTTCATAATATAAAAATTAAACAAAATAGAACGTTTCTCTTTTTCTCGAGACCCTGTATATTTTTTTTTTTTTTGCTTGAAGCTAAAGTCAAAATTTGTTAATCTCAAGATCCAAATTTATGGTTCACTTTTGTATTGAAGATACAAAACTCCCATTAATTATTATTATTATATTATTATTATTATATTATTATTATTATTATTTTCCGTAAAGCCCTTTATGAAGGAAGTATTTGGTATACTTTCTTTTATTAATCTTAAATAAATAATTGCGTTAAATGGCAAAACAAGCATTTATGTAGAGTAATTTCATGTCACAAACATTTGGAGTGTAATTTAAAAAAACATAGACTGTTGTGTACACATTTCGTATAGAGTTGGAGTTCCAAACCGTAACAAGAATAAATAGAAAAAATAAACTCCACTAAAAAAAAACCGGTAAATCCATTTTCCAGTGCCTTCATAGCAAGGAGACAATAAACACGAAAGCGCTTGGATATTTTTTTTTTTCCTTGTGGGTACATTCCTGGCAGTTAAGTACTCACTCGACTCGAAGTGCGCATATCCTCCAAACTTTTGTTTACTTTTATTGTTTAGCTTTCTAGAAGATAAATATTCCTCATTTTATAAACAAAGTTTTAGTTTTTTACTCAAAGTTAACGGAGAAAACATTGAATTAAAATTTCGTTCGTGAAAACTGGATTCAATGTTTGGTCAATGTTGATTCGTTTTTCACTTTTGCCAAATGTTTTTGGTCAGATTTTTCACTTACAATTAGATATGTTATCTTGCCGAATAAAAGACATAATTGGGGGAGGGACATTTTTAAATTTAAATGTCAGTATTACGAATGAGTTTAACATTTTCATCAGTGTTATTTTAGTTACTTGGTAGTAATATCAAGACGGAATGGTTTTTTTTTAATAATAATAATAATAATAATACGAGATTGATGTATAAGGAAGCTGATTACCTTAATTAAATTAATTTCCTCATTGTGATGTAAATAGAGTTTGTGTGTAAATTTTTTTCTTTAGTTATTCCTGTGACGGATCAGTAAATAACCAAACTAGCAGATGCATGCGATAAGGGATTGTAATCACTGTCAGTTTCCACATACCATATTAGAATTCATTTATTCATGAGCAGTTGTGTGTGTATATATTAAATATAATATATATATAATATATATATATTATATATATATATTATATATATATATATATATATATATATATATATATAATATATATATAAATATAGATATATATATATATATATATATATATATAATATAATATATATATATATTATTATATATATATAAATATATAATATATATATATATATATAATATATATATAATATATAAATATATATATATATATAATATAATTATATATATATATATATATATATATATATATATATATAATATATTATATAATATCCGACTCAGAATACACAAAACTAATGTGCATAGAACAAGGAACTCTTCTGGGATATTAATTTCACTGTAGCCCAACGCAGTCAACGGATTACTGGTAGATAGCTGTGAGGGAAGCTATATTTTGAGGCCTCTTTGCGGAAAAACTTCAGTATTTGCAATTTATCAATTACTTATTAGGGCTATAGTGAATTTAATATCCAGAAGTCCCTTGTTCCATGCACATTAATTATCTGTATCCCATATATATATATATATATATATTATTATTTTTTTTTTTTTTTTGATAGGAGGGCTACGCAGCGACCCAAAATTATTACTACTATACTACTACTACTATTTTATTTTGAATTACAGGCATGCGTTACTTCTCTAAAGTGGCCAGCTTTTGCCCAGTTTCCGCACGTTTTGCTCTCCTTTCAATAATGATCATATTTTAAAGGTTGACTTAATTAATATTGATAAATTTTAAAAATTGAAACTTAACTCTGATGGTTTGACATTTATTATATAAGGTTTGTTCTCGTTTTTAGTCTTAATTAATTTTTTATATTAACATTTGTTCGTACCCTTTTGCAGCCAATATGAAAAAATGTCGGGCGAGGTATGGATTGGAACAGCAGAGTCAATGGTGCAAACCTTGCAGGTAAAGTTTTACGCCCTTCTTCATGAAGTTTACTCTCTTCAGATTAATTATTATTATTATTATTATTATTGTTATTATCATCCTTATTATTGGTGGTAATAATGATAATTAGTAGTTGGCCTATTTGTTGAGTTAGGCTGTAAATGCATGGGGAATTTTTGTTTTCTTTTTGAGTGCATTTCGATCTTCAAGTTTTTTCTTTTCTTTGTTTTATTTTCCTTTTTTTCCTTTTAGCCGCATTTAAGAATTGTGTGCAGTGGGTATTGTGGTACGAATGGATCGGAATACGCAAATCCAGTTTGTTAAGGACTAAAGAGAAAATAAGATTAAGGTCCAACGCTTGCCTCATTCCTTCGCAGTTTGCTATGTTGGCAATTTTTTTTATAATTCAGATTTAATTATTTGCCAAATGTTTAGTAATGTAAATAATTTTTTTTTTAACTGATCATTAATAATAATAATAATAATAATATTATTATTATTATTATTATTATTATTATTAGCAGTGATATTACAGCTCGTTTTGTTAGTTACTAATGTTTCTTTATATGATATAACTCATTCCCACTCTCTTGGTTGTGTATTGTTTTAGTTACTATTTATTATTATTTTAGTCGTGTACACTCGTCAACAAAACTCGTGGGCAGTCCAGTTGAAAATATATATATATTTTCTCAGTATGAATGAAAAGATACGAACGTGTTGAGAGATTTCTAGGAAGGAAAAGGAGGATAACGAAGGAGTTGGGAACGGAGGAAGGAGGAAATGAGGTGGGGGGGGGGGGAGTAGGAAGCATGACCGTATTTGTTGAATGATGAAGGGAACATTAAATATTGCGAGTTATAAAGTAGGAACATTGAATAAAATAATGCATTGTTATATTTATCCATCTCATAAACCTACCCGCCAAGTTCGACTAGTAGTTACGGGTTGGGCTATACAGTAAATGTAAAGGTCGTTCGTGGGTTCACATTTCAATCTTCTCTTCAAATTTCTAACCACGCACGGACGGACAATCTGTCAACAATGAGGCAACTCTGGCAAAAAAAACAAAACAAAAAAAAACGAAGCAATGAATGTTGTTCACGAGAAAGGCACTTCGAATTTGGAAGTTGCGGATCACCTTTGGAATGCGCATAGCTACAGCTGCAAAGTTTGTTGCATGAAACGAGAAAGTAGGAATTCTAAAAATATGTCACAGGCCTGGAGCTTCTCGTTGCAACCATTCCTTAGAATATGGGGGAATAGTTCGATTTGCGACTGAAAATTCTGTAACTGCTGCAGTGGGTGTTAATTACGCAGGACCTAAATTTGCGATGTAATAAAATAATTGTTTGGAAAAGAATAACGGAAGCAAATATTTCACCTTACATACCAGCAAATTTTACAGTACTACAGACGATAATGGGAGGTTTGATTTTGCGCTTTATCATTTACCAAAGGAGAATGTGTTTGAGGGAAGTAGCCTTTTCCGATACTAAAACTTCCCTAAGTTATAGTCTTCATCGTTAGAGCGATAGCAACTCTTGAGCTTCAAGATACTTATCACGTTGAAGAGAATCGTCCCATTCATAGCAATAAAGTTCTGAGACGGTGGTTTGAACATTATACTGAAATACTGTTGCTCCCTTTGAGAAAACTTGTGTAGGGTAAAGTTGTCAGTGGTCGCGCATCGGTCCTAATGCTGCGCATTCGACTTAACATACTGTTAAGTCGAATGCGCAACATTAGGACCGATGCACGACCACTGACAACTTTACCCTATCTACTAGGGGCACTCAATATATCAGGTTGTAACATAAATTCTGCTCGATTAGAAAACGGACGATAGATAATAGAATAACCTCAAGATAATGTGAAATAGTTTTAGGAATGTTGCGAAATACACGCGGCGACAGTTTCGCACAGGTTTTATCACGATACAGAATGATACAGAAGGAAAAGTTAGGAAAAGTAGTGAAGTTTGGAAAATGGTTTCCGCATGATTTGTCACAAGCGAATCTTCAACATCGATTCCATATTTGCACATCACTGCATTCTCGGCAACTGCAGGCATCGTTTTTGAATCGGATCGTCACTGCGGATGAAAAATGGTTCCGCTATAGTCTATAACAATATTAAGCGTCGACATCAGTGGCTTAGCCGTGAAACAAACCCTGAACCTCAGCCAAGAAATGGACCCCATCCAAAGAAAATTTTGCTATGCGTTTGGTGGGATATGCAAGGAATTATTCGTTTTGAGCTTCTGCCAGATAACAATCACAGCTGAAGTCTATTGCCAACAACTCCAACGATTGAAGATGGCATTACAAGAAAAACGTCCTGCATTAATTAATCGCAGAGGTGTTCTATTCCACCAGGATAACGCACGCCCTCACACTGCTCGAATCACCACTGCCCAATTGGAGGCATTTGGTTGGGAAAAAATGCCTCATCCACCTTATTCTCCGGACATCGCCCCTTCAGACTACCATTTATTCAGAAGTCTGCAACACCACCTAGATGGACAAAAGTTGCAATCCAAGGAAGCTATCGAAAACGAAGTGATCGCTTTTTTTAACTCGAAATAAGGGATTTCTTCGAACGTGGCATAAAAAAAACTTTTCTACAGGTGGGAGGAGGTTATAGAAAAAGAAGGGAATTATATTGATGATTAATTTGTCATTGTCATTTAATTTTTGTTCTGAATGAACTAAAAAACCGAGCAGAATATATGTTACAACCTTATATTATGCCACACCCTTTTTTCTTAACTAAATAATAGGCGATGGGGCTGAAATGTCTTTTGGGCAGTAAGTTTGAACTTTCTGCGCTTCACATAACCGGATTTTTCCAGTTTGAACCTCCCCTCCTTGTATAAAACCGATGGTTAACGCAGTTTCGAAAATGGCGTCTGACAGTGACGTGCGTCGTATACAGAGCTGTTATCAAGTTCTTAACCGCAGAGAAGGAAACAGTTGGAAATATTCACAAACGTCTACAAAACGTTTACGGAGATGCTGTTGTTGATCGAAGCACAGTTGGACGCTGGTCTAAACGTGTGAGATCATCGGAGAGGGGGAGAGCCAGCCTCGATGATGAGCCACGCAGCGGCCGGGCAGCGGTCGCCCGGCATCGGCTGTCACATCTCACACTGCGCAACGTGCTAACAGTATCATTCGATCAAATCGGTGCGTCACATACAAGGAGCTATCACTGGAGCTAGGAATTAGTGAAGGACGTGTGAATACGATAATTCAGCAACTGATACTCAAAAGTGTGTTCACGGTTTGTTCCTCGTCAACTGACTGAAGATCACAAAGCCCAAAGAAAAGAAATTGCTTCCAAGTCGTTGGTTCGATACGAGACAGAATGGGATAACTTCCTTTCACAAATTGTGACTGGGGATGAGACTTGGGTACACCATTTTGAACCTGAAACAAAACGTCAATCCATAGAGTGGCATCACGCAGACTCCCCATGCAAGAAAAAGTTCAAAATGGCTCCCTCTGCACGAAAGGTTATGGTCACCATCTTCCGGGACATCAAAGAGGTGATTCTGGTGGATATTATGAAGAAAGGACAAACAATCAACTCAGAGGCATATATTGCTACCCTACAGATACTTCAGAGACGTATAAAGCGAGTTCGACCGGAGAGGAAACTGGAAGACGTCCTTCTTTTGCACGATAACGCAAGACCACACAACAGTTTGCAAACAAGAGAGGTCATCACAAAATATGCGCTTGACTGTGTTACCCCACCCTCCATACAGCCTGGATCTGGCACCTTCCGACTTCCATTTGTTTGGGCCAATGAAGGATGCTATTCGTGGAAGAAAGTTTCAGAGTGACGATGAGGTTGTTGAGGAGGTTAAGAGGTGGCTCCAGCGGAACCGAGCGGACTTTCACCAGCAAGGAATAAAGGCCCTTGTTTCGAGGTGGAAGAAAGCTGTAGAAAAGGATAGAGACTATGTGGAAAAATAAAAACCTGTAAAAAAGGTATGTAACTACTTGCGTACAAAATTTCTGGAACTTACGAGGAAACTTGGAAAGAAAAAAAAAAGGTGAGGCAAAATATATCGAGTGGCCCTCGTCCATTACAAGAATTGCAACCCTCAAATATAATGATAAGGAAAATTTGGTGAGGTACGCAATACCAGTTTGGGAGAGAATTAGCTTTGCCCCAACAGTTGCCATTTATGCAATCATTGTTGAAAGAGAAACATTTATGCTAAATTATAAACAATCCATAACACTAATTATTTTGTGTTCTACTTACCTATCACTTTTTTAGGAACAGTTTATATTAGATTTCTCACTCGTATAACGTATGGGATATACCTCTTGGTTTCTACTAATTTCGTAAAACCCTTAATTTACCGTCTAGATAATGTTAAAATAAACCTCCCATCAAACGGGAGGTTCCTAGATATAAATGAAAAGTACTCTAAATAGCTGGTAATAGAAGACAAAAGAAGTGCTATGGGACGTTTAGATTGATTCAATTTCGTTCATAGGGGATAGACCTACAGGGTGTCCATAAAGTCCAGAATTATAGGAAAATTATTTAGTATTCACCTCACTATTTCAGAGTGACAAATAAATTCCTAAGTATAAAAAGGAACATATTTGTATATAGACGTTAGATTGCTAGAATCTTACCCGATTCAATACGATGCTTGTGGTTACTTTTCCTCTACTAGTTTATCAGTATTTGATGTGAGCCTTCTTGTTATTAACCGCAAAAGGTTGGATAAGGCGCAATCATTCAGTCGTGATTGTGCTGATTGTTTACATAGAGAGCTACGTCGTGGCCAATGTCGTAACACCACTTCCCGTCGATCGGCGAAAGTAAGTGACATTGGGTCTGGGTAGTAGTTGGATGGGAGACTGTTCTCTGCTTCCAGATTATGTAGCTACTCGTGGTTCGGATTTCACGTAAAGCTGCAGGTCCCCGCCGTCATACGAGTTTAGATGTTGTGAAGGAGGTTAAACACCCCCCCCCCCCCCCCCCCCCCCTCACAAAAAGTTGCTCATAAATACAGGTACTACCAAATCAACATGTTAAATAGTATATTTACTGCATTCTTTGATAGATAGGTTGTCTTTCATTTTTTTTTTATAAGAGTATTTTTTTGAGTTTTGTTTACTAACTGTAGTTATTGAATTAATACTTTAATTGTTGGGCTGGAAATTTAAAAAGTTATCGCGCGCAAAGGGTTATCCACTAATGCCGTATACGGTCGTTTGCAAAAATCAGGGTATCTTGGACCCTCGGAGAGATGTCTTAGTGTATCCTGACTTTGGTAACCGCTGGTTCATACTATGTAGTGTGTATTGTATGCTTGAATGATAGGAATCTTTTTAATTTTTTCTTCATTTCGGTTTACTTTGTCTTAATTTCAATTTTTTTTTCTCTTTTTTTTTTTTTTAAGTAACATTTAGTTTCGACCAATGAACGAGTGCCAGTTTCTTTTATTAAAATACTAACACATTTTTTGCATGTTCAAATATATATTATATATTAGTGGGTACTTTTAGGAAAAGTTGGTTATGAAGGTGAGTTTTAAGATAATTTTCGATTGTGAGAGTGAAAGAGAGAGTGTGTGAGGGCCCAGGCAAAAGGTCTCACTAAATTATCTTTGAGGTCAATTTTTGTCAAAATTTTTATTACCGCAAGAATGGATGAGGAAATATCCATAAAACAAGATGGCGAAAGTGAGCGGGAACTAACTATAACTAACTTATTATTCCACGAGCGGTATCATACTGCTTTTGAAAATATCCGGTTTTAGATTTGATCGTATATCGTTATAAAGCTTCGTAAGTGTGTACAGTTCTTTGACCGCTGTTATTGTTTATGGTACTTCCTCACTTCCACCGAGTTCCTTTCCACTGAATATTCAGGTGTGGGTCTAAAAGGTCAGAAAATGTGTCACCTCATATCATTATCTTGGTTTGAAGTCTGCGAGAACATGGTGAGAACTTTTGCTCGTGTCCCCTCAGCCACCAACGTTAGTTTGACTCAAGGGGCCGAGTGGCGCGACGTCCATCCCACTAATTTTGTTTCTGGTGCACCCGGCATGTTGCTTGATGAGGCTATTTGGCCTTCTCGTGACGCATGGCTAACCACTGATGATGGAACTGACACATTTTCTGATGCGCTTCTTCCCTTCCCATCACCGTCCTCGATATGATAGTGAACCTTTGTCAGGGGCCGCCGAAATCCTCCGCCCTTGGGTCTCTAACCTTGGTCTCTCTCCCGGGCCAGCAGTCCTGGTGCTTCTCTGACCGCGGGGGCCCTCCCTGGAGTCCCCACGTCGCTCCTCACCGCCATGGGAACTTCGTCGGGGGGTCAGGTCAACTCTGGTGTGAGTCTCGCGTTGACCTCAGGGTCTGTGGCGGCGTCCGCCGTAGCGAATGCGGTGACGGCCATGGCGGGGGCGCACCTCGTGCCCTCCCACCCCCATCTTACCTCCGGAGCTTCGTGCTACAGCCCAGCCCCGACCACCCCCTTACACTCCATCGTTAATCTAAGTATGAACAACAGCAGCAATAACAGTACGAGTACTAATCACGCAAGCAGTAGCAGCAGCAGCAGCAGCAGCGGCGGCGGCGGCGGCGGCGGCAGTAGGGACAACAGTAGCAGCAGTAGTAGCAGAAATAGCTCCAACGCGACGACGACGACGAACAGCACCGGTGTTTCGTCACCGTCTGAGCCCACTTACGTTAATCTCTAGTCTGTGAGTGCGTCGTCTTGAAGGGTTTTAACAACCATTATCACCGACGTTTTAGTAAATGTTTCCAAACGTAGAAAAGTTTTTGATTTGTCTTCATTCCTCTTTAATACTTCACCGTTATTTATTCGCAGATATCTTATTTTTGGTTTTTCTTTTTCGTTTTCAGTGTTTAGTAACGGTTTTTTTTTTCTGGTATTTATTTATTTATTAACCGACTAACATGTTTTTTCTTTCTTTCTTTCCTCTTCACGCATGGCGGAGTTTGTTTTCATTTTTTAATTTTGCAGATCTTTAACTAGAAGGAGACGTAGCCTGCATGACCCGTTTTATGATTTGTTAAATTGTGTTTTCTCTTTTGGAATTTGCCCCTGAGCAAGATGGTGACCCGTTGTGACACGTTCTCTTTTCCGCAGGCGAAAGAAGAAGTGTGTGCGGTACTTGGAGGGCGACGACCAGGAAGAGAGCCACGAGGCCGCCCCAGGCTCTACGGGGAGTGTGGAGGAGACCATGTCTCAGGAGAGTGAGTCCGACGACGAACTCAGCGACGTGAACGCTTCCATGCACGCGTCTCCGACGTTACTCGAAAGGGGTCTCTCCTCCCCTTCCTCCGCCTCCAACCTGATTCTTTCTCCGGGCCCCTCCCTCGCATCACCCACGGGGCCTCCATCCCTCCTCATGCCCTCCCCGGCGTCCCTCGCCTCGCCCTTAACCCCCGGCGAGCCCTCCAGGGACGTCTTCCCTCTCCCCTCCCTGGGTGGGCCTCCTCCAGCCCCTCCTCGGGCTCCAGTGGGCACCAACCCGAGGGATATTAACAACCCCCTGAGTGTGAATCAGTTGACGGGGCAATGCGCAAAAAGCCCTACGATGGTGAGCGTGACCTGACCTCCGCCTTCCTTAACCACTCTACACACTTCGATACCTCAGTGCCACGCGAGGGTAGGGCACGACAGACCGAGGCGGGCACCTTTTATTCTGTACATAACAAACCTTGTAACTAAATTTTGTAATCTACTCAACCAACCAATCTTGCCACTAAGCGTTATCGAGCGTGACGTCAAAAACTGGGTATTAAATGTATATAGTATAAATATAAATATATATATTATATATAAACTTTACGGTTTTTACTAAAAAAGACTCTAGTGAAGGGCATTGAAGAACAGTTGAACTAAAAGTGTTTCAAAGCTCCTTTTTACGTGAATGCTGAAAAATCAACTTTTTTTTAGTTTATGCTTACGGTACTGCTACTATTATCAATACTTGTGATTTACGACGTGTGTGGAAGGTATAAAAAGGTGTGTGCGTGTGTGTGTGTGCGTGTGTGTGTGTGTGGTGTGTGTGTGACTTTTAGTAACGTATATCGAATAGGCGACTTTTTATTTTTTTTTTAAATAGTTTTCCTCCCCTCTTGTTTTCGTTGTATTTGATTAAGCAAATAAAATTACTGTGATCTTATATAGGGTAAAAGTTCTATAGACTTGTAACATTTTAGTGTTGTATGGAACATTTTATTATATATATATATACATATATGATGAGTTTCGCAATTAAACACGTGAAATAAATAAATGATGCAGACCCACAAGTGAAAAGGAGAAGCGATTTCAAGGCCTTTCGTGTATTTAGCAGTACACCTCATCAGGGAATTTCCCTGACGGGGTGTACTGCTAAATACACGAAAGGCTTTGGAATCACCTCTCCTTTTTCCTTCTCGGTTTGCATCATTATATATATATATATATATATATATTATATATATATATATATATATATATATTTATCTATATACCGTCTGGCTAACCATTTGCTGAGAACAGTATTCACGTGATTGAGTTCAAATTTGATTTATTTTTCACCCTTTCTAATTATTACCAATAATACTTATGACAATGTGGTAGTTAAAAATACTGAAATGAAGACCTCTACGTCAGTTTGGAAGGTAAACTATTTGTCCAACCTTATTAACCGTTTCCCGTCGATCAGTGAAATTAAGCGACATTGGGTCTGGAGAATAGTTGGATGGGAGACCGCCCTCCCCACCCCCCCCTCCTTGTCATATGGCGTTAGATGTTTTGAAGAAGGTTAAAGAGTTCCATCATTACATTATTGAACCTTCTTGCGAAGGGTTTCAACAACATATAAATGTACTGTACTTAAATTTTGTGTTAACCGATAATTGGACGGTTGAAAGCCAGATTGATCTTTCCACAAAACATGAAAATTAGTTTTCGATGTGCCGAGTGAGCAAGTTTTGCTTAATGCGTAACGACTCGTTCGTACCACCTACGGAGTGATTTATATAAATAGAATACCCTCAGAAAAAAAAAATTCAGGTGGACGTTGTGGCTTAAAACCGCGAAATTATTTCGTCTAGGTCGTGTTACTAGAAATATTGTGGCTGTATCACGTCAAAACATTTAAGTCGAGTCGCTACTCGTACATTGGCCAGACTCGTTTTCTTCGAGTGAATATGGATAACAAAGCCCAGTTTAATTTTCCTCTAGTATAAACGAATCTTAGCCAGTTTTTGAACGCGGGTAACGCGAAGCAAGGTAATAAATAGATTTATACCGATGTTCTTTAAATGAAACTTTTTGAATTAATTAATGCCTTTTGAGAGAGAAATAAAGGCAGAACAGTGATGATGAAAGTCTTTAGAATTTCTTAAGCCAATTTAACCGTTTATTTCATAAATCGGAGAGCTTTTCTAAAAAATAACGCCGAGTCTGGTTAATTTCTCACGAGAGACCAGTTTCGCTGGCGACTGGTGTATTGGCGTTCTTCGAAGGACATAAGTATTTTCTTAAATTTTACATTAAATAAGTTAAGTTCTAATTCCAGCGGAATCTTACTTTAATTTCAAACAAGATAACCCTTACTTTACTGCTCCGACTGTACTCATTGCCGTATGAGAAAAATTAAATTTTAAATAAAGAAAAATATTTGATCGTATTCACATTACAAAAGTAATTAATGGATTTATTAACTTGAGTGATTTATTTCTGCAATAATTATTTACCTCGAAACACTTATTATTTCTTGCTATGAGAAATATTATATTGTGATTTCATTGTTTACTGCAAACTTTGTAAGATTACATATAGTGGTTTAGCCAACTTTCATTTTATTATTATTATTATTATTATTATTATATTATTATTATTGTTTTCACCAGTTCTGTTGATTAGATTTTTAAAAGATTTCAGTGACATTAATCACAAATTGTACAAACACGTTATACTCGTAAGTCTTAATTCATGGCTTTTCGAGGACAAAACTTGGATGAACAGGTTGCATAACCACTATGCCCTCCCTACTTTATGTAAAACGGGTAATGGGTGAGAATTTATAATGATACACTCGCCCCTAAAATACCAATAATTTCTAATCCCCAAATTACAATTAAAAATGGCAGGTTATTCTTGTTACCAAAAGGGATAGGTCCCAGGTTGGTACTACAAGCCTATCCCTAAAGAGCATCTTTATCGCACTTCCATTTCCCATTTTCTTAAATGATGTACAATGTTCAGCCCCCCCCCCCCCCCCCCATCCCTCAAATTACCCCCTTTTTTTTATGTGATGCCCATGGCTTATGTAATGGTATTTGTCATGGCAGATGTGCAGAGGTAGTTTTTTTTTTTTTTTAATCATGCTACCTCATGGCGTCCTGTAGTTATTGAAGGCGAATGTCAAATACAGAAATGATACTCATGATGTCCTCAAAGCAAGTGATGAACTTTTGTGAAATGACTTTTAAGCATTATATTCTAATAAAATGTGCCAATTTACTAAGTAGAAAATGTTAAACCGACACACTCGTATTTTAAGTAATAAGTTATTGTTATTGTTATCATCATCATCATTATTTTATTGATAGTTTTATTTTTTAGATTTTATTATTTCCACAATTCTAAATTTATTTAATTTTCTTTAAAATAAATAAACCCAAAGAATTATTATTATTAACATTAATATTGTAGGCAGTGGAATTTTTTTCTTACCTTGCTCTTCAATAAATGAAAGAAAATGTACTGTAGCTATGGTTAACTAAATAAAAAAAAAATTGAAAAATAAAGTTAATTAAATATTAATGCAATTTGGATGCAATGTAAATAAATATTTATTATTAATTTTTATTTTAGTTAATGTAATTATATTTGAAAAAGAAATTGCTGGACAATCATTATTTTTATTGTCTTAAGGGGACCATTTGTCCGAAATGGTTTTCTGAAGTTTAAAATTTTTTTGTATAATATTTAAGTATCAAAAAGTTAAAAATTTTAAAGACAGGTTTATGACACGAATAAAATTGGAAATTAATGTTGTACGCAAAGGTTTATATATCTATTAAATGATCCCTAATTTGACATTACTTAACAGTTTATAATTAATTCCTGCTGTGGTGTTTCCGTTATATGATATATACAGGATGTCCACATTGAAAGGTAACAACTTTGAAGCATCATAATTATATATGTATGAATGTGTGAATGTTGAAACTTGCGCAGCTACCACATCATATAACTAAGTTTGTTTCTCGTGTTTCAGATTGAATGTGTGAATGTTGAAGCCGAAGGTGCGCATCACGGCGGCTGTGGCCCCCGTCACACCTGCGATGTTAGACGATGTGATGCGTGATGCGCTCCTTCAGTTTCAACATTCACACATTCAATCTGAAACACGAGAAACAAACTTAGTTATATGATGTGGTAGCTGCGCAAGTTTCAACATTCACACATTCATACATATATAATTATGATGCTTCAAAGTTGTTACCTTTCAATGTGGACACACTCTATATTTAAAATTTTCAAATGGAGTTGTTGTTTTTTCTTTTGGCACAAATTTTATTGTAATTTTTAAATTTTTTATTACTAATTGGGTAATTAAGTAAAATACTTCACAAATGTTAGTTTGCTAGAAATTAACTTCTTATATACAAGAATGGAATCTGAAAACTTTTTAACATTAGTGACTTATATTTAAAAGTACACTTAGTGTAAAATTTATATGTAAAAAATGTACAATTTCTGTAAATTGAAGATGATTTTGTGTGTAAAATGTTGTTTGTTTGTTGATAAATTTTAATCTTTGTACAGAAATAAACAATTCTACAATGTCGAAAATGTTCCTTGTAAATATTTTGTAGCTAGTGAATAAATAATTTTCTTAAAAATTCTTATTTTGGGACTCCTCCAGTACTCATAACAAAACTAATTGCTTTACCCGACTCCCCATATCCAGAAAAGGGTATGAGGTACGATATTCTACACTGGAGTGGGGATTATCGGTAGCAAAGATGAGAGAGAAGTCCGTTCGTTTTAACGCTGCCTAACTGACTCACGGAAGCGTCTGAGAAAGATCTACGACATTCATTCAGCGACAAATGTCCTGGAGAACGCATTAAACAGTAGCTAGTTTTGAGGTCTTATCATCGATTTTGATGATTTTCGTATGTTCTTTTGAACCCTGGTTTAGTTGCAGAAGGGCTGCGTCGTGGCCGGTGTCGTAACACCACTTCCCATCGAAGTTAAGCAACATTGGGTCTGGAGGGTAGTTGGATAGAGGTACTGTCCTCTGCGTCCAGATTATGTAGAGACGTGATTCGGACCCTGCGTAAACCTATAGGTTCCCTCCGTTATGACCTTATACGTTGCAAAGGAGGTTAAACAATAGTTCCGGAAACACTTTTATAGTGCATCAGTTCAACAGCGTAGATGAACCAACCGTATAATTAAGTGCTTTCAGAATATATATATATATACACACACACACACACACATACATATATATATATATATATATATATATATATACTGTATATAAGCTGCTTAAATAACCAAGTAAAATTTATTTCGTGTGTGCATATATATATATATGGGATGAATTTCACAATTAAACATGTGAAATGAATGAATGCTACAAACCACAAGGACAAGGTGTAGCTCTGAATGCACGAAAGGCCTTGGAATCGTTTTTCTCTTGTGGGTTTGCAGCATATATTGTGTGTATATATATATATATATATATATATATATAGATAGAGGGTAAAGGAACTTTATTTAAATCGTAACTATTGCATTCTGTTCATGTTAGTTATTATTATTATATAAAAAGTTGCGGTGAAAAGCTATGAAAATATGTTTAGTTTTAAGTTTTATTCAACTTTTACTTGAAGAATAAGAAAATGTATTACCAAACTTCGCAGCCTGTCGTTTTCTACAATTTAAAGTGAAAAGTTGAAAAACCACTACTGACAAGTGAGCGCCATCTATCAAGAGTTAATGGAACATATTTGGCATTTCAAAGCTGGATAAACGGAAATTTAAAGAACGGTTGAAATTAACACTTGTAGTGTATAAATTAATTTAGAAGGATTATGTACTTCCATTTCAGTATATTTTCGGATAAAATGAAGACCGAAATTTAAAATCTTCACGAATATTTATCTCAAAATTGTGAAAAGCTCATTTGATGAATCAGTTCTGCAAATATTGCAAAAACTTCTTAATCCTTAAACATGTATTCAGAAATTCTTAAAGATTAATTTTTCCTCTCATTAAATACTAAAATTATGAAACTGTCGTGCGTGCTATCATTTCACGAATTTATTATAGAACTGTCTTATGTTTATTATTGTTTACCTATTAATAACGTTTTTACTACTAGAAAGAAAATTCTTCTCTGTATGGCTAACTAATGAAGACTCATTTCTTCTATTTTAAAGATCATATATAAATGATGTAAAAATACACTTTAAAAATCTTGAATATGGTGTATTATAAAACACACAATGCTTAACATAAAAATGCCTGTATCCTTATTATAGCACCAAAAAATTATTCATAGGAAGGTAACCAACGTAACTAAGATTAATCGCAGAGGTATTAAAATGATGAAAAATTATTATGAACATTTATGAACACCATCTATCTGTTCATGGTTAATAAAGAATTTCTTAAGTAGTTATGACACTTTATAAATAGGCTACTAGCAAGAAAGGAAAACCAAAACACATTACCAAAACGAGATAACATCTGTTAGTATTATGAACCCCCGCCCCCCCTTGCCCCGTTATATCCCAAAATTAATTTCCAA
The DNA here is from genome assembly GCA_023014485.1 of Bathynomus jamesi. Taxonomy (NCBI): domain Eukaryota; kingdom Metazoa; phylum Arthropoda; class Malacostraca; order Isopoda; family Cirolanidae; genus Bathynomus; species Bathynomus jamesi. Next base: position 424,585 of record JAJOZX010001462.1, read on the forward strand.
TTTATTTTTACAAATTCTCATAACATAAAATCCTACTTTAATCATTAACAGATTCTCCATACTTCACTCGTTTCATCGGTCGTACGCACAGAATTGCATTCGTTGTCAAGCGAATCGTATTGGCAGCACAGGCTACCAATTCGAACTATATATCAACGGGCCCGAGAAAATTCAAGCACAATACCCCGTCCGTCCATTTAGCATCAAACCCAGCGATCAGAGAACATTCTCTCTCCTCAAACCACCCCTCGGTCTCACTTCATATACCAACCAATCAACCACACCCTGCTGTAGAATCCTTGTATACCCACAAGCTTCGTTCAACCCAGTTAAAACCAATCTGAGAAGTAGAGAAGGGGGTTGCAATGACGAGCCCGCTGCAAATAATTTATTCAGCTCGACCCACTTTTCCTTTAAAAGGGGACTTATTTTTCCCGATTGGTGACGTTACCACTAAGAACAGATAATTGTCTACCCTCAATCAAAGTTCATGATCCACCATGCGTGTATATAATATGTATAAAATTTTGATAATTCAAACCATGTCCAGTAAAGACATCATAACTTTCACAAGTTTCGTCTTCATGTAAATTTCTAATAACACTAATATTTTCAATCAGTTTGTTTGCTTTCTTATGTTTTAACTAATAATAATAACAATAATAATAAAACAGTTTTTCGCACATTTTCACTGATGATAGAAATTTGTTTCTGAAACTTTTGCCAACAAAATAAAGCCAAGCTAAATGTTCAGAGTTTTAATCTTCCTAATAAATGAACAAATAAAAATACAATAGGTGTCCCTGAAGTCAAAGTTTTTTCTTTCAATAACTCCTCTTACTCTTTTTAGATATCATTAGAACAAATTTTAAAATTCTTTTTTCGTAACTAATGAACTTCCACAACTTCAATGGGCACGATAATTTTTGGCTCCATATACAGTATATGTATTTTGTTTTTCTTACAAGAAAATCTCTTCTTTAGATATCGTAGAAGTTTCACATGTCTTTGGGAGAGGTTCTCAAAGGTTCCCAAAGGCTTAAATATGCCTGGTTTAAAGAGTACAGTGAATATGCTGATAAATGAAGGTTTCATATTAGCCGACCCATTTATACCCGGGAGAATGCAAGTTTGTCAATTCTTGTCGTTCTTGTAGTAGTATGACCGCAAAATGGGAGAGTGCAAGAATGTTGCAATGCAATTGCAAATGTTAATCAATGTTGCAAAGAGGATGTGCAACAAATGGGGGAGGGGTATGCAGTGAAGGGTTATGCAATGAAGGAGGGGTTATGCAACGAAGGGGGGTTATGCAATGAAGGGGGAGGGAGAATGTTGCAAGAGCAACAAGGGTTATGCAACTTGGAGGCGGAGTTATCCCCCAAGAGGAAGAGAGGTGTTCGCCTATATATATATATATATATATATATATATATATATATATATATTATATATACAATTATGTTAAATAAGTAAATATATTGAAAATAAATATACATCAAAATACATTCACTTTGTTCTACTGCGCAAAACACTAAACTCACACGTAATCGAGTCTACAGTCACATCATTATTGCTTTGCACTACGCAGTAAACACGGCTTAATATTGTTTCACCGCTCAAGCTATAGGGAAACCTATACTCTATGTAAATGGCCTTCATATCATTCATTACTATTTTTGTGCCCACTTTACAATCGGTTGACAAGTTATCTTTAAATACAACTAGAATACAATAAAAAACACGCACAAAGACGTCATCGTTAGCCACAACATCATTATTAAATACAAGTTTATAAACACTCCTTTCCAATCGAGGGTTTATTTTTACCGACCCGAGCTTTTCAATCGTGAACTCTTCTTCACACTGCATAGCGGCAGTTGAAATAATCTTCTAAGTCGTTACGACAGCTGCTCATTATATAAAGAAACAATTCTTCAGGGTGAACGGTGTAGGTGAGCTCAACCCTGTACCGCTCAAGTGCTTTATACCAAAGTTCATGATATTTCAAAGAGTCTAAACCTTTTAAATAAGCATCCAGCTCTAGACCATTCTCGCCTCGTTCAGTCCTACACTCGGTATGCCCATTGAGCAGAGCGGTGTATGCGTATTCAAGAACCGTGTCAAAATAAAGCATATCCGTAATACGCGCGTTTAATATAGGCTTCAGTTTGCGGAATCCGACAATTTCAAACATTCTGTCAAGGATGAAACGGTTTCGTGTAGGGACAAGAACGTTATCAGATGCATTCTTCCACATCAGTCGTATATCAATGCAGGGCTTAGCGTTATTTATACACAACGTACAAACAACGGCATATGAGGGGGTATCACTAATCTGCTCTCTTCTTGTACCTACACCTGCAGGAATTTTATAACGATCCTCACTCCACTTCTCAACTACCACGAAGATTCTATTCATCTCCTCAACACACGAATAAATAACATTCCGTTTGTTTGTCTACAAGTCGTTTCCAGTACATAGTTAATGGCACCGGTTTTATGCCTGAACACGCGCAACGACTTCGTCACAGACACATCGTACACGACATTGAGAATACTGCTCAAAGGAAGTTCCATCGTATTCGAGGAGTGCACGTCCAGTCGGTTCAAGCTCTGAGATGACTATGAGCCACATGCAACGGATCGGCTCTACGGGAGGAGTGAGTCACACCATAAGCTGATGAAACGTGTACGGCGCCGTTCCAACATGTAAGAGAATATTTGTATCTCATTATATTGGGTAGATGTTTTGAGAAATTTTCCGGTACATGAAGTAATATCGGTTTTAATGTTTTATCACTCACCAGACGTTCATTTCCACAAACTAAACATCTTCACAATCCGGTGCACTATTTGAAACATATGCCTATATTTATCCTTTTTGTTTAACAATCGATACTCGTCTCTAAAGTCTGTTAAAAACTCACACAGGCCATTAGCTACAACCTCACTACAAACCTCGTCATGATATATATTAATATATTGGTAAAAATACTTAAGATTCTTCATGATAAGATTTACACTCTCAACCGTAGGTTACGAGTAGTCGGTATGATGTAACATGACATAATATCGCTTGTCACACCACTCATCAACAAGACTCACTGTCCATATCCGTTGATTCTCTTCTGCACGTGTTGTATCTTCTACTTCACGGAATATGTAAGCTTTTATAAAGTTTAATCCTACAACATAGTTCAATACATCACTTGTACTACGAAATCCTACAATGCTCTCGCCACAATAGCCGTAGAGTATTTGTACCTCTTGCTCTTTCGCACGATTCAATGTAGCCTTAAAAGTATCAAAGGAGGGTGGAATAGGGATTTTTTCAGTATCCACCACATCTTGGCACTTTGCCGAATACCACTTCATAAACGTCGAACACGCAATATTAAAGGTAGCCATTACTATTTTTCGTCTACGCTGGAGAATACACGTCTGAGATCCAGGGCTTGCTGCGATCAACTGAGTACGCATGGAAGAAATATGCCCAGGTAGTAGCAGGAGTCACGTGATCAATCATACAGGTGGGTGGAGCTTAGAACTTTCTCCTGTACACACGCTGGGTGGGTACTTCATCGTCATTCACGGTTCTGTAGGAGAAGAGAAAAGCAAGAGTGTAGAATATAAGGGTCATCACTTAAATATTTATTATATCTCGTAAATGACCCACTTAGGGGTGTAACGTGTTAGAAATTGATTCTGTAGAAAAATTCAGGTTCACGAGCCCATCCACATGTATTATATCTGGCCCTACAGGATGTGGTAAAACTGTGTTTGTTTATGCTTAAAATTATTAAAGAAAAGGGAGAGATGTTCTCAAAATTTGTGCATAAAGTTATATGGTGCCATTCGACGTATCAATCAGTGTTCAACGAGTACCAAGATGATATTTTTTGTTCCACAAAGGTGTATATGACGTTAATTCGTTAAAGGGAAATGAACATACAGTCATTGTAATTGACGATCTCATGTTGGAGATGAATAAAACGTTTGCCGAGACATTTACAGTATTCTCCCACCATCTTAACCCATTAATGCCTGGTGTCCGTTTTAACGGACGCTGAAAAATGTGCGTTACTTTCTGTGTGCATTTATTTTTTAGAATATTTCATTATACTAACACGATAATTATTGTTTTGAGATTACATTTAACAAAAAAACACAACCATCATCTGGCAACATTTCTTTCACTAGCATAACAACATCAAGATGGCTGCCGCAAATCGGAGTATTTTCACGAAGTTAGTAAAAAGTGAATATTTTGTTAGTTCTATAATGCACTTTCAGTAGATAGCTATATACTAACACTACGTTCATAAGTTGCTCTAGATCAGTGGTTCCCAAACTTTTTTTGCCGCGGAACCCTTTGACATTATTTAAAAAAGCGTGGAACCCCTACCTATATTCAAGAATATTAAAAACCACAAATTGTGGGATAAAAAGAGAACTTATTTATATTAAAAAATAAATTAAAAAATTCGAATAAAAAACACCTTAATTTTTGTAAATTTGTACATAATTAGTTTAACAAAAATGAAATGAATACCTAATGGGAAGAATGCTTCTGCTTCTTAGACTCCAGTATCCTCTGGAAATTGTGTTTAATGTTGGATAATTGAATTCTCATATCTGGTGCAGCATCCAGTCTGCTGCGATATTCTGTTTTCGTGCTCGCATATCTTGAAAATCCTGATTCACACAAATATGTTGTTGCAAATGGCAATAGCACTCGTATGGCTCGTTTTGATAATTCCGGATATTCGTCACTTAAATTTCCCCAGAAAATAGCTACCGGAACTTCTTCAAATTTGGCCTTCAACTGAGTATCTGAAGTAATTTCTATTAAATTTTCATAATCCACTGCTAGAAATCCTGTTGGCTTTTCTTTAACTTTGAATGGATTCTGTACCCAGTAATGGTCTTTGTTCTTCAAATTTGGAAAATACTCAATTAGAGATTCTGATAAGCTGTTGAGATGATTTTTAATATCATTGAGGATTTCAACATCTAATTCCACTTCGGATTCTTGGAGAAAGTCACTAAGAAGCGGAAAACAGTCAAGAGTATTTTGTTCCACATCTGAGATCCAGTACTGCAATTTACGTGATAAAGATACCATTTTATCTTGCGCTTGAAAAATGTTTACTTCTTTCCCTTGCAGAGATAGACATGTTTCATTCAATTTTGAAAAAATATCTGCTAAATATGCAATCCTTGCTAGCCATGCCATATTTGTTAATCTGTCAGATAATCTAAATTTATGATCAATAAAAAAGACAACAATTCTCTCCTCAATTCAAACATTCTCACAAGAACATTTCCTCGTGAGAGCCACCTAATTTCTGTATGTAAAAGTAGAGTGTTATGAAGACTACCCAGATCTTCACACAAGGCCTTAAAAATTCGTGATTGCAATGGCCGAGATTTAATAAAATTGATAATCTGCACTGATTCGTCCAAAACTATCTTTAATGAAGCTGAAATCCTTTTTGTCACTAATGCATATCTGTGAAGAATGCAGTGATTACTGTTGCAGTTTTTTGCAACATTCTTGATTCGTGTTACAGCGCCAGCTAATTTTCCTGTCATTGCCTTTGCTCCATCGCTGCATACTGAAATACATTTTTCAAAGCCTATATCATGCGTTTTCATAAAATTATCAATGCAATTAAATATATCATTTCCTGTGGTATGCAATTCTAAACTTTTGCAAAAAAGCAAATCTTCTTCAATTTTCTTATTAAAGTCATATCTAGCAAACACAAGTAAAATTGCTAGTCCAGCAACGTCTGTGGACTCATCTATTTGTAATACATAAGCATCACATACACGCAATCGTGAAATAAGTTCATTTTGAATGTCATTAGCAATATCATTAATACGTCTTGACACCGTATTGTTGGAAAGAGATACAGCCTCAACTTTCTGAACAGAATCTTCATTAAACACGCAAGATATTATATCTTTTAATAAAGGTTTTATAAGTGATTCACCAATAGTATGTGCCTCACCAGCAAGAGCAATGCGGTAACATGCTTTATATGACGCTTCTGTTGCATTTTCATTGTCTGTTTTACATTTTTTTAATAAGACACTTCTAGAGCTATTCAGACTTTCAAGTTTTCTTTCAAAAAAGAAATATCTTTATTTTAAAAGTCTGATGGTTTGTTTCCATATGTCTCTGTAACTTTGCTGATGCTAAAGAACTGTTTGCTAATATTTTGTTACAAAGTAAGCAAAGGGCATCTGGGGCTTCTTCGTCACCAATACTAGTAAAACCATATAACAAATAATTAGGATCATATTTACGTTTTTTCATAGATGTCTGCACAGAATCGGAGGAAGCAGATTTCTTTTTTTGTGGATTAATCACACTAGAAGTTGGTGGTTGTGCAGTTTCTGCAATTTCTGTATCTTCTATAGATGCTTTTGTTTCACTAGTTTCTGCATTACTAGTAATTTCAGTTTTTTTACGAAACCCATATTTTAACCATCGATCCATTGAAGGGTTAATTTTCACGAATTTTGAAATATTACAATTATGAAAAATGAATAATAAAAAGTTCTAACCAAATTAATTCACAGAGGACAACGATTTCAAAGATTGCACTAACGAAGTGTTTATCAAGTAGGCCTAGTAGGTAGAGGCAAGCAACGTTGCTGCACAATCTTCTGCACTTTAATTATTCGTTAGGCTTCACTTAGACCTGTTAGCGTCTTGTAAACAGATGCACAATATCCCATGTAAACATTAGGAAAATACTGATATTTTTACTGCGCATTCTGCTGCAGTTAATAAAGTCCTTTTGTATAACCACCTCAGATCACTTCACTTCCAAAGCTTACAAAACAAACTGATAACGCACGCTCGAGTCGAGGTACTCGACTCGAGTACCTCGACTACTATAGAAATAGATTATGACAAGTTCAAAACATGTTGGCTACGTCTCCAAACGCAGTTTACATCATTTTACATGCAGATTATGTACTAATATTAATAAATGTTTTCCATTAATGATAATTTAGTTGCTATTTATGGAAATTTTCTTTTAAAAAGTAAATCAAATACGCAAAACATGATAAGTATGGCCAAAAAAAATTGGCAACTCTTACAGAGGGCGCTGCTGTTACGTTCGAAATGTTTCGTTCAAGCCTATTGCCGTTTCTAAATATTTCGCTCAAACCATACTTATGCTTTATTTTCCTTCGTGCAAAATTTCATATTTTCTTCGCTAGACTTATTTTTTTGTAAATGAGTAATTTATATTTTTTTAAATAAAATATTTTTTATTTTAAACTTTAGCTCGCGGAACCCCTGAATTTTTCCGCGGAACCCCTGAATTTTTTCGCGGAACCCTGGGGTTCCGCGGAACACACTTTGGGAACCACTGCTCTAGATGATGAAACCACATAATATCGAATATGTCTGTTATATTTTCTAAATAGCTTGTTCAAAAATCAGTGTCAGTTATAACGGACACTCGGCAGTAGAGTGCTGTTATGTTTCACCTTCAAGTGTCCATTTTCAATGAACTCTACAAGAAACGTTTTCCGTGTTAAATTTGGGGAAACTAAATTGATATTTTGTTTATTAGTTAATTATTGTTTTGTTTATTAGTTAATTACTATTTTGTTTATTAGTTAATTACTATTTTGTTTATTATTTATTTATTAGTTATTTGTTAATTTTTTACCTTTTGTGACATTTGCATTTTTTTTTCTTTCAGACTGACAACTGCTGAAGCTTTGCTTTGGCTATTCTAGAGGACCTGGATACAGGTGGTAATGTTTACATGAGACTTCCCAATACTGATGAATTGTCAGATGGTGACAGTGAACATTCAGATGATGAAGCCGCTGGCAGTTCAATCCGTTTGAAGTTGAAAAAAGGAGTCTTGAAAGCCAATGCG
>JAJOZX010001462.1:437500-597500 GCA_023014485.1 Bathynomus jamesi
ACTACTGGCGCGGATCACTATTATAGCTTCACAGGCGGTTTCAAAGTATGTGGAGGGGGTACATATTCTAACGAATAACTTAGGGGATATGGTATCTGGTCTCGTACCATCTACCGATGCCCCCATTTAAAAGTGGGGTATCGGTAGATGTAGTCACTGTATTGAAATGCGCCGTGAGTGAGGCTCGCGATCACGACAGGGACTCGCAAAATTTGTGGTCGTTAGAATCAACTGGAATTGATTCTAATGCTCTCAAAAATGAGGACAAGCTTACTTTGCGAAGAATGTAGAGTCTAAAGGTGGATACTACGTTGCAAAGCTTCCATGAAAAATGAATCATCCGCCACTTCCTAATAATTATGGAGTGGCAATTAGGAGATTAAACTAGACTCAAAAAATTGAGAGAACTCGGAGAACCTTAAACACATATATGATCTTGTAATTAAAGATGAAGTTGAAAGGAAATTTATCGAAGTTGTTGATACTTCGATGCAAAGTTCTCCTAAAGTCCATTATTTGGCACAACTGTGTGAAGAAAGATTCAGCAACTACTCCTTTAAGAGCTGTATTTCACTGCTCTGCCGGGAAGCCTAGTCTCAACGATTGCTTATATTCTGGACCTTCTTTGATTAATGAATTAGTGCAGATATTGCCTAGATCAGTGGTTCTCAACCTAAGGTACGCGAGAGAATCTTAGGGGGTATGCGACGGGGTCCTCAAAATATAACCCTTTTAATTTTATATACGATTGGGTCGAGTTGTTGGTGGCAAAAAACAGGCCCAGCTTCTTATTAAGTTTAGTGAGTGTTGTTCGTGCTTGTGAGAAACATATTTTCTTCAATAAAACTATTTGGTGGAATGAACCATGCTTGTCTGTTTACCTTTCTCGATGTTAAGTCAATCATGCTCTGGGGTTGGGAGTACGTGACCAGTGATGAAAGAGCTCAAGGGATACAGAAGAAAAGGGTTGGGAACCCCTGACTTAGACTTCGCTTGAGAATTTTGCTTGTATAAGCGACATGGCTAAAGCGTTCCTTATGATCTCTCTCCACGAGAATGATAGAGATGCGACTAAGTTTCTATGGCTTGAAAACCCTAGTGATCCACAAAGTAGTATTACACTACAATGGTAATCCAATGGTATTACTTGGTGCCACTTTTAGCCAATTCCTTTTGAACGCTATCGTGCAACATCATTTACAGATGTATGTTTCAGAAACAGCTCGTGAGATTGAAAGGAATCTTTATGTAGATAACTTACGAGGATGGCTAATAAAGAACAGGAACTGATTCGATTCCACTTTGAGTCGAAACAATTACTGGGAGATGCCGGGCTCAACTTAACAGAATGGGAAACTAATTCATCGAGGTTGCAAGAGACAGTTCATTCAAATAATGACGGAGTGATTAATCATACAAAACCTATTAATGTACTTGGGTTACAATGGGACACTAGCAAAGACGTTTTGAATTATGCGCAGAGAATCCCATTGCATGACGCTAATACTAAGAGGAAAGTTCTTAGTGATTTTTAGTTCCAGTATCTATCACAGCGAGAATTCTTCTACAGGAATTATGGGAACTGAAGGTTGCTTGGGATGAACCTTTGCAGGAAGGTATCCAATTGAAATGGAGGCACAGTGCCCAAGAAATTCATATGGTACTTAATATAGAAATACCTCGCACGGTAAGTTCTCTGGAAAAGGAAAAATAATTGCACGCGTTTGGTGATGCAAGTTTTCGAGCTTCGGTTCAGTTCTACAGTATACCTTGTATCTGCTGAGGATGCTAACGTCTTGATGGCCAAAGCGAGAATGGCACCGATAAAAGAACTGACTATACCACAGCTTGAATTAATGACATCAACTTTAGCCGCTCGTCTTGTTTCATATGTATTAGATCATGCATATTCCAAAGAAATAAGACCATACGTGCATATATGGACAGAGAGTAAAGTTGTTTTAAGTTGGATTTTGACTGACAAATGTGGAAAATCTTGCGTAAAGAATCGGGTAGAAGAGATCCAGAAATTGACATAAAATCTACAATGGCATTATGTTCCCACGAAAGAGAATCCAACTCCGATATTCTTTCACAAGGTGTATTAGTTAAAACATTTTTGACGTCGAAATTGTGGACACAGGGACCTTTATAGCTGACTAACGGACTGCAATGGCCAACAACTAAGGAACAACCTAGTTATGAACAATTTGAAACTTCTACAGTAACAAGTGCTGTAGTTAGATAAATTAAACTGGCCGATTCACTTACAAAGATTTAGTGGTTTTAATAAACTGCTTAGAGTCACAGCTCTTGTGCTGAAATTTATATCCATTTCAAAATGAGGCCGATCAAAGGTAGAACAGAATATTTCGACCATCGATATCGAAGCCCCTGAACAATTCTTTATTAAAAACGCTCAGAACGATATATTTTAGAGAGAGATGCCCTGTCAGTAAAGGATAAGAGAATCGACTTAAAGGTTTATATAGTCTTGTTTACTTGTGCTGTGACCAGAGTAGTTCATTTGGAAGTAGAAGCAGCTAGTTCTTCCGAATTCCTTATAAGGGCTTTCAAGTGTTTTATTGGACGTCGATCTTGTTCAAGGTACTTCTATAGCGATAACGCGACTACCTTTGTATCGTCAGCTAACTATATAAGGAGAATTCAAAATAAAGTAGACGTGAAAACGTTCTTGACAGTGTCGATGTGAGCAGAGATCTATTCCCTCGAGAGCTCCATAGTTTGGAGGATTCTGGGGAAGATTAATTGGTTTGAGTAAGACTTCCATAAAGAAAGTATTGGGAAAGGCTTACCTATCTATTGATGAACTAAGAACACTCATAGTCTAAGTAGAGTCAATTTTGAATGATAGACCTATAACCTATGCCACTGATAATTGACGATATGACTCCATTAACTCCATCCTAGTTGCTTTATGGGTAGAGACTGAGTGAACTCCCAACACCCATAGAAAGTAAGGATGTTAGTTATAATGAGCGTCCTTTGTTGACATCACGACAACGTAGATGTACGAAATTAGAATCATTTCTGGAACAGATGGAAATGCGAGTATCTTCTATCGCCGAGAGGTTAAAATGTAAACAAAGGGTCAGGTGTTCAAAACGAGTAAGCCTATTCAAGTAGGCGACGTTGTACTGATTCATGAAAACACGAATCGCGAGAATTGGAGACTCGGCAAGGTTGAAGAACTTTGTGTTGGGATCATTGGAATTGTTCGCTCAGTAAATTTAAAAACAAAACATAGTATCGTTAGTTGACCAGTAGCTCGCTTGTATTCATTAGAGGTTAGATCAAAGGAGATTGAATACTACACTGCAGAGGCTACAAAGGGATCCATCTCAGAGACCATTGAGACGGACAGCTAAAATTGCAAAGGAAAATATTGTAAGACAATTGACATGACATGTCAACCTACTTGAAATTGGATTCTTATACACATTTTCCTTAGCGGGAATGTATGGAAACTTTTTCACAATTTTACTTACAAGAAAATCTTTTCGTGGACCTAGTATGTTTCATGGACTGCTCTCGATTTTCCTACGAAATTGCAAACAAGGGCAGTCGATGACCCGGATTTTGTTTCTGCAATCGGTTTTCTTGAGAAACCTAACCTAACCTAGTTTCTTATACTATTGTTTTTTGCAAGATATCGCACTAATTCTTGTCATTTTTTGTGAATTTGTATGGCGTAAGCGCCACACCAGCTCGGACTTATTCAAAAAGATGGAGTGTATTGCGTCGTTTCAGTAAATAAATTTATTCAATATCCAATAACATATTTCTTTATCATTTCTCAAGAAAACCGATTGCAGCAACAAAATCAGGGTCATCGACTGCCCTTGTTTGCAATTTCGTAGGAAAATCGAGAGCAGTCCATGAAACATACTAGTTCCCTTTTCGTCAAATATCGTAGAAGTTTTACACGCCTTTGGGAGAAACCAAAGGTACGATTTGTTCGTCGTTTGATTTGTTTGCGACTCTTAGAGAGTCAGTCGCTGTCTAGATTTCGTGATAGTCGTTTGTTTCCTATATATAATAATGAGGGGAAATAACCGAAACGTAATAAGAAACGCCAACGTTGCGAAATAGGAAGAGGTGTTTGAGTCCTTATGAGTCCTTTACGGTTATTCAAAGACAGTATCGACAACTTTTCCAGTGCACGAAATGATCCTCTGCCAGGGGTGTAAAGGTAACGAAGTAATTTTACTTAAGTACCATACTTAACCCTATATGGACAGAATTTTCTGTAGGGTAAGTTATAAATGCATGTATATGAAAGGTTAGAAATTTGTAACAGTTGTTCATATAGGGTTAAGTAACTTTTTCTAGTATCTTCTTTTTAAAAAGTATTTATATTTTCAAGTACTTTTACTCTAACTTAAGTAATTTTTTGGAGAATTACTTGTACTTTTACTCAAGTACAATTCATTTTATCCATTTCGTAACTATTCTTAAAACTCAAATTTGTGGCAGCCGACAGCCACTCAAATCGCAAGTTGTGAGCAGTATTTTAATCAGGATACCACAGTAATCAATTCTATACAACAAATGTGTTGTAGATACCTAAAAGAAAGACAAATCTTACATTACTGGAAATTTACGTAATTTGGCAAATCTTTTACATACAGCGTTTTGTTTAAAGACCTCATAGCCCACAACATAAATGTACCGGCAGTGTTGGGGGTAACGGCATTACTTTTTTAGTAGCTGTAGCGGTAACACCGTTACTTTCGAGATGTTGTAACGAAAATGGTAACGGCACTACTTTTTAGAGCGATTTCAATCGTTACTCGCTACTCGTTACTTTCAAACTGATCATTTGACTAGTATCATTTATTAGCTGTTAATTAGCTGTTAGCTCCTCCGAACGAGGAGGACTATCAGATGCCAATTTTGAAAAACTAGTGTTTCTGAAATTGAACAACACACTCCTCAAAATTCTGCAGGATTAGTTTTTCTGGACAAGCCATTTTTTTTATTTGAGTTTATATTTTGATTTTTTGTCATGTAGAGTATAATTTGGTATTATTAAGACTTTTTTACTCTTTAGTCTTTTCTTAAAAGTAACAGTAGCGAGTTACTTTTTCATAGAAATAACTGAAGCGGTAACGACGTTACTTTTTCATCAATGTAACGGTAGCGGTAACGCCGTTACTTATAGAAAGTAACGTGCCCAACTCTGTGTACCGGTATGGTTTACGAGAACTGTAGGCGAGTACTTTTTACTTTCGTTACTTGAGTACTTTATTTAGTAGATACTTTTTTACTCTAACTTAAGTAAATTTCAGGATGGATACTTTTACTTGTACTTGAGTAACTTTTTGATAAAGTACTTGTATTTGAATTTGAACTTGAGTAATATATTTTAGTACTTTTTACACCCCTGTCCTCTACACGCCAGACTATCTTGAGCTTCCACAAAATGTTTATTGAAGCGGCTTTTCAGTCTAGCCCCACAAAATTAATTTGACATGTTGTCTTCGAACTGGTTGTTAACAAGTCTGTCGTACAGAGAATGTTAAGAAGAGATATAAGAGCTTAACCTTATAAGCTACAAGTAATTTAAAGATTAAATTTACGTCTGGAAATGTGCGAAATGCTTTTAGACCATTTTCCTTATAACTCCAACCTCCTAAATAGCATATCATTCAGTGACTGGTCTACTTTTCCCCTCTCTGGAAGAATCAGCCGCCATAAATGTCGTATCTGGGACGTAAAACATCCTCACGATTCTTTTGAGCTTAGTGAGATAGCAAAGGCTTATGACCAGGGGTGCAGTGCTGCCGGAGCGTGCCGGAGCGCCGCTCCGGCACCTCTGCAAGAGGAAGTTTGGAGGAATTACCATAACAAGCAACAAAAAAATTGTCTCCATTAATTATCAACAGTTTCTTACTAGTCTTGTGAACAATTTGCAGCACCGTATGTTCACGACAACATCCATGAAAGGTTCTCAAACTTCTGAACCTCAAAGTATGTATAAATCACTGCTAAATGAAATGTATGTCCTTGAAAAAGACTACTGGCCTGATGAAATACCACCTAATTACGGAGAAGCTGAAGTCTCATCTCTCTGTAAGAGGTTTAAGCTTTCTTCTTACTCTGTACTAAATGCCTTTAGAGACTATGTGGAAGATCATGGGCGCCGCATCCCCCAAGATTTACACCCATTACTGAGCTGTTCACAAGTTATTCCTATTAGTACTGCTGAGTGTGAGAGGGGATTCAGTCACATGAACTTGATAATAACAACAACACGCTCAAGAATTCTCATAAATCATGTATCAGCGCTTATGTTTGTTAAACTACATGGACCTCCTCTAGTTCAGTGGAATCCTGAGCCATATGCCATATCATGGCTGCGGTACTACAGATCGGCAGATGACACCAGGACAAGAGTTGCTTCAGACCCCCGAAAACATATCACGCCTGACCCTTTGTGGAAATTATTGTGAAACTTCCCACTGGTGGTATTTGGTAAGCACTAAGTAGTTTTAACTTCTTAAATTGATAAAATACATGATTGCTCTTTTTTCTTTATTTGCTTGATAATTATATTTATTTTATGATAATTAGTGAGTGCAAACACGAAATACTTAGTCATCGTGTGGCATATATAGAAACAGGATAGGAAATGGCAGGCTTTTGTCAGGCCCACCAGAGCTCCGGCACCTATAAAATTGGCACTGCACCCCTGCTTATGACCCCATGGGATTTTTGGAAGAGTAACCTTCCAAAAATAAAATTCTGGCATGCTTTTTTACCCAAGTAATTTTATTTGGCCATGCTTCAAATATTCTTTCTTCCCAAGATCTAAGAAACTGCTAACGCTACGCTAGTGCACATGGTATCGAGCCTCTGTTACAAAGTTACGTACTCCACAAAACAACTAACTTCTTCAATAGTTACTTTTATTTTCTTTGTTGCCAATGTTGGGAATCAGCTCGTGGGTCGAGCGTCGATGGTCGGAATGTTTGGAATAGATGGCCATTAGGGTGTTTCAAAAATGACTCGCTCTCATATCAGAACTTGCACTGTCCATATTCCTATTACCACTAGTATCAGTAAACACCAGAAAAACATTAAACTCTTAATATAAAGGGGAAGGGGTGGTTCATGCGTGGGGGTATTCAAAGGCTAATTTAGTACATTTTGATATTATTTAGTGTATTTCTTTTGACTGATTGATATATTGATTTGATTGATTATTAACTAGCATATTAATTTTGCATTTTTCACACTGTGATCCTTCATTAATGAGTAAACACACCATGGACTTGAGAGCTGACACTCATTAGTAATCACTCATTAGTAATTAGACTAATTACTCATTAGTGAACCCGCCCCTCATGAACCACCCCTTCCACTTCATATTAAGAGCTCAATTTTTTTTCATGTTTACTGATATTAGTGGTAATGGAAATATGGACAGTGCAAGTCCTGATATGAGAGCGAGTGAGTCATTTTTGAAACACCCACTAGCCATGCACCAGGTGGAAGCGTAAATTAAATTTTTCCTTTTAAAGAAAAATTCCCCTCATTGGCAAATCAAATGGCATGATTTATTTTTATTATGTGCGTCACTATTTTTACCACACACACACACACACACACACACACACACACACACAACCAGGTGTCCCAAAATATTGTTCCTATCTCTAAATAAATGTTCTAAGCTATAAAAAGGAATCTAGAATCGCTAAACATACATGCATTTTATACACTACACAGTCTTTTCAAAATTTATATATAAGATAAAATGGCATTGTAAGCTTCGGAGACTTTGATTTCGGCTCTTTTTGAATTGAATTGAATAACCTTTATTAATAATAAAATAAATACATTCGTTTCAATTCACAATGACATGAATAATTGTGAAGCTCGACTATTTATTTTATTTAATTTGGCCCTTAAGCTTTAAAAAAATATAAAGTAAGGCTATCATTAACTTTTGCCGTCTTAAAGTACAAGTTAAACATTGCGTCATTAATTCATTTAATTTATTATCGCTATTTAGATAAATTCGAATTGAATTCGAGCTTGGCACTTTAGTCGGAAATAAATCTCTCTATTTATTTATTTATTCATTAAAGTATATGGCATTTAAAATCGGAATCGCAGATTTCAATGAAAGTCTGAATCAGTTTTGAAATTGTTTCTATTTAAATTATCAAATTACTTGAAATTACGGACCCTTTTGTCGAAGAGAGAACGCCATTTGCAATTCATAACTTTATTGTAGTTCCCGCTAAATAATAGTTTTCTTTCAAATATTCGCGCTTTAAAGAAATAATAGTACTTAAAGGATCTCTCTTCTATTTTGGATTTTGGATTAGAATCAGAAATGTTATTAGGACTGGTATCGAAGACCGTTTACAAATTGGCAATCAGAGATGACGTCAACAGTGTCGGAGGCTCGGAGCAAGGATCGAGCAGGTGAGGCGACCGTCCCGAGTGTCAACAGGAACGGTTGGCACCGAAAGGAGGGAGCCATATCATCAAATAGTGCATAGTGCATTCCGTTCTTGGTTAAAAGTTAGTCCCACTGTTCGAGAGAGTAGCCTGTGAATGTGACCTTTGTGACTAAAAATATTATCTAAGTTTAGGACGTTGACAAATGACTATAATTATATTATTAATTAGTACCATGTTATTTTTCCTTTGATTGTTCGGAATCCCAGTTGAGCCTTGAACGGTCAAGCTCTGAAGTGCTACTTAATTTATAGTCCAAGTTAAACTAGACTAAAACAGACTCTAGGGACCAAGAGGATCGTATTCGGTCCTACCTCAGGGTTGTCGACTCGATGCGTGCCTATTTTAGCTCTATAATTTAGGCCTCAGTTAGCATAAATAAAAATGAAGGGGGGGGGGGCACTATTTATGGTCTTCTTTCTAAACCTTGTTTGGTACAACAATCCTGTATCTAGACTTCCAAATTGAATTGCAAGAGAGCTCTCAATAAAACCACGCCCTATCACTATCAGTGCCACTGTCAACAAAATAGAAAGGACGCTGCCGGCATCCAAAATTGATGTTACAGGACCCCCAAAAGTTGACGCAAAAATAAATGACAATTTTCCACTAACTTTACAGTTATGAGATGGATACATACTATACCTAAATATAATATATACAAGCAATGTTGCATTAATCAACTTAGTTATCATATCGCTTTGGGATAACAATGGCTCTTCCACTTCTTGATTTCCTAACATACTGAAAATTCTTGCTTGGGGCGCATAAAGAAGTTTTTTCTAGGTACCAGAAGCGCTAGCTATACGGCTCTGCATATCGGGTGTAAACATATCTTTAGAAATAAATTTTAAACACAGTATAGATATAGAAATAAATTTTTAATAAGATATTGGAGGTTGTGAGATCGACTCTGGGCGAGGACTTTGCAATTTCTGACTTCCCTAGTGGGTCGTAGTTCGGATTTCACATTAAGCTGTAAGTCTAAGGTGGGGCAACGCTGACTTTTGGATTATTACGAACCAGGAGAGTCGAACCCCTAGAGCTACAACTCTAGCCGCAGTTTAGTACTATCGTCCTTTAGATCCATAAAAATAATTACATAGCTGTCTTATGTCTCTGGCCTGATAATATAAATGTTAATAAATTGCTTGATAAATTCCATCTGTAAAATTTACTGTTGGAAAAGAAAATGACAAATGCATATCTTTTCTGGATCTAAAAATTGGGAGATGCACAAATCAATTCAAATTTGAAGTTTTCCATAAACCTACTCATATGTTCACTTTTATTCTGACCATCACCCTTCTATAACATCTTCAATTTTTTCTTCTATGTTTCTCAGAGCATTATGAGTTGTTAGTCCTTAATTTTGGGTTTCGAGTTATACAGTATTATGAACATTGGTAGTAAACTATGTCATCCTGTTCCATTTTTGGAAAACTGTTTGATCATAAATATATCCTTAGTTTCCCTTATGTAAAATTTAAACACCTTCCGAGCTACTTAACCCTTTCTGTCCCAGCGATTCCATATGGCATTATCAACAAAAAGTACAAGTAATTTTCTCAGATTAGCTTCAATGATGCCTTATGGCATTTGAATATAACACTTAACTGTATAGCAATATCTGGCAGTGTTTTGGACATTGGCCTGAGCATTTAGAACCCAAAAAAGAGATGCAGAAACTGTATGAAGGGCTACCCTGTGTATATTTTATCGAATGTAAACAGTGTGGTTATATATATATATATATATACTTTCACGAAGGTTAAGTCCCTCCCTCTCTCCCTCTCTCTCCACTAAAATAGTTTCCTTGTCAACAAAGTCGCCGAAATGGTTTAACAACGAAATTAGCAGTGCTATTACGGGAAGAAATAGAGCCTACAAACTAAGTCACATTTCAACCAGACTAATTCAGAAAACTATCTAAACCTACGTAGGAGGGTTAAGTCCTTAATTAGATCAGCCAAACGTGATGAAGAAGCTAGAGTTGCCTCACTCTGTAAAGTTAACCCTAAAGAATTTTTTGCCCATGTTAATAGCAGAAAGCCAATTAAAAATTCTGTAGGCCCTCTAAAAGATAGAAATGGCGTACTGAAATTCGGTGATAAAGATATAGCTAATAGGTTAAACGAGTTCTTCGTTACAGTCTTCACGGAGGAAGACACAATTGAAGTGCCAAGTCCTCGGATTACATATAACGGTGACCATCCCGTAGATACCATAAGTTTTACGACAAATGAGGTACAGCAATTAATTGATAAGATGAACAAATACAAATTCACCTGGCCCCGACTTATTTCTTCCAAGGGTATTAAAAGGGCTTAGCAGCAATGTTGTTGACGACTTAGTAACCATATTCAAACAATCAATCGAGTTAGGGAAAGTTCCAACCCACTGGAAGTTAGCAAATGTAACACCAAACTTTAAAAAGGGTGATAGGGAAAATCTTTGTAATTACCGCCAGATCAGTTTAACATCAGTTGTCGGCAAACTGTTGGAATCCATCATTACAAAACGTATATATATCTTGAATCTAACAATCTAATTTGTTATTCTCAACATGGATTTAGGCGACATAGATCCTGTCTCACAAACCTGTTAGAGTTTTTCCATAATATGCATACACTATACGATGCAAGTAGGGCAATAGATATAGTGTATCTCGACTTTCAAAAAGCCTTTGACAAAGTCCCTCACGCGAGATTGATGGCTAAAGTCAAAGGACTAGGAATCACCGGGCTCATTTCGAATTGGATTGAGGATTGATTAAAAGATAAAAAGCAGAGTGTGGTAATAAATGGAGTGGCTTCGGAGTGGGCGCCCGTCACCAGTAGTGTACCACAGGGTTCTGTTCTGGGTCCTTTACTTTTTATTATCAATATTAACGATATAGACGTCGGGCTTCTGAGTACAATCTCCAAATTTGCAGACGATACGAAATTAGGAAGCAGTGTAGGTACTGAGGAGGGCGTAAGAACGTTTCAGAATGATCTTGACAGGTTGGGCGAATGGTGTGCTACTTGGCAGATGCCATTCAACTTTCACAACTGTAAGGTAATACACATAGGTTATAAAAACTCGAAGACCGATTACTCTCTCTTGGGAAGGAACTTGACTGAGACCGATCTAGAGAAAACCTTAGGGGTCTGTATCAGCAATGATCTGAAACCGTCGAAGCACTGTGCAGAAGTCGAAAAGAGGGCCTTAAAAATATTAGGTTATATTAAAAGACAGTTCCAGTTTCGGAACAAGGAGACTGTAATGTCTCTTTACAATTCACTAGTCAGACCTCAACTGGAATACTGTGCGCAGTTTTGGTCTCCATCCCTCAGGAAGGACAAAGGTTAGAAAGAGTACAAGCAAGGGCTACAAAATTGATCCCTTCGATGAGAATGCAAAGCTACCAACGGAGATTGGAGCGCCTAAATCTGTTTAGCTTAGAGACGAGGAGGTTGCGGGGTTTATTCAAGTCTTCAAGATGCTCAAAGGAATAGACAGGGTAGATTACAGAAACTTATTTCACTTAATGCCAATCCGACAAGAAATAATGGGTTTAAACTGGAACTAAAGACATTTAGGACCTCTGTCTGCGGCAATTTCTTTTCCTATAAAATAGTTAATATCTGGAACCAACTTCTCTCAGAGGTTGTTTCCAGCCAAAGTGTAAATGTGTTTAAAAATAGGCTAGACAAAGTACTGAATACTCTCATAGCTTAAGACAAACAACGTAACTCTGCAGGAGTTCGTTTGCACGGTGTCACTGTGAGCATGCCAATTATAGAACTTTTTATATATTCTCCACTTTCCTGTAAAATTTCCTTGGCTACTTTTCCAGGGTCAAGGTTTTTTCTTCAACCTTTTTCCGTACAGCGGAGGGTGGGGAGAGAGCCTTCTACTTTTCTATCCAGTTTTCTACTACTGCTAGGATAGTTGAAAGAAAAATAAACTTGTTTAATAACAGGAACCTCCCAGAGTGGACCGGAAGGTCTTTGAGGCTTCCTCTTGTCCTTGTAACTCTCTCTCTCTCTCTCTCTCTCTCTCTCTCTCTCTCTCTCTCTCTCTCTCTCTCTCTCAGGGGGTATAAAGGTTATGCACATTCCTTCTGGGTGTTGTAAACTTTATACATGGGGTGTGACAGCCCTCCGGTCCCGAGTCGTAGGATTCTAGAGAAATTGGCTGCCAGTTCCTTTAGGTTCTCTCTCTTTCGGGAGGGTGGGTGAAGTCTTTTATACAATCCTGTCCCGTGGGTTACTAGGACCCCATCCCATCCCTACTCTGTCCTTTTAGCTTAGGTTAAGGATGCTCTCCTCTGACTGGGAAAAAAAACCTTTTAGTATTAAGTCTTTTTCTCTACTTTTACTATTAGAACCCTACTACTACCTCATGCATGGGAAGAGAGGCTTTGGAACCTCTATAAATAACACCATTTAACGCTCATAGGGTGTGAGAGACTGGGATAGAGGGGTCCCAGGCATAGGGGCTCGATGAATGGACTGTGGCTAGTGCCCCATTAAGCCCATTCCTAACGCGTAATGGCCTGACCAGCCCCCTGCGACCGTTCTTCGGTGACCAATTGATGGTGCTTGGCTGTACTGCTCTTAGGTGAGAGAGCTTTACTGCCCAGCTGGCTGCCAGGCCAGCGTAAACTCTCGGGCGTAGCCTCTGGGTCTGGTGGGATATCCCTTGAACACTAGATTCTAAGAGTCTGGCCGCTTGAGTAACTAGTAAGACTAGTAAGGGGCTGCATCTCGCTGTTGCTCCTGGCGGAAAATCCGTGACGCCTGCGTCGCGAGTGTTTGTCAGTTGGTAGTTGCGACACGTTTGGGACTGTCCGGCCCTGGGGAGACCCTTAGTCGGTGCGGCAGCAGCGAGAGGTGTAGTCTTCTGGATGGGATGAACGTCATTTGCAAATAGGTGAATGCGTCTACGCGCGGGAAGAATTCACTCCCCCCTCCTTTTTTATATACTGGTCAGAACGTTTTTGATAGTTTTCATTGCTAGAACGCTTTATCTTATTCAGTGTATTCAGAGTTCGAAAAAATAAGTTACAATGACTGGACCGCAGAAACTGAAGGCTGAATGTGCTAGGTGTGAAGTAAACCAGTGGGTGACGAACTTCAAAGCCTGCTTCGAGAAGATCAACCACTCCAGCATGTGCCGCTTTTGCGAACTCATGCGGTTTTACGAGACTAGAGGAGAGGGTCCGGCGGCTCGAGTCGTCCAGACCGGCTGTTGGAGGTGCGGCGGTCACTGACGCGGCTGCGCCCTCCACCCCGGAGCTCATTGATAGGATAGCTGCCAGGAAAGGCGGTCCAGCGATGGACTGGACAGAGCTCGGACCGCGGAGAAAGGGTAGAGGTGCAACCGGGGGCCAGGGTACAAAATCAAGTGTCAGGAATCGCCAGCGACCCACGTGGAATGCACGGAACCGCGGCGCAAGGTGGAGGGCGTAAAGAAGAGGCCGATAGAGAAGGGTGGGAAGAGGCCTACTGATGGCCCAAAGAAACCGAAGGATGTAGCTGCCGGTCGGGGTGGGTCGGGTGGTGTAAGTGCGTCTATGGGTGGCGACGGGTATCGAAAGGTCTCGGGCAAGAAGGCTGCGAAGCCGAAGCCTGAGACCCCAGTTGCCCCTGTCAGGAACTCCAACCGCTTTAGTCTCCTGTGCTCGAAGGAGGAAGACACCGTTTTGATTGGGGACTCGCAGATCAGGGGCCAGGAGAAGTACTTTGCTTCTACAAGCCGGGACAGGAGGAAGGTAAGGTGCTTACCTGGGCGGGGAACGGCGCACTTAAGGAAGGAGGTAAAGAAGCTGCGCGTGGCTAGTCGGCGGTAGGGTAGGTCTTAGAGAAGGGATCATCACCGAGATCATGTCTCTTGCGGATGATCTAAAACTGAAGACGGACAGGGGAATGTTGATGGGTATTTTACCGCGGATGAATGCCAGTGACCACGCGCTCAGTAAAGTCATTGGCATCAGCGAGAGGGTGCAAGACTTGTGCGTCCCGCTGGGCGTGAGGTTTATTGACCCGTTCGACGCATTTTCGGGTAGGTGGGACCTTTACCAGAGGGATGGTGTCCACCTCAATGACAAGGGTAAAGGTGTGCTAGGCGCGCTGCTCGACCGGCACCTATACAGAATGGTGAGGTCGAGCCCGGGGAGAGATGACGAGCCCCCACCGGGGAGAGATGATGTTGATCCGGTGGCGGACGTACCTTCAACTGAACGGTGCGTCCAGGTACAGGTGGGTGACCCTCCTTCCACGTTCGAGGGGGCTCAGGCTCCTGCGGAAGTTGCCCCCTCGTTGGTGAGGGGCTCTTCAACTCCCGACAGCCCTGGCTGTTCGGGAAACGGGTCGTGCTAGGGGCGGTCAGAATAGGGAAGGCTCCCTCCGTGCAATGCTTTTTAAAGCTAGGTCGATTAGGAATACGCTTTGCGAGCTACGGACGCTCTCAGCATCAGAATACTAGGATATCGTTGCTATCACCGAGTCCTGGATTCATACTGATCGTAAGGACTACGTTGGGGAGTTCGAAATTCCAGGGTATATAATGTTTCGCAAAGACCGCACCCGTGGGGAGAGGGGAGGGGTACTAATATACGTGAGGGACACGTTGAGTCCGCTTGACTGCCAGTTCTGATCGGAACGGGAGCTGCTTGACGTCGATCTGAAAGTGAGAGGGACGAACTATAGGTTAATCTTTGTGTACAGACCTCCGCATCTCCTCCTCGAGGAGGATACAGCCCTGTACACCGAACTCCGTAGCCTGCTAGGGGATAGGGTGTGTGTAGGTTTAGGAGACTTCAACTGTCGCTGCATAAAGTGGGAAGATAGGACTGCTGATGCTGAAGGGAGGAGGCTAGTTGACTTTGCTGATGAGAACTTCCTCACTCAGTGGGTCAATGAGCCTACACGAGGCGAAAGCGTTCTAGACTTAGTATTCACGACCGAAGACAACCTCGTCATTGGCCTCACCGTTGACGAATCGTTGGCCGGGAGTGATCACGGTCTGATTAGGTTCCGTGTCTGCGTCCCTCGGGTGAAGCGCAGTAACTCTAGAGGCAGTAAGCTTGATCTACGGCGGGCGGACTTTGTTAGCCTCCGTGATAGCGTAGGTGAGATGGGGTTAGAGGTCGGCGGCGATGTTGAGGAAGTGTGGAGTGCATTCCAGGACGAGTTTATGGTGCTGCAGTCTGCTGCCATACCCTCAAAACCGGTCACCCCTGCTTCAACGCAGCCTAAGTGGTTCAGTCGTGACATCGCTTCGGCTATCCGAAATAGGAAAGCTGCGTATTGGAGGGCGAAGGCCAATCGTTCCCATGAGAACACTGAAGCGTATGTCCGCCTGCAGGACCGTTTCCTGGCATAAGCAGACTAAGCGGCCGCTTAGGGCCCCGCTGCTACTAGGGGGCCCCTAGACATGCTCCCAGGTCATAGCTCAGTGGGCAAGAATAGGAATATAGCCGAAGTTATTATTAATATTATTGTTATTATTGTTATTATTATTATTGTCGTATTAATTAAAGTTTTTGTATGAGACAAATGTGATAAAACGGAGACAAACGAAATGTTTTGGTCGTTATGTGTAAATAACTATTGTGAGATCTTATTTCTATATTATTTAACTTTATTCTTACTATATGCTTATACTTTCCTAAATGCTTAATTTTTCTAGTATTGTAAAACATTATTATTATTATCATTATTATTATTTAGCAGATTAGTTGTGGTTAACGAGATGTGACTTCGTGCATCTTGGAAAATGAAACGACATTATCCATCAGGAGCTGAAAAACGGAAAAAGAAGAAAATAGAGGAGGAGAAGCTTTCCAGTAGCACAGGTGAGATGTGCCACTTGTATATTCTTATGATTACAGTTCAGGCAACTAGGTTAGGTAGACCATCAAGCTTACGCGCCCTGAATTTGTTTTCGCTCGAAACTCGGAGGTTGCGCGGTCAACTCATCGAGGTTTTCAAGTTCTTACGCGGGTTCAACAATGTCGATTTTAGAAGCATGTTTAGTTTAAATGATAACCCAACTCGCAACAATGGTTGGAAGTTGGATTTGAAACGGTTTAGGACTAGTGTGTGTGGGAATTACTTTACCTATAAGATCTGTGATACGTGGAACAGGTTACCTTCAGAAGTTGTGAACAGTTCTTCTGTGGATCTGTTCAAGAAAAGGTTAGACCGAATCTTGCACACCATCTGAGGGTGTATGAATTTTTCACTTGCACCTTGTAACTCCTTGTAATTCTCTCTCTCTCTCTCTTTTTCATATATATATATATATATATATATATATATATATATATATATATATATATATATATATATATATATATATATAATTGGAAAAGCTTGATATGTTTGAAAAACAAAACAAATATATGTGTAGAATTGCGAAAAATTTTAATGCGCTGCTTAACCATTATGTATCGATATAATCATAGTATTAATTGGGAAGGTTCTAAAATTCTATTAAAAATAGTCATAACTGAAAGGAACGGTGCAGAATGTGCATTCATACATTTGTAAATAACTTCAATAATAGTTCGGAAACTTATAAATTTTTCTTTAAATTTTTTGCTAATTCCTCTCACCCCTTTTTTCTTTCTTTTCCTCTTACCTGCTTCCTGCCCCCTTCTTTCATTCCCTGACGAAGTGTTTGAATCCACAAAAGGCCTTGGAGTCGCCTTTTATCTCTCCTGTGGGTGTGGAACATTTATTAATTTCATGTGTTTAATTGTGAAATTCATCCCCCATATATATATATATATATAAATATATATATATATATATATATATATAGTTTTAAATCGATAATTAATTAGTTTTAAATTGATAATTATTTAGTTTCGTAAAAATTGGTCGTTGCCAAATTACCGGCAGTTTTTACATAAATTTCTTATGTTCTTGTGGTTCGGAACCCACGTAAAATTGTAGGTCCCCTCCGCCACCACGGAGGACATACACAATACACGATTACGAACACAGTTAGGTAGACCAGCCATGAGTGGATCCTAGGGTCTTTGTTGGTCTGAAACATTATAACATTATATATATATATATATGGAACACGCATGAGCACGCGTGGTTTTTGTATCGTACGAAGTTACCCCACCTGGATTTAAACTCGAGACCTCTTGAGTTGGAATCACGAGCGCTACCACAACACCACGGGAAGTAAAGGGCAACACAACCCGTTATATACTTCAACAACCGAGGAAAACACAAAGCTTTCGTGTCCGAAGTTGTTTTACTTGTTAATCCTCGTACTCTCGGTAACTGGTAACATTTAATTCAAATCTCTCTAGTGTAACACTGGTGTACCATAGAAGGAATAACACTTGCATGAGTACGTGTGGTCTTTGTATAATAGAGAGAAAGAGATTTGAATTAGATGTTGCTATTACCTCGAGTGCGAGAGGGGGAGAGAGTTAACAGGTAAAACGCTTCTGGACGCGGAAAGCTTCATGTGCTTCCTTGGTTGTTGAAATATATGACAAGTTGTGTTAGCTTTTACCTCGTCGTAATGTGGTGGTAGCTCTCGCGACTCCTTCTCAAGAGGCCCCGCGTTCGAATCCTAGTGGGGTAATTATAATATATAATATATATATATATATATATATATATATATATATATATATATATATATACAGCGCGTCCCAAAAAAATGTATACACACTTTAAATACTTATAAAGGCAGTGTTTATTAAAATACATTTCATTTTCAAAATGTAATAGAATCTACAGACATTATTTAATTGTTTTGTCAACGCCTGTTTTCAAACTGACGTCCGTTCTGGTCCAGGCACTGCTGATAACGCGAAGCAATGGAATCGCAAACATCACGAAACATTTCGTTTGGTATTTGTGTGCATTCTCGTTCAATGGCTGCTCTCAATTCAGCGACTGTTGCAGGTTTTATAGCGTAGACTTTGTCTTTTAAGTATCCCCATAAAAAAAAGTCTAGTGGTGTGAGGTCTGGTGAACGCGGAGGGTATTCTACGAAACCCTTCGTCCAATCCACATCCACATCGTGCCAAGTACCACTCGCAATACTCCACTCTTCGGTCCGGATCATCATCATCTTCATTAATAGCATGGACTAATCTTGGAATGTAACTTTTCCATTGACAGCGCTTCAAAATGCGTTGGACAGACGATTCTGAAATTCCTACCTCACGACTCGCTTGCCGCACAGATTTTCTTGGACTTTGGTGATACGTTTCCAGTACTCTTTCTTGCTTTGTGGGGCTTGTCGATGTCCGTGGTCTTCCGGAACGCTTCTTGTGGACATTCTGAACAGTTCCATCGGCTTCAAACTTATCTCTAATTCGAGTGATGGTAAGTCGCGTTGGTGGATCTGTTTGAAACTCCCTCCTAAACTGTCTTTGCACTTCAACTGCGTTTTCACACTTCCAGTAGCATTTTAGAATGAATTTCCTTTGTTCGAAGCTTAGTCTGACTGCCATTATTAATTCTAATGGGTTTAACTTGGAAAGAAAGAAACATCAATTGAGCTATCAGCTGTTAAAGTGTGTATACATTTTTTTGGGACGCCCTGTGTGTGTGTATATATATATATATATATATATATAGTACAGGGTGATTCAAAAGTCAGGTTACATAGAGCTTTTCTGTTTCTTTGCAGGTAAATGAGTTATGAGATGTTATCGAAGGAGGAGCGGATTGATGTGGTATTCCTAGCTGGCTGCACAAGTGCATTGCCGTTAACGGTGGCCATATCGAACATGTGATGTGACTTTTCCCCTGTATCATTACATAATACAGTATATCCCTATGTAACCTAACTTTTGAATCACCCTGTATATATATATATATATGTATATACATATGCGCCTTGGTGGTGTAGTGGTTAGCGTCGCTGACAACGAATCCATCGGTCCCAGGTTCGAGACCCGGTGACGGCAGCCGGCACGCAGCAAAACCCAGCTGTTCATCCTTCCACACAATAAAGAAAGTGGTTGGTAGATAAATGGGTACCCTGGATAGCCTAGTGGTTAAGACGCTGGGCTGCTGGTGCGGCGTGGTTCGGATTCCACGTTAAACTGTAGGTCTAAAGTAGAGTGAAAAGCTTGACTTTCGTCAGAATGAACAATTCGAGCGGAAGCTAACCAAAGGTTATATATTATTTAGTGTCTTGGTCCTATTTGAACTCGAAAATCTATCATCATTATTTATAAACTCAAATGGTTTGCGATTTTCCTCTCCCTCCATCAGCAGTCCAAAATAAATTTAAAAATAAATAAATTTGAAAAATATATTTAAAAATGCAACAATGTTTAAAATTTATGGCCATTGTATTACTATTTATTTATTGAAGCTTGTAGAGTTAAAGCTGTGGTCGCCGACTTTTCTGAAGCCACCGCTCCCCTCCCCCTTCGCCAAACTATTTTTAAACGCTCCCTTCATGGATATAAAACTTATCAAACAATACGATGATTAGTGAATGTAAATGTATTTGAAAAATAATTACAATACAATGAATACATTCATATTTATTGCTTTAATAATCAAATTTTATACTAGATTACATTTGCTACAAATTAAATTTGCGCGTCATTCAGGTTCTTTCTCCTAGCGTCCCCCTTACTCTCAAGGCCCCCCCCCCCTAAACTTTACAAACGCCCACTGGGTGACGGTATCAGCCCCGTTGGGAATCATTGAGTTAAAGCTATAACCATCGAAATTAAGTTATATATAAGAGCTAAACTACGTAATTTATTAAAATATCGCGCTACAATTGAATCAATATTTACCTTATTCATGATTTGTCTTTTTAATATTGGAAAAGTGAACTTAAATCATTGGAAATGAATGACGAAAATAGTAAACATGCTGGAAGGTATACACTCTTTGCTCTCTTGGCGAGAGACTGACAATTTGAAGGTGGAACTATTGTTGTTGAGATTTGGCAAGTGGTTTAGTTGGTTATCTGATTTGTGAAGGATAATTATTAAACCCATCAGTTATTAAGGAGTGGTCTTTTATTTAGACAATAATCACTGGTTGGCGATTTGGATAGTCCGTTTATACGTTGTTCGGTTATGGACGAAACACCGATATGTTAATTTATCCAGCATCTGTACATGGCGCATCATAGACGGATCCAGAGTGGGGGGGGGGGGGGGCAAGGTACTTAATTGAAGCAACGGGGCTTAATTTGGAGATCCCCATACATCTTGGTTAAACAAAATTAGGTAAAACGTTTCAATACTTATGTCCACGTTGCTTCAATTAAGCCCCATGGTCCCCCCTCTGGATCCGCCTATGTGGCGCATTGTGCTACCAATATATTTTGCGTTGCAGCGCATACAGGACCGGCAGAACAAACTAGGCTTACCGAAACAAAATTAAAGTATGTCGCTGATAGTCTTAGGTTTCTGACATCTCGTATGCGAATATGGTAAATATTGTACAATTAACCGAGCTATGAGTAAATTTAAACACAGGCTGTGGTTTAAGTTTTACTCTGGTTCACGCAGAAAAATAATTAATTAATATCTCTTAGACGTAGTATTAAATTTTTTTGTTATCATTGTCATATAATTTAACATCAATTTCAATAAGACGTCATAGTTATAAACGATTTAGAAGCACTCACGCTGTCAACGTATAACTAAAAATGTTTCATCATTGACATGAATTTCATGTCAATTCCTGTTATAGTTAACGCATTGAGACGTCTTAGTATAATACTTTTGAAATTAAATACGATGCACATTTTCGAATGATGACAATTGTTTTAAAAGAATTCTTTGTACTGTTTCTATATATCTTTGAACAGTACAGAACGTACGAAAGAAGAGGTGTTTTATGTAAATTTAAATTGAACAGAATATTCTTAGATATGTTTGAGTTTTTACGGTCTCACGACACTATTTGAAAAGTGCAAAAAATAATTTTTTTTATAGTTTTTGAAATAGAGAATCTTTAAAAAAAAAAAAAAAAAAAAAAAAAGCGGAGAATCGAATTCTCCACAACTATGTGCACTTTATTTTGAAATAAGGGAGGAGGGGCAGTCAGCGAGCCGATGAAACGAAATTGGAATCATTTGCCACTAATAAAATGCGGAAGGCAAGTCGTAGATACGCTGAAAAGGTTGGTAATAGGGTTTGAAACCGTGTGTTAGACAATGGGGGTGGTTCCATTATGATTTGGGGTTGTTTCAGGGGGTTTAGAATTGGAGACATTGTAAAATTCAATGGAATAATGAACAAGGATAAGTACCATTCCATTCTAGTATGTTATACCATACCAAGCGATGCCCGTTTGGTGCCTCAAAACTTTATTTTCCAATACGACAATGACCCTAAGCAGGGGTGGATCCAGGGAGGGTAGTCTAGGGGGGGCACCAAACAGACATCATGCCGAGTATTTTATTTGATCCACGCTTTTTAATATACCAGACGCTTTCCCCACCATAAAATAAGGTAACAACAGGAAACAAGCTTCCTGTTCCCGTGCTTGAGATGAAAGGTATAAAAAATTCACACTCCCCTTAGGGGATGATCCACATTTAAATTTATTACAATGCATACATATACAGGGTGTCCCAAAAGTCCCTATCTATTTTGTTGAAATAGGCTGAATTTCGAATAAATGTCACACTGACCTGAATACAGATGTACTTCTATACAAATTACAAGTATTACACCATTCAAATCTTTAATTAGTAGTTTTCACATGTGCTCCATCTGTATCTCTGCAAATCTCAAAGCGGTCAGCTGCATTGCGGAACACATTTCCGAGCATTTCAGGGGTTATTTTCTCAACTGCTTGCCTAATGTGATCTCGCAGATCTGGTAAATCTCGAATATTTCTGCGATAGACCTCTGATTTAATGAAACCCCAAGCAAAGAAATCCAATGGGGTCAAATCCGGAGATCGCGCTGCCCAGGGCAACCCCAAGCAAAGAAATCCAATGGGGTCAAATCCGGAGATCGCGCTGCCCAGGGCCTATTTCCCCAACGTCCAATCCAACGATTTGGAAAACGCTCGTTTAGGTATGTCTGAACAATTCTGGCATAATGACATGGTGCCCCATCCTGCTGAAAGACTACATTGTCGAGAATGCCATCTTCAAGAAGTTGAGGTTCTAGAAAATTTTGAAGCATATCAAAGTAAACAGGCCCTGTCACTGTAGCCTCTGCAAAGAAAAAGGGCCCGTAAATCTTAGACTTCGTCATTCCAAGCCACACGTTGACTTTAGGCGAGTTTCTTTCCCATTCAGTGAACTCAGTTGGCTTTTCATTAGCCCAGATGCGATAATTATGTCGATTGATTTTACCACAGGTGTAAAAAGTCGCCTCATCGCTAAACAAAATGTGGTCCATTAAATTGTTATTTTGGATTTGTTCGACCAGTTCCGCACACATTGCTGCTTGTTTTGGAAAATCTTCCTCGTGTAAGCTGTGTAACAGCTGAATGTGATAACACTTCTTCAGCGTCGAACGCAAGATTCTGTGAACAGTTGTTTTGGGTATGGTCAATCTGTGGGATGCTTGGCGAACTGACATTCTTTGATCGTCTTCGAACATTATGTGAACAGATTCAATGTTTTGTTGTACTGTTCTTGGGCGTCCACTTCTTCCTTCATCATGCGCAGATCCAGTCCTTTTGAATTTGTTCACCAATTCACGAATTGCTTTATCTGTCGGTTCAGGCTTATGAAACTTCTTGAGAATCGGTCTCTAATTTCACATTTCATTCCTCTGATGCGACATGTTACTATCATAACGCGTTCATGCACATCCATCACCAATGATATGGATCTGAAAAAATTAATTAAAAATTTAAAAATAATTAAAGTAGAAATCTAATGCATGTATTTGTCTAGAAAGGTGCATGCAATCCTGTCATTAAAACATTCATTTGAAATTCAGCCTATTTCAACAAAATAGATAGGGACTTTTGGGACACCCTGTACAATACATTCATAAAAACGCGAACAGACAGGGTCCTCAGTGCCACGGTCTTTTCTACTAGTATTTCTACGCAGTGTTGCCAGATTAAAGAAGGGAAAATCGGTATATTTGCAATATAAATGACACTAATAGAAAACGTTATTTTATGAGGGACAAATATCTACAGAGCACAATGACATAAACTTTATCGTAATTGCATGAAAATTGTGGGTTTTGTGGGCAATTTTGGTAAAAATGGTGAAAAGCGTTTTATGGAATTCAGTAAAATTTCGACTTTGTCTCCTTTGGGGATCAGCCCAGGGGAGTACGAACCCCCCTAGGCCCCCTGGATCCGCCCATGCTAAGAATAAATCCAAACTTTGCGTGAAATATCTCAAAAGCAAAGAGGAATATAATACATCAAAAATCATGGAATGATCGCGTCAATCACCTGCCTTCAGATTAATAGAAAATCTTTGGATTCTACTAAAAGGTGAAAGCTGAAATACATTTTTTTTAAATAAGGACACAGTATTTTAAGTACTACCTCTCATGAACTGTCAAATATGAAATTTTGAGTTACCTTTCATGGCAATAATTACTTATATTATACGCAATATATATACACATAAGGTCGTGACATTTATATACAATTATTTAGATTCATAACTGAATTAATAATTCAGCAGGTAAACATTGGTTAATACTGATTCGTATGAACTTAATTCATTTCTTTTAAAGGTTTTTGCAGAAATGAAAGAGGAGGATATTGGAAGAAAGGTAAAAATGGATAAAAGCTAATATTTATCCAAGATTTTCGATTTTAATTGAATAAAAAAAATTTCTACGAGAATCGTTCGTTTTTAATTTTGTTTCCAGAATACAATTTTAATACTATTGGAAACTATTCAAGCCTGTTGGAATAATATCAGAGCCGATAAAATAATAAAACTAATTGAATTCATGCTGAAATGAATGGCTGCCATTTTGGCTGCAGAAGGAAACACAAACCAAATATTGAATATTAAAATAATTTCTGATAATTAGTTCATCGTTATTACATTTGTAAACGCGTGTATATACACAAACCTTTATTATTATTAATTATTATTAATAATAAAGTAAAATACAGGGACCAAATGTATTCACACAGTCCTTAATTATTATTAGAAACTAATTCGAAGTGGACTTTTACTGTAATTCTGGTATCCCCATTGTACGTTTATTACTAGAAAAGCAACTTCTAAATCAGTCATTAGTAGTGCCTGTGAAACTATAGAAATACACAATTTAATAATAATAATATGATTTGTAACAATTTGTGAGACAGGACACGAAATCGACAAAAAACTACTTCATTTTCGTAAAATTTGAACAAGTTCCATTACCTGGAAGCAAAATAATTTTTAGGAGTTTGCGAGGGAAATATCTTCATAAACCAGTATATTGATAATATTTTATCATTTCTATTGATTTGTTATCATTTTCTCTCGATTTATTTTCCACTATTATCATTATTACGCTTGATAAAGGCAGTTTATCCAACATCTGCATCGTAATAATGAAATTATACTTATTTATGTAAACTCTGTATATATTTCTAAATAAACTGAATTGAGATGAATTATTGTTTCGAAGGAAACTGTTTTATCTCTTTTGTAATGTACAAATTGGTTATTACTAGGGCAGTCAAAAGTTGACCGAAAAAATTAAGAAAGTTGACCTTACGAATTGAAAAAATTGACTTATAAAGTTGCCTTTATTTTCAATAATAAAAACGATACTTTAATTACTTATTCTTGCTCTTCTACATCAGTTGACCGATTGTGGTAAATTATGAAGTATTTGCCGACATTTTCTGGCAAAAAATTGCGATCCTTACTTAATAATTTATTAAGCATGGAGAAAGATCTCTCTACAGCGGCAGTTGTTGGTTGACATTGCAAAAGCTGACCATAAACTGTTGGTGAGATTTCAGGTCTACTGAGGTTTATCTTCGCCAAGGTTGATAGAAGAAATGGTTTCATACGTATGTCTCTCTAATGGTGCAATCAGATGCTTCCATCCTAGTCACTAAGCTAGCAATCAAACTATAATTCATTTTGATTGACATTAGTTGCTTTGGCAGTTTTTCATTAGCAACACTCTCTTTAGCCTTCTGAACAATGATTCCTTCATCTTCAATAAGACAAATACGAGCAGCGAAGTTGCCAGTTAACCAAAATGATGCCAATTTTTAGTTATTTTAATTATTTATTCCAAAAAATTGACTTTATTTACCTCATTGCTATTTTTTGACCTAACAGGTAAAAGTTGACTTTTGGTTGACCTATTAACTTTGGTAATATACCCCCTACAGGTGTTTTTATTGCATTTTCAGTCGTTTCAGCGAAAAGTGCCCCATAGGAAACAATTTGACTTTATTGACTTTTGACCGCCCTAGTTATTACATAATTATTATTATATTCACAGCGATTTCAGTTAAAGCTTAAATGATTTCGGTGCAGTTGGAATGAAGAGCTGAAAAGAAATTATCTGTTATCGATGTTATAATGTTATAATGTAGCTCCACTTAACTTTGACATTGCAGTATTATTTCTAATCAATTGTATATATTTCTATCCTTATTATATGAACTGTCATTGTATTAATAATATTTGTTTTATGGACTATAGTCTGCCAATAAACCTTTTCATTTTCATTTTCAATGTTTCAGATCAGCAAAGACCCTAGGATCCACTCTTGGCTAGTCTACCTAACCGTGTTTGTGATTGTAATTTGCATAGTATGTGTATAAAATTAAAATAATAATTCCACGTTAAAAGAAAAATTATAAATAAATACTACCATCATATAAATTACATTAATGAAGTGAATCATAAGTGGTTACGAGATTATACCTAGTTTGAAACAGATTTCCGAAGAAAATGGCGAACATTTTCATTTATCAGTTTCCATCTTTGGCCACCAGATGGCGTTTAAAACCTTCATTAGATGTTAAATTATTAGTTTAAGACTAGAACGTACTCAACTTTCCTTTACTTCGTGATTAGTAGGTTATATTTCATGGTTCCGTACACATTTTCTATGATTGTTTTGTGTATATCTAGGTATTTATGAATTCATGCTCTAAAAACATATATTAAAAATAGGTTTACGGCTGCTCAGTTTATCTATACACACACACACACACACAAAAAAAGATTGTACACACTGCATATATATATATATATATATATATATATATATATATATATGATACACACAGACAGTGCATGGAACAAGGAACTCTTCTGGGATAATTAAATCCACTATAGTCCGAATAAGTAATGGTAAATGACAAATACCATAGTTTTTCTTTTTCATGATGCTAGCCCGACGTGGGCAACGGGTCACTCGCAAACAGGTCCCATAAATATAGCTTCCCTCACCAGCTATCTGCAAAGCAGACAGGATCCAGCTTTGGACATGGATCTAGTTGAGGTTTAAGTTTTGGTTTTTGGCTAAAAATATAATAGTTACCCTTTTTTCTTTGATGTATTCAATCTGACGTGAAGGCAGCGAGTCTTTTGCTTATATTGAGGTTCTAAATGTAGCAGGGCTAGGCTGCTTTAAACCCTAGATCCATGTCCCAAAGCTGGATCCTGTCTGCTTTGCAGATAGCTGGTGAGGGAAGCTATATTTATGGGACCTGTTTGCGAGTGACCCGTTGCCCACGTCGGGCTAGCATCATGAAAAAGAAAAACTATGGTATTTGTCATTTACCATTACTTATTCGGACTATAGTGGATTTAATTATCCCAGAAGAGTTCCTTGTTCCATGCACGGTCTGTGTGTATCATATACTATATATATATATATATATATGCTTGTGGGTTTGCAGCATTCATTCACTTCACGTGTTTAATTGTGAAATTCATCCCATATATATACACATACATTATATATATATATATATATACATTCAACTGCAAAGAACACGCAGTATAAATAACGTAAAGAACGACGCTTGTATAGGAGATATTCCGCGCAAGACGAGAAAGAGAAAACAACAAATGAAAAAATGAAGTACCACCTGGAATCGAACCGGGATCTTCCGATTGCCGGTCAGACGCGATAACCACTACACCATGGACTTCACTCTTCCAAATGCCGTAATTCCTCTACATACTCGCAGAAACCAATGCCCCAAGGGGGCACCTCCCGCTTGCCGTAACATTATATACATTCAACTGCAAAGAACACGCAGTATAAATAACGTAAAGAACGACGCTTGTATAGGAGATATTCCGCGCAAGACGAGAAAGAGAAAACAACAAATGAAAAAATGAAGTACCACCTGGGAATCGAACCCGGGATCTTCCGATTGCCGGTCAGACGCGATAACCACTACACCATGGACTTCACTCTTCCAAATGCCGTAATTCCTCTACATACTCGCAGAAACCAATGCCCCAAGGGGGCACCTCCCGCTTGCCGTAACATTATATACATTCAACTGCAAAGAACACGCAGTATAAATAACGTAAAGAACGACGCTTGTATAGGAGATATTCCGCGCAAGACGAGAAAGAGAAAACAACAAATGAAAAAATGAAGTACCACCGGGAATCGAACCCGGGATCTTTCATTTGTTGTTTTCTCTTTCTCGTCTTGCGCGGAATATCTCCTATACAAGCGTCGTTCTTTACGATATATATATTATATTATATATATATATATATTGTGCCGATATTGTGAGTTAATTGATAGTGCGTAGTAGTATTTCTTTTTAAAAAGTAAAAACGCGGCATATATAAAAAAGTAAATAAAAACGAAGCGAAAATTAGCTGCCTATCGAAATTCTACAAATACCCCCCCATTATCCCCCGCAGACACAGTCGAGAGCACCAATCAGTGAGAATTATACAGCGTGCCACATCCCCCATCCCCCGGAGTTACGGAGAATTCTTTCCCTCACTCAGCTTCAGTCAACCCCCACCCAATACTTCCCATAATACCCTTTTTGAGTCAATTTTGTGCACCAGCGGCTAACCTCTATCAATAACATGGAAATGGTAAATAAATTCCTGCAACTCTGTGGTATCTGCAATGATGCAACAGATGAGACAAGGGCGATGAGGCGCGATCTTTGTCAGCTGCTTTTTGATTTTAGATGCCTAGAATGGGAAGATGAAAAACTCTCCCTTACAACGAACGCGAAGCAACTTATTGAGATAAAAATTTTCTGCGAAACTGCATGACCGAAATAAACTTTTACAGTATTTAACCCTTTAAGGACGACTGGTATAAATTGCTAACGTCTCAAATACACGTATTCATAACTTAACCCTACAAAAAAATTCAGGGCTTAAAGGGTTAAAGCAGAAAGAGACTACGAGAAGAAAATGAAAGAGGAGAGTGTGAATAAAGAACAGAGGAAAACAAGAAACGAAGAAAGGCGAAGTAGAAAAAAATCAAAGACCGTCACACAACGAGACCGAAACCATGCAGGCGAAAGAGAGTATAAAGACAACAGATAGTATATGGGCAACGAAGTACAAACACAAATAGCACAAATAGGAAAAGACAAGAGGGCAATCAAGAAAACGGAGTGAAACTGTCCCCCAATAAGGAGCAAAAAAACAAAGGCCACGAGTAAATATGGGGAAGGAATTATATGCAGATATTATATATATAAAAGATAATTTCAGATTTAAAAGAGGACAATGTATATATGAACATCCCCCAACATACAATTTCTTCTATAATAATGGTCATTGTAAATTTGGAGACAGATACAAATTCTACGACCCGGACATGTGCAGGACTTACGCAAAATATGGAACCTGCAAATACGGGAAAAAATGCTACTATCAACATCTCCCGACAGACTCAAAGAACAAAGGCCAAAGCTTAAATGACAATAGGAATAACAATAACAATAGGAATAACAATAGGAACACAATAAGCGAGCAAAAATTTTTTTTCAACATCGCAGACACGATACGGCCGCTAAATGTCGTCCAACGCATGCAATTGACAGCTGGAAACCCCCGAGCCGAACCGCTTCCGAGCAAGAAGCTACCAGAACAAGTTGGCAGAAACGGATCTCTCTCGGAGGATCATAGGGCAATGAAACAAGCGATACCGAAGGAAAACGAACTTAAAATGCACAAGGGGTAACGAAAAACAAAGAACATAGATATTGTCCTGGCTAATATTCAAGGAATAAGACCAAACCAATCACTCAACAAAGTTTCGTACCTGAAAGGATTTATGGACGAAACAAGGGCGGACATCGCATGCCTCACAGAAACTCATTTTAAGGATTGCCAAGGAAATTGTAAAAACTGCGAACATTGTATTGATAAGAAAGAGAAATATAGAGGGCTTCAACTTACTACGAGACGTAAAGGTGGCTGTGCTATAATGTACAGGAAGGTCATATGACAGAGACGATAATAAGTAAATCAAACAGCTTTGTGGAACTCCTAGCAGTGAAAATAGAAAAACTAAACGTGATACTAATAGTCATCTATAGACCTCCAAACATCCTAACCGAAAAATTCTCAGAGGCCATTGATGACATCAAGAAGCTAATAAAGGCCATAAACTCTCCGTCCCCCAATATAATGATCTGCGGAGACTTTAACTTCCCATTTATAAAGGTGGATAGGAATATATATATACACCAGGACAAGGGGGTCACAAGAGAAGACCAGGAGCAAGCAAAAATGTTGATGGCTCTCAGAAATGCGTTTATGCTGACACAGGAGATAGAAGAAAATACCAGAAAAAATAACTGCCAAGATCTGGTATTTACGAATAAAACGAACTTGATTGCTGATATAAAAATAACCCCAACCATTATCTCAGACCACAACTTCATCGAGATATCAACAAATATGACGACAACATTAAAAGACAATACACATATTGAGGAAAGAAGCAAATTTGGGGCATTTAACTTAAACTCTAAGACTATAAATTGGGAAGCAATCAGATCGCACATGGCCCAAATAGAGTGGAGAACAGTTTTAGAGAATAAAACATCTGAAGAAATGCTAACAACCTTGGAAGAAAAAACGCTGAGAATTTTACAAAAATATGCTCCGAAATCACAGTCAAAAGGAAAAAGAGGAGCTGGCTAGAGAGGCAAAAGAGAAGAATATTCCGCAAAAGAAAGAGTGGAGGCGAAGTTAGCCAACTGCGGAGATAATGCCAGGAAAGTAATACAAGAAAAACTGGAGGGCATCGATAGGGAAATACAAGCTCTGATTAAAGACCATACAGAGAGGGAAAAGGAAAAGGCGGTAGAAGCAATAAAGGAAAATCCCAAATACTTCTATAGCTATGCGAAAAGGAAAACAAAAAAACGCGCAGCTTCTGGGCCCTTAAGGAAGAGAAATAATGAACTAACTGGCGATCCAAAAGAAATATCTGAAACATTAGGAGCCCAGTATGAATCAGTTTTTAGTACCCCAAAGAGTGACAAAGCGACACCTGACATAGATGCATTCTTTGAAGAGAAATTGCAAGGAGAATGTATAACAGACTTTGATTTTAACCCAGAAGATGTAGCGAGAGCTATAGGACAAATGAAACCACATTCAGCTGCAGGTCCGGATAATTGGAACTCATTATTGATTAAAAACTGTAAAATTGAAACAGCTACGGATTCCAATCAGGTAGATCATGCCTATCACAACTAATAGAACACTACAACAATATCCTAGATGCACTGGAAGGCAATGACAACTACGATGTCATATACACAGATTTTGCTAAAGCTTTCGACAAATATGATCACGGTATAATAGCACATAAAATGAAATATATGGGAATAACATGCAAAGTGGGAAAATGGATCTACAACTTCCTCAGAGAACGTGTACAGGTCGTCAAAATTCAAGGTATATCATCATCAGAATCGGAAGTACGCAGCTCAGTACCACAAGGTACAGTACTGGCCCCACTCCTGTTCATTATCATGCTAACAGACATATACAGCAGAGTAAACAGCAACAGTATAGTAACATCCTTTGCGGACGATACAAAGATCAGCAGAAAAATCAGCGATGTGAATGAAGTGGAGGCCTTGCAGAGGGACACGAACAAAATATACAAATGGTCAGAAGACAACATGTCATTTAACACCGAGAAATTTTAGCTCTTGAGATATCGTAGAAATGAGGAACTTAAACAGACTGCATATTATGCTCCAGATAGACAGGAAATTCAGAGAAGCACGAAAGCGATCGATCTGGGGATAATAATGATCGATGATGCATAATTCGAAACACAAAATCAAATAGCGATAAATAAAGCAAAAAGAGTCGCGGGACAGGTACTAAGAACGTTCAAAAGAAGGGACAGGACAGTAATGATTCCCCTGCTAAAAACACTGATTATACCAAAACTTGAATACTGCTCAGTTTTGACGTGCCCATATAAAAAGGAAGAAACTAATAAACTAGAAGAAACGCAAAGACATTTCACAGCAAAGATTGATGGCTGCAAAGAACTCAACTACTGGGAAAGACTACGTAAACTAAATCTGTACTCCCTGGAAAGAAGAAAAGAGAGGTACACCATAATCTACATATGGAAAATGATCGAAAAACTGGTACCAAACCTAAAGCTAAACCCAATTACCATTCAAACAACACTGGAAAATAGGAAAGGCAGAATGTATAGTGTTATAATGTTAATGTTATAATGTTTCAGACCAACAAAGACCCTAGGATCCACTCATGGCTGGTCTACCTAACTGTGTTCGTAATTGTGTATTGTGCATGTCCTCCGTGGAGGCGGAGAGGACCTACAATTTTACGTGGGTTCCGAACCACAAAGCCTTAATTTTACTACCTTAAACTATACCCAATCTATCAACATATGCGTCTAATCGATTTTTAAACATGTTTATAGACGTGCTACTAATTACTTCTACCGGCAAACTATTCCAGCTATTTACTATTCTATGCGTAAAAATGTTTTTGGCAACTGCTGTCTCGAACCTTCTACTTGTCAACTTACACCCGTTATTTCTAGTCCTATTATATTGAGATATTTCGTAAAAGCTATCTCTGTCTACGTTATCGAACCCATTCATAATTTTGAAAGGCCCGACAAGGGACCTCCTCAACACTGAAGGAAAATTGCTTGGTTGTCAAGGGGTCAAGACTTTTTAACCAGCTTCCAAAGGACCTCAGAAACGTTACAAGGGTCAAAGTTGAAGTCTTCAAGAGAAGACTAAATGCCTGGCTCAGGACGGTACCAGATCAGCCGGGTGTACCTGGCTATGTACGGTGGAGAGCGCAAGAAGGCAACTCGCTCCTCCACCAAGCCAGACCTAGAGACGGGGCCACCAGCTTGACCTTCGTGTGAAGAGAGACCAACGCACGGAACAGCAACGAGGTTAACGAGGTATATATAATTATTTATTTATATACAATATATATCAGGCCCGTAGCCAGGGGGGTCGGGGGATCGAACGACCCCCCCCCCCTTTGGCAGGAAGGGTCCACTTTTGTAATCATAGCTATAATTTATGATGTGATATTATAATATATAACATCATTAGTAAATAAACACACTCATTTTTTTTGTTCTTTTTTAAACTACTTTAAAATACTCTAAACTACTCTAAACCCCCTCCGCAGTGACGAGGTCGTTGCACCAAAAGGTCAGCCTTTCAACAATTTCGACCCCCGCCCCCCTTGGGAAGTCTGGGTACGGGACCACATATATATATGTATATAATCATGAATTACATACTAAAAAACCCAATTGTTTACTATTTTAAGTCATTACTATCAATTCAGATATCAGTGTGAAGTGTGATCATTATATTTATGAGTCATGCATCGAAGTTGGTGTAATTTAATTTAATGACACGTCCGGCTTTTTTTTTTTTTTTTTTTTGAAAAGCAAGTCAATAATAGCTAATTTATTTTTTATCTTTCGTTTTTTTAATTGTAAGTGTTAATATATATATTATTAAACATTTAATTTAAAGAATAATTTACATACTTTAATGAGATGTAAACCGGTTTCTCATTTATTTTGATAAAAGGTGTAAAAAATGAGGAAAGGTCGAAAGAAAGTAGAAAAACAACTCACTTTTGACGACTATCAATGGATGTACGAGATACTAGAAAAGAAAAATACTGTTCTAATTAATTATTACTATATACACACACACACACACACACACACACATATATATATATATATATATATATATATATATATATATACACACGAGGGCCACTCAATATATTTTGCCCCACCTTTTTTTTTTCTTTCCAAGTTTCCTCGTAAGTTTCAGAAATTTTGTACACAAGTAGTTACATACCTTTTTAACAAGTTTTTATTTTTCCACAGTCTCCATCCTTTTCTACGGCTTTCTTCCACCTCGAAATAAGGGCCTTCATTCCTTGCTGGTAAAAGTCCGCTCGGTTCCGCTGGAGCCACCTCTTAACCTCCTCAACAACCTCATCGTCACTCTGAAACTTTCTTCCACGAATAGCATCCTTCATTGGCCCAAACAAATGAAAGTCTGAAGGTGCCAGATCCGGGCTGTATGGAGGGTGGGGTAACACAGTCAAGCGCATATTTTGTGATGGCCTCTCTTGTTTGCAAATTGTTGTGTGGTCTTGCGTTATCGTGCAAAAGAAGGACGTTTTCCAGTTTTCTCTCCGATCGAACTCGCTTTATACGTCTCTG
This sequence comes from Bathynomus jamesi, assembly GCA_023014485.1. Taxonomy (NCBI): domain Eukaryota; kingdom Metazoa; phylum Arthropoda; class Malacostraca; order Isopoda; family Cirolanidae; genus Bathynomus; species Bathynomus jamesi. The sequence continues at coordinate 471,645 of JAJOZX010001462.1, forward strand.
GAGTTTCTGTAGTGTAGCAATATATTCCTTTGAGTTGATTGTTTGTCCTTTCTTCATAATGTCCACCAGAATTACCCCTTTCATGTCCCAGAAGATGGTGGCCATAACCTTTCGTGCAGAGGGAGCCATTTTGAACTTTTTCTTGCATGGGGAGTTTGCGTTATGCCACTTCATGGATTGGCGTTTTGTTTCAGGTTCAAAGTGGTGTACCCAAGTCTCATCCCCAGTCACAATTCGTGAAAGGAAGTCGTCCCCTTCTGTCTCGTATCGAACCTACGACTCAGAAGCAATTTCTTTTCTTTGGGCTTTGTGATCTTCAGTCAGTTGACGAGGAACAAACCGTGAACACACTTTTGAGTATCCCAGTTGCTGAATTATCGTATTCACACTTCCTTCACTAATTCCTAGCTCCAGTGATAGCTCCTTGTATGTGACGCGCCGATTTGATCGAATGATGCTGTTAGCACGTTGCACAGTGTGAGATGTGACAGCCGATGCCGTGCGACCGCTGCGTGGCTCATCATCGAGGCTGGCTCTCTCTCTCTCTCCGATGATCTCACACGTTTACCCAGCGTCCAACTGTGCTTCGATGAACAATAGCATCTCCGTAAACGTTTTGTAGACGTTTGTGGATATTTCCAACTGTTTCCTTCTCTGCGGTTAAGAACTCGATAACAGCTCTCTGTTTACGACGCACATCACTCTCAGACGCCATTTTCGAAACTGCGTTAACCATCGGATTTATACATGGGCGTTTAAAAGCGGTTTTATACAAGGAGGGGAGGTTGAAACTGGAAAAATCCGGTTATGTGAAGCGCAGAAAGTTCAGACTTACGGCCCAAAAGACATTTCAGCCCCATGGCCTATTATTTAGCTAAGAAAAGAGGGTGGGACAAAATATATTGAGTGCCCCTAGTGTGTATATATATATATATATATATATATAATCGTGTATAGGTCGAGTTTTTAAGACTGAATTCTTAGGCAAAAATTAGGGGGTCGACCTATATAAGGGTAACATTTCCATGGGGTTGAAATCCGTGCACGATGGGGAGGGCTAGGAGCTACTGTTAGCTTCAGACATGAAAAATATTTACCATTTAGTACCAGTAAACAATGAAACCATAAAATATGTACCAATTATTAAAATTACCAAATATGTACCAATTATTAAAATTACAGAATGGTAGCACAGTAGGTTATCAGTAACCTGTCTATACATGATGACGTGTTTAAGGTCACCTAGACGCAGTTGCCAGTTTCTAGTTTTTGGAAACTAGTTTTATATGCCATAAAATATGGTGCTTTATTACCCTAATTTGTTGTTCCACTACCCTCAACAACTGGGGTCGACCTATACACGAGGCATATGATAAATTAATGATTTCTTGGCCAAAAATCGGGTCGACCTATACTCGGTATATACGGTATATATATATATACACACACAGAATGCTGTGCAAAAAGATTAGGACACCTTATTTACTTTGTACTTTTCGGATTTACTGTAATGTTAATTTAGGAACATTTCATTCGATTAATCATTTTGAACTATATAGCATTATAAAGCCCACAAAATTCCCTTCCCAATGCTATATAGTTCAAAATGATTAATCTAAAGAAATGTTCCTAAATTAACATTACAGTTAATCCGAAAAGTACAAAAGTAAATAAGGTGTCCCAATTTTTTGCACAGCATTGTGTGTGTGTGTATATATATATATATATATATATATATATATATATAGAGCAAAATTATCTTTGTACAATCTGTTCAAATGTCCTGTCTTGAACCTCCATGTTTTTTAATGGGTAATAAATATCAGTAAAAAATAAAAACCAGTTTGAGGCTAGGACTTTCTCAATTGACCGTACAATCTATTTAGAAGGATTTTGCACTCTGTATATTAAAGATATATTGTATATATATTTATACATGAGAGAGAGAGAGAGAGAGAGAGAGAGAGAGAGAGAAATTTAAGGAGTAAAAGGAAAATCCATAACGGTACTTTTTGCTGGAAGGTGAAAGGTATAAGAATTTCAACGGCAAAGGATTACTCTTTTGCCAAAGACTGACGAGTCATCAATCAGAGCTAATGAAGTCGAGCGTAAACACATTCCCTTCGCGTGGTAACTGAGAAATGGAATTGCGAGATACCTCGGAGTTAAGTTGAAGGCGTCTTTTCTTTAACTTTTATTACGTAGTAGCAGTGTGTGTGAAACACCATTTAAGGTGAACAAAAGGTTCTTTATTATTAAAGTTTCTTACGTTCTTTTCGGTAACAAACCCCAATAGGAATAAACTTCTTCAGTGCACGCATATACTGTATTTAGTTATAGCACTTCATGAGCGCTAAAAAAAACGGAGGTCTATGCGCTGGACAAAGATTTTTGTTTTTCGTTTTATGAACAATTCTCCCCCCCCCACCCCCGACCCCGCGCTGAGGACGATGTTTATGTGAAAAAATGCTTTTAATTAACGAGTTAATTTATTGTCCAAAGTAAATGTCTCGTTGGTAAGGTTTTAGGAATGTTGCTTTATCTATCGATAATCTTAGTCAATGCCAAATTCACGTTACATTAAATCACACCAACACTGGTATGTGAATCCGAGTAGATGATAGTTCATTATTTCTAACTTGTTAAAACTTGGGTTGGAATAAACCATTACTTATTCGGACTATAGTGGATTTAATTATCCCAGAAGAGTTCCTTGTTCCATGCATGGTCTGTGTGTATCATAATATATATATATATATATATATATATATATATATATATATATATATATATATATCTCTCTTTATTGGTAGACAAAAAGTCCACACAGCAATTATTAATAATAAAAACTAAAAACTAAAACCAGTAATAAAATATAAAATACATATAAATAAAAAACTTGTGTAGCAACCTAAAAGATTTATTATAAAGCAAATTAAGAATTTTGTTAGAACCTTTTTAATAATTAGCCCAAAGTTGCTGCATATATATATATATACATTTAACTGCAATGACCACGCAGTATATTAATGTATAGAAACGACGTAAGTATAGAGGAGCGTTCTGCACACGAGGAAGAGAAATAACGAACAAATGAAAAATGAGGTGAACCGCCCGGGAATCGAACCCAGGATCTTCCGATTGCCGGTCAGATGCGCTATCCATTACACCATGGGCCTCGATCAGTCATAAGTCGAAATTCTCCTACATAGGGCAGAAACCAATGCCCTGAGAGGGCACCCTCGCAAATCGTGAATATGTACATTTAACTGCAATGACCACGCAGTATATTAATGTATAGAAACGACGAGGCCCGTGGTGTAATGGATAGCGCATCTTACCGGCAATCGGAAGATCCTGGGTTCAATTCCCGGGCGGTTCACCTCATTTTTCATTTGTTCGTTATTTCTCTTCCTCGTGTGCAGAACGCTCCTCTATACTTACGTCGTTTATATATATATATATATATACATATATACAGGGTGTCCGAGAATTATCTGTACAATTTTTGGCTGTTATTAAAAGTCAACCATGAAGTGTAGAAATTCCAGTGTTGTCCCATTTTACAGAGAATCTCTAAGTTTTTTCGATACCAAGTTTTGACAAGTTTTTTAGAAATTCCAGTGTGTCCGAACATTATCTGTACAATTTCATCTTTTAATAAAAATTCTTGATAACACACGTAAAATTCTTAAACAAGATTATTTAGAATCTGTTTTCAAAAGTTTCTTTTATTAAAGTAACGTTGTTACAAACATTCAATATGTGCACCATTAGTGATTCGCAAAACATCCAATCGATACTCCAAATGTTGTCATGTACGCTGCAGCATATCCACATCAATTCGCTCAATAGCAGCTGTGATTCTTGCTTTTAAATCATCATGTCTGTCACCCGCGTACATTTCTAAAAAACTTGTCAAAACGTGGTATCAGAAAAAACTTAATGAGATTCTCTGTAAAATAGGACAACACTGGAATTTCTACACTTCATGGTTGACTTTTAATAACAGCCAAAAATTGTACAGATAATTCTCGGACACCCTCTATATATATATATATATATATATATAATATATATATTATATATATATATATATATATATAATACAAACCCACAAGGAAAAAGAAAAATTATTCCAAGTCCTTTCGTATATTCAGAAGAACACCTCGTCAGAATGTACTTCTGAATACACGAAAGGCCTTTGAATCATTTTTCTTTTTCCTTGTGGGTTTCTCTCATTTATTCATTTCACGTATTTAATTGTGAAATTCATCCCATATGTTGAAGTGTCTAAATGAACAAAAACACATTCCTAAATGTATTACAATAATTAAACATGTGCTGAAGGTACTTGGCATGGCGTACTTACTCATAAGTAATGCATAGAAATATCAAACCTATGATTTTATTTCGGGGGCGGCTGAAGCCCCCGTAGCCCCCTCCCTGTCTACATCCCTGTATATATATCCGGTCTCACAGGAAAAATATTTTAAATTAAATTTACAAAAGTAATACATTGGAACTAAAACAGATGTTCAAATTGACGTCTTGTTTTGTGACCTTTTTTTTTGTTGCAGGTAGAATAACACAATGACTAATATGGAAGCGAGTCACACTCGTGAGGAAAAGGGCTCCACCTTTTCCTCAGGAGTGTAACTCACCTCCACCTTTTCCTGAGGAGTGTAACTCACCTCCATATTAGACACTGCATGTTATTCTACCCGCAACAAAAACAAGATTCCAAAACAAGACATCAATTTGAACATCTGTTTCAGTTCTAATGTATTACTTTTGTAAACTTAATTTAAAATAAATTTTCCTATGAAACCGGACTTAGGGGACACCTTGTATACACGAAATCACGAGTTTTTCCGAATAATTATGGATCAATGCAATTTCTTTAAGGTAAAGACTACACGACTCCGATAGTTTAACGTGAAACACATCACAGTTAAGAGGAAGAGAGAAGCGAGCATAAAAATGGAAAAGAAAAACGTGTCTTCAATTCGATGGTTTGTATTAGATTTGTTTGCCTGTTATGAACATTTATACTTTATTTCGTTTCTTCTTCTATCCGTTACTTAAAGTGGCTCATTTCGTTTAACTGCAGTGAACCCTTCCTCTTCTTAAAGGGACTTGCCTACTCCTCTTCCTCTCGTGCAGTTAATTTAAGCTCAACACAATTTCGGAGCTATTTGCTTAACGGTAGTGTAATGTAATGATGGGGTTGTTTAAATTCCTTCGTAACATCCAATAAGGTCATGTGACAGAGGGAACCTACAGATTTACGTGAGATTAGAACCATGGGCCGCTACATAATCTGGACACGGAGGACGGTTTCCTTTCCAGCTACTCTCCAGACCCAATGTCGCTTAACTTCGCTGATTGACAGAAAATGGTGTTACGAGACAGGCCGCGCGGACGTAGCCATGCTTAACAATGAAAATGCAAACTTGTTCAGCGGAAAAAAAAAATTTTTTGTTGTTGCTTCTGCGGAAATATTTTTTTGGTCAGTGTTTTATGACCATATTGACATACATATATTATCTGATGATGTTTATTAGTGCCGGCAGCGTATATATGGATCAAGTGAAACCTGACTAAGCAATGGCCTGTTCTAGGAATGTAGCCCTCTTCACCGATATCTTCTAACAACGTCAAAATGAACAATGTCTTATTCGAATGCACTGCAGAACGTTACTCGTTAACCAAAAGTCGAGAATTTATTGACTGTGTTACCATAAATATTTTGTGGGTAAATATATGCTTTATACATCCAAGACTAAAAGGTGATACACGAAATTTTAATGTACAAAGTCACTACAATCATAATAAATTACGAAAAGCTGTCGAAGTGGACAGATCTGTCCATGCAGCAGTAATGGCCTGTCAAAGTTTGTCTATCTGCCAAATTTTAAGCGTAATCCGACAAATGAAAAGTTTAACGGCCAAAAAATGATAAATTGTAAAAGCTGAAATCAGTTGTTTGCCCGTCATTAAATATACTTTCTGAACTCAGTCTGTTTATATATATTTTATCAATAAAGTTGATTTAATAAATGATTGATTGATTACACTGCCCAACACCAATTTTGCTGATTTAATTCTAACACCTGTTTTTAGGTAACTTTGGTGTGCTGATTTCAAAAATCACCTTAGTTTTTGCCTATCACGTCAGGTTTTCGAGCAATCAAATATGGATATTTTGGAGATATCGCATTTTGGCAGGGTTATGCCCAATTTTTTTTCTTTTCAAAAAATAAGTTTTTACATATTCAGAATCAGCATGGAGAAGTAAACAATTGTGCAGGGAGTGAACTTTAATATACAATGGTAATATTGACACATAAAGTGATTAAAAGTGTTTAAATAAGCAAAAAATGAATCCATATTAAAGCAAGCACGGGACCAGTTTTCTTAACATTGTCTCTTTCTTGTTTTCTTACTTTTCAGTGCTGATAAATTGTCTTTTTCTTGTTTTCTTACTTTTCAGTGCTGATAAATTGTCTTTTTCTTGTTTTCTTACTTTTCAGTGCTGATAAATTGTTAACAGCAAAACAGCTGTTAACAGGTCTCAAAAATCATCAATTTTGATAAGCGCCCTTCATGGATCACTCAAAATAGGCATATTGCATTGCACGAGAAAACCTGATGTGATGGACAAAATCTAAGGTGATTTTTGAAATCAGCACATCAGTATTATCCAGAAACAGGTCTTAGAATTAAATCAGCAGCAAAACAATTTTTTTTTTTGTTGGGCAGTGTTGTTATTATTTATGCTGGAAGGAGGGGCCAAGGGCGAATGCCCGCAAAAACGCCAACAACCGAATAGAAGAAGAAGAAAGCCAATATTAAATGAAGTTATTCCTTTAAAATCAATCGATCAGATCAAAAAAATCTATCAAATCTACTTCTTTCCGATACAACTACGCTCGCGCGGAAAATAAAAGAAGAAAATTCTGAATCATTTTCACTTTAATTAAATGTTGAAAAAAAAAATAAATTGAAGGATGAATAAATTAAAAAAAGAGGAATACACTTTCAAGACCAACCATTTTAATATATTTGTATATACTGTACAACTTATTACATCTAGTGCCAGCGCCCAAAACTTAAGGGTAATGCCATTTCCTACAAACGAAGTGAAGGCACTGAGGTCGGGGGTTCGAATACCGATGGTGCTGATTAAAATAATCCGGGGGGGGGGTTAGCGCGCGTTACATGAACAAATTCGAATTTCATAATGTCGACCTTGTACAAGTACTGTATATGGATTTCAGATTTGAAACTATACAGGGCTATTCAAAGTGATTCACCTGATTTCAAATGAGAATATTTTTTAATGTTACAAATACAGAGTGATTTGTGATACATGAACCAAAAGAAAAACTGTCCAAATTTTGTCTCTCACCTCATGAATGCTCTATGTGACTTCCCCTAGTTACACGAGCAACGTCGACACGATAGTCGAATTCCTCCCATACTCGCTCCAGCATGTCCGTTGTCACTGACTCTACGGCAGTAACAATGCGAGTTCGGAGCTCATCCAAAGATGTGGGCAACGGTGGCACGTACACAGTATCCTTAATGTACCCCCAAAGGAAGAAGTCGCATGGTGTAAGATCCGACGACCTAGGGGGCCAGCTGTGGAGCACCAAGTCATGGGGCCCACTGCGACCAATCCAACGGCGAATGACTGTTCACACTGACTGTTTGTTGCTAGGCTAGGCCACGGCTTGACTTTGGAGCCGTCTCGGTGATCTTGTAAAACTTGGAGATTTCCTCTTTCATGTGGTGTATGCCCAGTTGATGCACGATTGATAGGTACGGAAGTATTCTCAGTTGAAATCGGATGAATCATTTTTAATAGCCCTGTATTTCAGATTTTCAATGAAAATGACTAACCTAATCTAACCTAACCTAACCTAGCATAGCATAGCGTAATGTAACCTATCCTACACCAGTTTAACCTAACCTGACCTAATTTAAACTTTTTAGTATTGACATTATGCATTTGTAATTATTACTACTATTTATACTACATAATATATATATACATATATATATATATATATATATATATATATATATATATATATATATATATATATATATAAAAAAACAAACTAAAATTTTTTTTAACAGGATCTTACGAAATTACACTTCATTTTAATTTTTAAAATATTTAAGTAGAAAATCAATACCTTTCGTACGCATCAGTTTAAAATATTGTATTTCCAGACTTAGTTCATATTTTTAATAATAATTCCAATCACACGCAGTCGTTTGCTCGCAGGACGAACTGGATTTAATAGAAAATTGTTTATTTCCTGAAGTTATTATACTGATTCATTAAACTAATTACAGATTACAAATCCATTCTAATCCGTAAAAAACAACTTATTGTAGGAAAGTAACTAGGCTAGTAACTAATTAGGTTTTAACATTATCACTTCGAGCGACCGGAGATATCGGATATCATGCGGCGGAATTTTTTTTTTTTTTTTTTTTAAATTTTCACTTCGTTTCTGCCTCACTCAATAACTCGTCCGATATTCTATACTTTAATATAAAAGTAATGTCGATAGAAGAAAAAATAGATCTTTAGGGTATTTATAAGCATATACTCGAATTAATTTATCATCTTTCAGGTATAGAAAGTAGCGTCCTACGGCTAAACACACACACACACACACACACACACACACACACACTGCACAAACGATTTAGAGCAAAATTATCTTTGTACAATCTGTTGAAAGAGTCTTGAACCTCCATGATTCGAACTAATAAATATCAATTTATAAAAGTTTCAGGCTAGGACTTTCGCAATTGACCGTACAAGTCATCGAAAAGGATTCTGCAATCTGTATATTAAGGAAATATGGATATAATATACTTACAGATACGTACTTTTAATTCCTTGACTGCTCATTTATTAATTGGCATTTTGTGAATAATTAACATTTTAAATGTAAATGAAATGACTGGTAATATTTTAGTGAACACTGTATATGTAGATACTATTCACTTTAATAATATATATATATATATATATATATATATATATATATATATATATATATATATATATATATGGGAATGAACTCAGAATGGTTCCCTGAGGTTTTTTATGATACACACAGACCGTGCGTGGAACAAGGAACTCCTCTAGGAAAATTAAATCCACTATAGTCCAAATAAGTAATGGTAAATGACAAATACTATAGTTTTTTTCTTTTTCATGATGCTAGCCCGACGTGAGCAACGGGTCACTCGCAAAAAGGTCCCAAAAATATAGCTTCCCTCACCAGCTATCTGCAAAGCAGATAGGATCCAGCTTTGGGACAGGATCTAGGGTTTAAAGCAGCCTAGCCCAGCTACATTTAGAAACTCAATATAAGCAAAAGACTCGCTGCCTTCACGTCAGATTGAATACATCAAAGAAAAAGGGGTAACTATTATATTTTTAACCAAAAAACAAAACTTAAACCTCAAATGGCAGAATTGAGCGTCCACTTTTCAAGGCACATAACATGTCCGTTTCATGATGGGAATGAACTCAGAATGGTTCCCTGAGGTTTTTTATGATAGTATAGTACTTGTCATTTACCATTACTTATTTGGACTATAGTGGATTTAATTTTCCTAGAAGAGTTCCTTGTTCCATGCACGGTCTGTGTGTATCATATATATACACACACTATACCCTGGTTACCTTGGTTTTGCTTCCGCCTGAATTGTTCATTCTGACGAAGGTCAAGCTTATTGCTCCACCTTAGACCTACAGTTTGACGTGGAATCCGAACCACGACCCAATACGTGTGGTCAGAAATTACAAAGTCCTCGCCAGGACTTGATCTCACGACCTTCCGATCAGCAGCCCAGCGTCTTAACCACAAGGTTACCCAGAGTACCCATTTATCTACCAAAATTTTTTTATTGTGTAGAAGGATGAACAGCTGGGTTTGCTGCTCGCCGCCTGCCGTCACCGAGAATCGAACCCGGGGACACTGCATTTGTAGTCAGCGATACTAACCACTATATATATATATATATATATATATATATATATATATATATATATAGTGGGAGAGATGCTTTCAAATACTTTAGCGATGTTCCATCAACACAAACACGACCAAGATGACGTCACACAAATACGACCAAGATGACGTCACAGCGCGGGACTACTTCAAGGCACGTTCTTATGCCTTGTCTCACACCTCAACTTCGTTACAAGGACTTCTCGACACACCTCGACTTTCTCTCTCCGAAGAACCAGTGACACGAGAGCTACCACCATGTAATCATCATCGTGCAGGCCCCATTTTGGCCTGGTGTCATTCACCTAACTTTATATAAAGACTAATCATTACCTCGCGCGTTATTAAGTCATTATTCAAGCGCACATTTAATTTCAACTGTATACAATCAGTGACTAGGGCAGTCAAAAGTTGACCGAAAAAAATTAAGAAAGTTGACCTTACGAATTGAAAAAATTGACTTATAAAGTTGCCTTTACTTTCAATAATAAAAACGATACTTTAATTACTTATTCTTGCTCTTCTACATCAGTTGACCGATTGTGGTAAATTATGAAGTATTTGCCGACATTTTCTGGCAAAAAATTGCGATCCTTACTTAATAATTTATTAAGCATGGAGAAAGATCTCTCTACAGCGGCAGTTGTCCACAAAAAAGGATTTGTCATGCTTGACCACAACACAACAAATCTGACAGTATAGCTCATTTTTTCCTGAACAAATGAATTCATTAGGATATTTTGCAATTATAGCGCGCACTTTGGCAATAGAACTAACTGCAACTTTTGGCATTTTAAATATCTTGTTGGTTTTCGTCGTCGTCGTCGTCGTTGGGCCTAGGCAAGCTACGGCTTGGGACCGTAGCGCATCTATCCGGTATAGGTTAACCTGGATGATGTAGCCATAAGCACTGCCGCTGGTTAAGTGCCAACAAGTGATTATCTCACTAGCCGTATTGAGTCCGTTAGGCGAAACTGCGACAGTATCAAGGATGGAAAATATAACCCTTGGATTTCTATTATTTATTTGCAAAATGGACATGGTATTAGATTAAAATAATTATTTGAATATAAATAATAATTAACTGACAGTTGTGATATATAATTAATTATGTTTACATACAATAAAATAATACAGTATACATAAAATTAGTATTAATGTGGTTTACAATTGAATTATGATGGGTAACTAATTTAAAATGAATTTATAGCTATTCCGAAATTCAAGACGGTAAAATTAACATTTATCTTGAAACTAAAATAAGAGTATTCACTACACACTCCCCCACCAGAGAGGAAGTTCAAAGAGTTCCGAACGACACAGATTTCCCCTGGACCTTTTTGGTAGCTACATGTACCTCGCTTAAGGTTGATTCCAAAAACGCAGGCTTAAGACGATCGATAGAAACCTTGTCGACCTTGGAACCGCGCTGGATGAGAAATGATTTGCGCGTACGTCGGAGAACTTCATAGGGCCCGTCATATGGACATTGGAGAGGCCGTTTTGGGACAGGTACACGAACGAAAACGTGGGTGCAAGACTGGAGGGCTGGGGAAACAAAGATGTTCTGTTGGCTAGTCAATCGAGGGGGAACAGGCTGAAGGGACTGCATGTGAGAGGAAAGTGTTTGAGCGAATTCCGTAGGATCACATGACTTATCCCCTGCAGTGAAGTAGCCACCTGGTAGCCGCAGTGTTGTTCCATAGACTAGTTCAGCCGCTGTAGTCTTCAGATCACTCTTAAATGCAGAGCGAATACCAAGCAACACGAGTGGAAGCTTATCCATCCAATGGGAGTCTTCGTGACACATAAGGGATGACTTCAGCTGGCGATGGAAGCGTTCGACGAGGCCGTTAGCTTGCGGATGATACGCACAGGTATGCGCATGTACTGTACCCAACAAGCTGGTAAACTTCTTCCAAAGCGAAGACTCAAATTGGCGACCTTGGTCAGTGATGACTTTTGTCGGCAATCCAAATCTTGATACCCATCCATGAAGAAAGGCTCTTGCAACAGTGTCCGCTTGGATATCAGGAAGTGGGATGGCTTCAGGCCATCTGGAAAAGCGGTCGAGACAGGTGAGCAGATAACGTTGGCCTTGAATCACTGGAAGAGGGCCAACAATGTCTACATGAATTACCTCAAATCGCTGGGATGGGGGCGGAAATGCGTCAAAGGGGGACCTGGTGTGCCTTTGGACTTTGGCACGCTGGCAGGCAAGGCACGTTTTGGTCCAATGTTTGACATCCTTCCGCATCGAGGGCCAAACAAAGCGAGAGGTAACCAGGTGTTGCGAAGCACGGATACCAGGATGGGAGGGCTTATGAAGATCCGTGAAGACTGCTTGTCTGTGACATGGAGGGACATAAGGGCGAATAGCAGCTGTTGATACGTCGCAATAGAGGGGCACAGACAATCCTGGCATACTCATTTTCTTGAGGGAAAGTGAGTGAGTGGAGTCTTCTCTGAGCAGGTCTTGTAGTTCCGTATCCTTATCTTGATCCTGTGCAATAGCATTCCACAGTGTAGAGCTGAGGGTAACAGAAGTAATCTCTATTCTTGAAAGTGCATCCGCTGGAGTGTTCAAGACACCTTTGATGTGGCGGATATCTGTGGTAAATTGCGAGATATAATCGAGTTGCCTGATGACTCTGGGAGAGTGGTTACAGCTGTTTTTATTGAAGACAGTGACCAAAGGTTTGTGGTCGGTAAAAACACAAAACTCTCGGCCTTCAAGGAAATGTTGAAAATGCTTCACGTTTAAGTAAATAGCAAGAAGTTCACGTCCGAAAGCACTATATAACGCGTTTGGGCTGGCTGCAGCTTTTTCGAGTAAAACGCGATGGGTGCTTGTTGACCGTTAATGGTTTGTTCCAACACCCACCGATCGCAACATCTGATGCATCGACCGTCAGAGTTAGGGGGCATCACTGATAGGAAATGACAGAGACAATGCACTATTGATAGCATTTTTGGCATTGTCGAACGCCTGTAAACTATCGCTACACCATACCAATTTCGTTACCTTGCGTTTGTGTGTGATCATAGCGTGTAGAGGAGCAAGAACACTGGCACAGTTTTTAATGAACTTGTGGTAATAATTTACCAAACCTAGAAACCGACGTAACTCACGCTGATTATTTGGCATAGGGTAATTTTTTATCACTTACACTTGTCCTGAAGGGGGGTAATTCCGTGCTGCGAAATCGTGTGACCAAGAAATTCCAAGGTTGGCTGTGCAAACACACACTTAGATGCATTAATAGTAACACCGTATTGTTCTAAGCGTTGAAAGAGGAGTGAAAGATGTTCCTTATGTTCCTCTTCCGTTGAGCTGGCCACAAGCAAATCATCGATGTAGGCATAAACAAAGTCTAAGCCTCTGGTGACCTCATCTATAAACCTCTGAAAGGTTTGCGCAGCATTCCGTAGCCCGAACGGCATCTTCACAAATTCGAATAACCCAAATGGTGTACAAACTGCAGTCTTGGGAATATCCGAAGGCTCTACGGGAATGTGGTGGAAAGCCTTAACGAGGTCTATTTTACTGAAGATAGATTTGCCGTGGAGAAGAGAAGTAAAGTCTTGGACATTTGGTACCGGATATCGGTCCGGGATGGTTGTCGAATTCAAAAACCGGTAATCCCCACATGGTCTCCAGTCTCCTGACTTCTTCTGGACCAGGTGTAGGGGAGAGGACCAACTGCTTTTGGAAGGTCTTATTATCCCAAGATCTATCATAAGCTGGAATTCCGATTTGGCAGCTTTCAGTTTGTCCGGGGCAAGACGTCTGGGTTTTGCAAACACAGGGGGACCTTTTGTTGTAATGTGATGGGTAATGGTGTGCTTAATGGTATCACCCATCTGCATCGGTTGAAGAATTCCTGGATATCGCTGGAAAAGGCACTGGTACATGGAATTAGGGGGAACGAGGGAAAGTGCAGAGTTCGAGGCGTCCGGAAGGGCAACCTGTTTGGCAAGAACAAAAAGCAGTGTGGCCTGGTCGCATAAGCGTCGCTTGTCAAGATCCACCAGGAGTTTGAAATGCTGGAGGAAGTCAGCGCCGATTATGGGATGCTGCACTTAAGCACAGATGAAAATCCACTTGAAGGATCGGTGAAGGCCCAAGTTTAGTTCACGCGACTGAGTACCGTACGGGGTATGCGTGAACCGTTAGCAGCGTATAGAGGCGGAGATTCCGAGTGCGTATGACCAGATTTTTGAGGGAATACACTGACTGACGCTCCGGTATCGACCAAGAAATTGACACCAGAGTTCCTGTCCTTTATGAATAACAGGTTGGCAGTGCGAGTACTAGACGCCATTAGGACTCGCTGCTGGGTTTTCCGACGAAAAATTGCAAGGGGAGATGCACTTCCTAGCCTTCTTTCCAAATTTAGAGTGGTAGAAGCAGATCTTCCCGCAACTCGAACGATGCCTCTTCGTAAATCTTGACCGAGAATGGCTTCTTTGCCGTTGATTTTGTAGCAGAGAACAAACGTGGTTGAGTTGTTTACTTAACTCTTCCACTTTCAACTCCAGTTCCGATTGTGTGTTCACGTTGTTGACCGGAGCTGTGTCAATCTCCACTACTTTGTCGGCAGTTTCTGCTAGTTTATCAACTGGAGTAGCAGGATCCATAGTGGCCAAGACACGCTGAGCTGATGGAGGAAGTTTCTGCAAGAACAACTGTCTAAAGATGTCCTTATCGAAGGTTTGTGCGCGTTCGCCTAGAGCGCACTGCATAGCCCTCAGCATTTGAGTGGGCTTACGGTCTCCAAGTTCTTCTTTTGAGATTAACTGATGTAGTTTCTCACGCTCGGAGACAGTGGTGCGGCACAGGATGGCAGACTTCAGATCGTTGTATGGGTCCTCACTCGTGGAAGTAGACACGATGACGTCACGGACTTCAGAGATGATGCTCGCTGGTAGAGAGGACAAAACATGATCGTATTTTGTCCTGCTAGCGGTGATCCTTCCCAAGTTGAATTGTGATTCCACTTGGTGGAACCAAATAAATGGATCACCCGGCCAGAAGACGGGGAGCTTTACGCTCAAGTGGGAGATGGCACCAGCGTCGTCAGGCATCTTCTCCTATGCTTGCTGACGTACAAGCAAGACGACAAGTTACCAACGAAGGAGTGGAGGTTGAGACGAGCGCAGGCACAGAGCGCACGGGCAGGGGTGAGGGGCAGAGGGCACGAGCGACGTTACAGTCTGGTCCTAGTCGCTCGGGTGAAGGGGGTGATGGGCACGAACGACGTTACAGTCTAGTCCTAGTCGTTCGGTAAAAGGGGGGAATCCAACTCCGGGGTCACCAATTGTTGGGTTTCGTCGTCGTCGTCGTTGGGCCTAGGCAAGCTACGGCTTGGGACCGTAGCGCATCTATCCGGTATAGGTTAACCTGGATGATGTAGCCATAAGCACTGCCGCTGGTTAAGTGCCAACCAGTGATTATCTCACTAGCCGTATTGAGTCCGTTAGGCGAAACTGCGACAGTACCAAGGATGGAAAATATAACCCTTGGATTTCTATTATTTATTTGCAAAATGGACATGGTATTAGATTAAAATAATTATTTGAATATAAATAATTAACTGACAATTGTGATATATAATTAATTATGTTTACATACAATAAAATAATACAGTATACATAAAATTAGTATTAATGTGGTTTACAATTGAATTATGATGGGTAACTAATTTAAAATGAATTTATAGCTATTCCGAAATTCAAGACGGTAAAATTAACATTTATCTTGAAACTAAAATAAGAGTATTCACTACAATCTGAAATCAAAAGAAATCGAAATCAGTGAAATCACAAATCAGAAAAAATCACAAATCAAAAATGGTAACCAGTAACCACAATACATACAACACAACCACATCCAAAACCAGAACGGACATAACTGAATAAGACAAATACGAGCAGCGAAGTTGCCAGTTAACCAAAATGATGCCAATTTTTAGTTATTTTAATTATTTATTCCAAAAAATTGACTTTATTTACCTCATTGCTATTTTTTGAAACAGGTAAAAGTTGACTTTTGGTTGATCTATTAACTTTGGTAATATACCCCCTACAGGTGTTTTTATTGCATTTTCAGTCGTTTCAGCGAAAAGTGCCCCATAGGAAACAATTTGACTTTATTGACTTTTGACCGCCCTAAGCCAATCACCTTTTATTTGTTTTATTCATAAAACATTTATTTTGTTTAATAAAGGAAGAAAACTCATCTATCAATCAACCTAATTAATAACATTATTTGATCTGAAAAGATCATGGTGACTCCAGCCTCATCATTAACAATCATTTATAATTATTATCAATTAACCATTATTACCATTATTATTATTATTATAGTGCTAACATCACGCTATATATAGTATATACACACCTTTCAAATGTTCCGTGCGAAGATTTCTATTTCACGAAGGTCAAGCTTGTCGCCCCTCCTATCGAGTTGGTCTGGTGAAGTAGAGAGTTGGTTTCTTGTACTTTCCACCTCACATAGCCAGGTACTCCCGCCTCATCTGGGATTGTTTTAAGCCAGGGGTCTAATCTTCTTTTGAAGATGTCCACCGCAACACCACTCGTGTTCCTTAATTCCTTGGGCAACTGGTGAAAGTCTTGGTCCTCTCACAAAAAAACTATTTATTTTCAGGGTTGAGGATGTTCCCTGTCTTGTCTTCAATTTGGGAACACGACATACTCAGGTAGGGCGGGTCGTACTCAGGTGACAACATGAATCTGAAGGAAATCCTACCATCAGGGGTGTCTAAATTATGTGTTTTTACATGGGGAATTCAAATATGAGCTTCTTTTTTGGATAGGATAACTCTAACCTACATCATTTTGTATTTCTAAATTGCCAATTTTACCCTTTTGAACCCCTTTATAATATATTAAAAGATATAAGGTAAATCATTTATATTGACAAGGCCAAATCAACTTTACATATATTTATTAATAGGTGAACTGCATGTATATCACTGGATATAATTACAAAGATCATTCTCCTGACATCTTGAACTTTGCCAGGTTGCACAAATCCTGCTTTGACTCAGACTTGGACATCAGCTTCCTGCTGGTCTCCTGAGCCCTGATCCCTCCATCCCTCTTTTCCTGTGAGAAGTACTTAGCAGAAGCCTCAGCCACCATTTTAACAACCCTCTCAATGCTTTGTGTGTGGCAAGGCCAGTTGCGCACCTCCATGGGGTGTTGATGAAGTTTTTCACCTCTGAGGTGCTTAGAGAGCAGGTGAGAGGTGGCTCTGACACACCTTCTGACCAGCTGATCAAGTCACCGATGCTGGAAGCATCACCACTTCTCTCCAATTCCAGATCCTCATCACCATCTGCCAAAAATCTCTTAACATCCTTCCTGGCTGCCTTCTCTGCTACTGCAGCACTTTCCTCCTTGCTCCTTCTCCTTTTCTCTGCCTTCCTTTCCATCCACTGCCTTTTCAATGTCCTCACCTGTCTCTTGTGCTCTGGTAGATCAGGACCCCCTATTTGGTGGGGTCCCTTACTTCCAACCTTCTCTTTCTGTCCCTTGATGTAGGCAAGATCTTTCACAGGAATCTTTTTCTCTTTGCTGCAGGAACAGTTAATGTGGGCTTGGATAACACAGCCCTCACAGCCTCCCCCCTCACAACTGGTAATCTGACACTTGCAAGTCAAAATATCAAAGAACTTGTCTAACTTGACAATGAACCTCTCTTTGGCATCAAGTTTGCCCTTCCCAAGAGAAAACTTCACTGCCTGATTCCAGACCTCCTTGAGCTTGGACATGATGGTCACTTTTTCATTGATAACAGGAGGCTTGAAAAGAGCATTAGCTTTGCTCCACTGACAAATCAGACCAGGGTAGATGTCACTCACCAGCTTGTCCACTGGGTAGTTCCTCCTATCATTTTCACTTTGCTTCCTCAAGTAGATGCCATACTTCAGGATATCCCTCACAGTTGGCAGTTCAGACACCAACAGCTCCCTGCCAGTGCCAACAAGATTATTCAGATGAGAACTTGATTTCGTCCTTGTTCTGACTTGAGCCATTTTCTTAATGAGTTCACACTGAAATAAAAACAATAATACAACAGTTAAGTATCCACTACAGACAGGTATTAACTCTTTTCAGCGCAAAATTCTTGGTTAAAAAAAGAGCTGAAATGGGCAAGAACAAATTTATCTGCAAATGCTAAACACATTATGCTTTTTTGGTTTCAAAATGTTATAAAATGCTAATTTATCTGTTGTCTGTAATGCAAATAATTTGTTCAGGTACTCTAAAAAAACTAAAGAAACATCCTAAAAATATCCTTTAGAACATTGAAATAGGCCTCATACTGCTCAGTTGTACTAAAAATGAACCACCTAATTTTAGCTCAAATCAAAGTTGTTAATTAAATTTTGCTCAATGTATCACTATAAATGCGTAGAAATAGCTTTTCTAAAATATAACAGAATAATACTCACATGTGAACAGTAACAAAAAAAATATCAGTAGATAATCACTAAATCTATCCCCTCAATGCAAGCCGAGGTGGTAAAATAGCTTCATAAATCATGAGTCACTTCAAATATTTCACAAAACGTTTTAGAATGTTCTGAAACGTTACATTCTAGCCTCTGAGAAAGGTGGCTCAGAAAATGGCCTTATGCGCGCCAGAAAACCATCAAAATATTTCATATACCAAACTGTATGATAATTACAATTAAGTGGAATGGCACACCTTTTATTTGAGTATTTAAATATTATTATTATTATATGAATTACATTATATGTTTATATGAATTAGTTAGAACAATGCTCTATGAGAGATAACGTGAGCAGCCATGATAGAAAACGTGAGAAGACATATTCTGGGGTAACTACAATAGTAAAATAATCAACAATTTAATAATAATCAACTGCAAAATGATGTAGGTTAGGGTTATCAGAATTAAATATTTTCTTCAGAATTGTGTTCTATACACCAAAATAAGTCATTTGAACACCCCTCTCCATTGATTTAAAAACAATGCATAGTATGACCCGCCCTGTCGACATAGTCAGACTTCCTTTACTTTTCACTGTCGTTTCGGAGTTATAGGGTTCAGAGTAAAATTAGGGGCTAGTTTCTCCATTATTTTCAAAGTGTAAATAATGGTGCATCTTTCTCTTCTTCTTTAACGTTTTATATATATATATATATATATATATATATATATATATAACTATATATATATAATATATATATATATATATATATATATCAGGTCATCCCATAAGTAATGTCGTTTTTTACGATATATTAAGTTTAAACTAGTCCTACTCGGTTTAAGCATAAATTTTACGAAGGTTATATCTAAGAGGAGATCTATCGTGTTTCGCTACATACTTTACAGACCTTGACCAGTGAAGACGTGTTTTGCTTTATGTGAACCCCTCATAAACATAGCGGTATCAGAAGAGCATATCAGGCATATAATGCTTTACGAGTTCAAAAAAGGGAATAGTGCTACTGAAGCAACGCGAAACATTCAAGACGTTTATGGCAACGATATTCTGCATGTGAGGAAATGTCAAAGATGGTTTCAAAAGTTTAGGAATGGTGACTGCTGTTTGACAGATGCAGCACGCTCTGATCGCCCTGCTGAGTTTGATGATGACCTGCTGTTAACCGCACTTGAAGAAGACTGTTCAACAACTGTCGAAGAATTGGCCCAGAAACTCAATTCATCCCCATCCACCATCCATCGACATTTGCAACAACTCGGGAAAGTGCCTAAGTTAGGAAAATGGGTGCCACATGAATTGTCGGTCGACAATCTGAGGGTGCGAGTAAACATTAGCACAGCTCTTCATTCCCGTGAACTCCAAGATCCGTTTTTGCACCGTTTAGTGACTGGTGATGAAAAGTGAATACTGTACCAGAATGTTAAGCGCCGTCGACAGTGGGTTTGTGCCGGAGAACCAGCGACACCACAGCCAAAACAAAATCTTCACCCTCGGAAGGTGTTGCTTTGTGTTTGGTGGGATAAAGGTGGTGTAATACACTTTGAAACCTTACCACACAACCAAACAATCACCGCTCAAGTCTACTGTCAACAACTGGATCGATTGAACACTACACTAAAAGAAGAGAGACCTTCTTTGGTTAATCGGAAAGGAATCGTGTTCCACCACGACAACGCACGTCCTCATACCGCTCGGGTCACTTCTGCAAAAATTGAGGAGCTTGGGTGGGAAAAACTTCCACATCCTCCATATTCTCCAGACCTTGCGCCTTCAGATTATCATCTCTTCAGGAGTCTGCAAAACTATCTTGACGAGAAACGGTATACTTCTTTAGATGATCTGCACACCAGTCTTTGTACGTTTTTTGCCTCAAAACCGCCTGAATTTTATAAACATGGCATTGAAAAGCTGTAGGACGTTGGCAGAGTGTCATTGATTCCGATGGAAAATATATACTAGATTAAAAAGTTTCAGTTGAGTTTTTTTTTGTCCTTCAAATTCCGATCTAAAAACGACATTACTTATGGATGACCTGATATATATATATATATATATATATATATATATATATATATATATGACACATTTAAATATTATGTTCCAGTTTTAGGAAGGTTTCACTGATTTACGCGAAGTACTGCTCCGCCCATACACCCATTCACGGTACGAGCAGCTTGCAGTATTATTGCCAAGTACATAAAGGGTCAATGTACTGACAAGGCTTTCATACGTGGTTCATCACTACTGGCAGCGACAGTGCTGTGTGTTATCATAATAATGAATGTGGGGCTAAGTTCATAATTATTCACACACTTGCGTCGTCACTTTGCATTGAAGACCCTGTAGGTTCGGGTGCATGATTCATCAGGAGAAAGATGCGCCACAAATTTGTGTTTTCTCCCCAAGGTGACGCAAATGCACCCGGTTTCATTCATATGACCTCAGACTTGCTTTACACAAAGTGAACCGAGAACACGGAATCTCTGTAATTTTAAACGATCACTTTTTATCCATACCTTCAGTTTACCTTTGTATAATTTTAACATAGTTACCTTACCTGTAATTTTAACATAGTTACCTTACCTGTAATTTTAACATAGTTACCTATAATTATCATAATCTTTATGAAAAGTTTTCCAGTCATTAGATTAGAAGCAAAATTGTGATTGAGCGAAGCTAAACTATTTAAACATTTCAACATTCTGAAACTTTATATAATTTGACTTATTAACCTGAAGTCTAATTTAACCAAACTTTGAAAATGACTCGTACTTTTCTTATAGTTTACACTGACGATACAATTTTCGTCTATTTACACACACACACACACACACACACACACACACACGCTTTTACCCATGTAGTCACATAGCATACCCAACCCCGCACATTCACCAGCACATTCATGCGCGCACACACGCACACACACACACACACACGCTTTTACCCATGTAGTCACATAGCATACCCAACCCCGCACAT
Source organism: Bathynomus jamesi (assembly GCA_023014485.1). Classification (NCBI taxonomy): domain Eukaryota; kingdom Metazoa; phylum Arthropoda; class Malacostraca; order Isopoda; family Cirolanidae; genus Bathynomus; species Bathynomus jamesi. Next base: position 493,184 of record JAJOZX010001462.1, read on the forward strand.
TCATGCACACACCACACACACACACATATATATACACACACAATGCATATATATATATATATATATCTACAGGGTGTTCGAAAAGTCCCGTCACCCCCTACAAAATGTACATATTGTAATACCATTTTTATTTTTGTGTGATTAATTGTATTTATACTGTATGTGGTAGGTGCAATTTAAGAAACAAGTCACTAGCAACAATTACTTTAATTACAGTAACTACAGTTACTAATTACAGTTACTAATCAAGAATATCTGTGTGTGCACCATCATCGCTTAATTCATTAATAAGTGACGGGCGGTATGGTTTCATGCCGAGCTCTTTTGTCATGTGAACTCTCATTGTGGATATGGGGACTGCAACTTCTTGTGATCGTTCGTTTCCGAAGTGATTTTTTGGTGAACGAGCCACCGATGCAATCACACCTTCACATTGTTCTGCTCGCGTTGTTGGTCTTCCCGACCTTGGTCTGTCCTTGATGGAGTCAGTTTCAAACAGCTTTTTCTCCCAGCATAATACCGTCTTGTTTGGTGGTGCAGCCTTATTGAATCTTATGTTGGAATCATTCTAGATATCATGCATCGTTTTGCCAGTATATGACCTTTCATGAGCCCGTGTGCTCATCACTATCCTTTCCTCCAGAGGGTAAATGGACTGGTCTGCCATTGTTCACACAACTCTAATACCTGGAAAAGAAAAAAAAATGCCAATGAATCGCGTATAAATTCAATTAATCACAAAAAAATAAAATTGGTGTTATAATATGTACATTTTGTAGGGGGATGACGGGATATTTCGAACACCCTGTACATATCACAAATACGCAGACACAGCATCCACGCACCATCACCACCCTTCACACACTGTAAAAGGTGTGTATACGCGTATTTATACTTACATTTACACTCGTATGTAAACAGTGTATATACGTATTTAAACACAAACACACTCTCTCTCTCTTTCACACACACACACACACACACACGTGTTTGGCTTCCCTACAGAACCACGACATTTTTACACTTTCTCATATATTGAACTCTGTATCGCGACACTTAAAACCTAAGAACTCTAACCAAACCTAATTTAACCTTACTTAACCTAGCGTAGCCTAACCTATCTTTAATTATATCTCATTTTTCGTGATAAAAGTTAGCATTTATAAAATGTCGGGATACACCCGTGTGGCAATGGGCTGTGTGTATCCTCAAGATCACGGCGATTCCGTAAGCACGTACGTACACACACACACACACACCACATAATATTGTGTGTGTGTGTGTGTGTGTGTGTGTACTGTATATATATATATATATATATATATGCGTGTGTTTGCATATGAATGTGTGTGTGTGTGTGTGTGTGTGTATGTGTGTGCTTGCGCTTGCAACCCTGCATTAAGACAATTATGGTACACAGTACATAAAATCTGAATATGGTGTTTAACAGTTAGAAGACTTCTCTCGCGCAGTATATTTGCCTTGGAAGAAGGGGGAACGAAGGGGTGAAGGGGAGGGGAGCGTAAAGAGTGGGAGGAGGGGAGTGAAAAGTATAGTAAGGGTTGGGGTTTGAGAAAGGAACGTCGAAAGTGTTACGGTAAGAAGAGAAATCCAGGTGAGGTTCATGGTATACTTCACTTGTGATTAGACCGCTGTGTTGTGCATATTACTTACTGTACGTGCCCGTTATATACTCATACTGTATATATATATACTCTTGATTAAAGGGTTTGTTCTTAGAAATCGCAACTTAGTGAGAAATAAGAGAATGAGGAGATGGTATCTACGTTTATTTGACAGACGTTTCGGAAAAGTTCAATTTCCATCATCAGTGCTAAAAAAAAAGTTAAAACAAATTTAAACGAATAAAGATAATGAATAAAAATTTATGCAAAAATATGTTAATATAATCGTATAATATTAATAATAATGTGTTTATATTATAAGTATATGAAAGTGAAACGTATATAAAGAATTATATAGAAAGGTAAAGAAAGAGTTAAAAATATACAAAGATTAAAAAGATGACAAATATTTTAAACCAATATCTTATCAGTTTTATTATCTATTAAGAATAATTGTAAAAGAGGTTGGAAGTTGCTTCCCATCAACTTCAAAATTATTAATTTAGCACACCAACCAACCAACCAACCAACCAACCGACCGACCAACCGACCGACCGACCGACCGACCGACCGACCGACCGACCGACCGACCTTCGCATCCTCGAAGCCTCGTATATCCTTAATATAAAACCAACCCTCAACGACTATAGCTCTACTTTTCACTTAAACATAGCTAGAGAAATTCTTTCGTCCCACCATTGGGAAAAGAAGTCTGTAACACACATTTTAATATCCAAACAATTTTCATACAAATATTTTTACAATTACCCATTTTTCACCCCTTTTTTTTACAATCAGTTTATTACTTCTTTACGTAATAACCCGATAAGATATTGGTTTAAAATAATTTTGTCATCTTTTTAACTCTTTGTATATTTTAACTCTTATTTTGGACCTTTTCCAGTTTGTGTACCGTTTTTCATACCGTTTTTCATAATTAATTTTTCATACCGTTTTTCATAATTAATTTTTCATACCGTTTTTCATAATTAATTTTTCATACCGTTTTTCAAAATTTTTCATACCGTTTTTCATAATTAATTTTTCATACCGTTTTTCATAATTAATTTTTCATACAGTTTTCATAATTAATTTTTCCGAAACGTCTGCCAATAAAAGTTCAATATGTATCGTTTCATCGTTCTTATTCCTCAAAATTATTAATATAAACACCCAGGAATGTCTGTTTGTCAGTCGGTCACGCTCAGGAATGTCTGTCAGCCATTGACGATTGGTTAGGTTAAGTCGTGATATTTTCGTTAGCTTTAACCAAAATATCACGACTTAACCTAATCAATCGTCAAGGGCGTACAATTAACCTAAAAAAATAAATAAAAAAAATTGATATTATCACTCATTTTTGATCTGAAAAGAAGCAAAAATAAATTATATGAAAAACGGTACACAAACTGGAAACGGTCCCTTATTTTACTTTTCTATATTTTATATACTTTTTATTTTTAAATAAATTATTAATATTATATGACTATATTACGATATATTTTTGTATAAATGTTCGTTCATCATGTTCATTTTTCTTACAATTTTTTTTTTTTTTTGGTAACATTTTTAGCACTGATCATGGAAATTGAACTTTTCCGAAACGTCTGTTAGTAAATCTGTACCATCTCCTCGTCTTCTTATTTCTCACTATATATATATACACACACACACATATATATATATATATATATATATATATATATATATATACATATATATATACACACTGTAGTTAGTTAGTTATCACAAATTTAAAAAATAGTTAATAGTTTTTAAAAATAGTTAACAAGCGAGCCAATAACCAAACGCAATTCATGTAAATTTCTAAATTCATTTATTTGCAGAAATCGAGAGAGACTTTTTTTTTGTTTGTTTTTTACGAATAAAGTGAAATAACTTTAAACAAAAATCAATAAAAAATATACCTGTAACGAAGTTAACATGAAAGTCCAAAAAAGGTAAGGAAAAGTGATCATCATTATTATACTAGATTATTACAAAATATTTTATATAACCTTTTTTAATATCTTATAACTATATGTATATATACACGAAGGTCGGTACAAAAGTAATGCCTCTTATTTTTCAGTTTATATGTAAATACAATAAAAGGCATTACTTTCGTACCACCCCTCGTATATATATATATATATATATATATATATATAATTATATATATATATATATATATATATATATATATATATATATAAAATGGTAAATATTAAGTGTTTGATAAAGTTGATATTTGTTACAAAAATCGTGAGTGGCCGATTTAGTCACGTGACCAATTTAAAACTACCACCTAACCTAGTGTATTCTATGAAACACATATATATATATATATAATATATATATATTAGTGATGTAGGTCACATCCGCATCCGCATCCGCGGAACATCCGCACATTTTCTCGCATCCGCATCCGCACTTTGGACTGCGGATGTCGTGCGGATGTGGACCGTTGAGATAAAATGTCATTAATAAGCGGAAATTATCAAATTCTACTATATTAATAGAACTAGTTCATTGTGCGCAAAAGTGATGCAAGCGACAAGAGGAGAGGCTGTTCTTGTATGAAGTTACTCTCTTGCAACCTACTTAGATCCACGTTACAAAGCTAAGTTATTTTCACCTAGTACATTAGAAGAGTTAAATCATCACTTGGCAAAGCAGTTGAAGAGCTTCAATCTCTTGAATCTGTCGCTTCGCCACCCACCAAAAGAATAAAAGTTTCAGTGACAGAACCAACACCTTCAACAAGCAAATCTATCACAGAATCTCTCTCTCAGTTTCTTGAGTCAAGCAGCAATGACGAGACCTACGCGATGTCAAAAGATGTAGTAAAAATGATCGAGAGCTATCACCAAGAAAAACGCCTGGCTGCATGTGACAATCCTATTAGTTGGTGGAAAAATACGCAGAATATCTATCCATACTTGAGTAAACTTGCGAGGAAACATTAGCCTGTCCTCCAACAAACGTACCAAGCGAGAGATTATTTAGCAGTGCTGGATTAATATATGATGAAGAGAGAAACAGACTGGCAGCAGAAAAGGCAGAAAAATTAATGTCCCTTAAGCATAACCTTCCTATAATTAAGTTTGAACATTAAACGATGAACATCTTAGTTTACTTTATTTTAATTACTCATTTATAAATATGCCTAATAAAACTTTAAACTTAATATAAATAGTTATCAAGCTAATTAAAGATCTCTTTCTATAAGGGTGTTGGGGAAAGAGGTCGGTGGGGTGCATTTGAGTGGGTTCACGTCCCGCATCCTGGTAACACAATTATGGTTTCTAATTGTGGCTGAAACTCAACAAAATATAACGAATTTATTTGCAGACGAATTCACTAATTGATTTCTATATTAGTTAGATGCTTGATATTATTTTATATGTTCAGAGAAAAGTACAGCAATTATTGTACAATTAATCAATTATACTACTTATAGCTACAGCTCTCTCTATATAATAACTTATTATATACGTTAAACACAACAATCTCGAATATATCCTAAAAATAACGAAAATGTAGACATCCGCATCCGCATCCGCGGATGTTGAAATCAAACATCCTCATCCGCATCCGCATCCGCGGATGTGAAAAAAATGACATCCGCTACATCACTAATATATATATATATATATTTTTTTTTCTTACATTAATTATGTTTCATCGACTTGATTTATTCAACATCTACCCCCCTCCCTCCCTCAATAATTCCTCTCATTAACTGCACTGATTGCGAGATTCTTAACTCCAAAGCCAAGCTGCGCCTCATTAATTTTGTTCTGGTTAATGCCGAACTATTTTGTTTAGTATCAGAGATGACTCCTGAGGGCATAAATAAGAAGGTTAAATAAGTGTATTATTATTAAAATGAATTAATCGTTACGATGAATTTTTAAACAAATTTTACAGTTATATAAATTGATCTTATAAAGAAGGAGGAGGACTGGTCACGCGATTTGGACAATTTTTAAAGAAAGCTTATTAGGACTGATAACCAAATAATTTGTTGAGAATCTCGTAAATATCAAAAGATCTAAGTGTACTCGAGAGTGTATATACACGAAGTAGGTCTAGCAAAGAGTGGGCCTGAGTTTTGTTTATATTTGACATCATAAACTGAAGTTGCCGCATTCTTTTTGTCCACAAAGTTGACTCGCATTTTGTACGCACTTTTACGCGGTGTCTACGGTTAGGTTAGGTTAGGTTACGTTACGTTAGCTGCAAAATGAACACTTGAAGGGGTTAATCTGAGAGCCCAGTAAAGCCTAAAGCATAAGGTTCAAACTGCAGAGGAAAAAATATACGAATATATATATTTTTAAATTATAAGAAATATTTTCACCGGAATTAATTTATCTTTGAAATATAAATAAATAAATAATTAAATAAATAAAAATTATTGTTACCAGTTATTGTACTTTACTGTTAACACTCGACGGTGGAAAGCCCACACGCACAGTGGCCGAGTGACTGAAGCGTGCAGCAGCATTTCGAAAAGTTTCCCTTTTGTCGATGAAGTGACCCAAGATCACGTGCATCGCTTTGGGTAGTCCCAAAATCAAGTTCTTTCGGCACTCTTCGATTACTCATAACGCGGGTTAAGGGTACGTGTAGCTGGATCCTTTAGCGAAAGGAAGACCTTCGTTCTTTCCCATTCCGATAAGTCGGGATATACTGGCCGTAAGGAAAGCGTGGTACAGTGCATCCAGACTTTTGTATCTGACTGTACTTGAATCACCCTATCAGATTTTTTCGGATTTGAGAGGTTTTGATCACGGCTAAAGGCGTGCATATTGGCTTTCTACCATTCCAATTCTGGTGTAACGGGAAAATATTCTCATTATTTTGCGGATCAGTGGACAGCCTATAAATTATTCAATTTTATCCTAAAACACAAACTCGTTTAGTTGTAATAATAGAAAATAACAATATTAAACTTATTTAAAGAATGAATTTAAAAAAATTAATTGATAAAACAAGTTACATTAAATTTTCTAAGTTTGATAAAAGCTCTAAACTCTCTATATTTAAAATTTGGTGACTTTCAAAGTTATCTTTTATAGGTATCATAAAATTTTGCAACTTATTATTATTATTATTATTATATTATTATATATATAATTCTAGATTTGGTGGATTGACTTAATGACGTATGCTCATTATCGCGAGATCCTATACTACTAATTTTGAATTTTGTTTCTAATTAAATTATGAACTTTTTATTACCCTGTAGCGTTACGCGAGTATTCCGTTACTGATGAGTACTTAAGTGTTAGGCTATAAGCATTTCTCTTCTGCCCCACTGCACACGAACACGAACATCATCATCTGATTAATTTTAAATTCACTGAACGTCCACCACTTAAAAAAAAAAAGAAATTTGTTATTTAACATCACTCCCAAGTTACGAAATGGATAATCTCTCTTAAAAAAAAAAGGAAGAGCCTCCTGTATATATACAGGCGACTGTAAAGAAATTGAAGAAAAGAAAAATACAGTGAAATACAGTGGTGAAAAGGAAAGAGGTCTTGGCTATTCGCAATCAATTAATTAAATTGGGTTCGACGTAATAGGAAGTTGATGCAATTATTAATTGAATCATTTCCACTTTGAAGTTACTGGAAGTGCATGAAAAGAGGCCAAGCGTGTATATATAAATGAATTAGCGGTAAGGAAGCTTTCAATAGATTTACTAATGCGTGTAACACTTTAAAATTATTCAAATTTAATTTTGCAGTATCGGTACAAAGATATTTATGCTAGTACCACATTACGCGTATACAGGTTACGTCTTGACTACATTTGTAACACTGCTTCCCGCTAGATCAGCAAAGTTAAGGGATCTTTTCAGTTTGACGGCCTGTAATATTTTTTAACATTACTTGTTTTTTATTGTCCAGTTCTAATCGAGGATTTCAAAAATAACATTCATATGCGCTTTAAGATTCCAAAATCCCTGAAAGTTTTAGGTCAACTGTACACTCATGACGATTGGTTAGGTTAAGTCGTGATATTTTCGTTTGTTTTGACAGTAAACTAGCGAAAACATCATGACTTAACCTAACCAATCGTCAAGGGCATACAGTTGACCTAACCGGCATTCAGTTAACCTAACTGGGCATTCATTTAACCTAACCAGTTGGTAGAGTCTAGAATTTGACGGTCCCGTAGCCATGACTCGTTTTTTTCCGCCGGCCGTCAAACCAAAAAGATCCCAATACGGTTTAAAAATATATATTTTAAATTTGTTAAATTGCATATAACTGCCTCACTATTTGTTTCTCTAAAACATGAATGTTATTTTTGAAATCCTCGATTAAAACTGGACAATAAAAAACAAGTAATGTTAAAAAATATTACAGGCCGTCAAACCGAAAAGATCCACGTTAAGCGACGTTGAGTATGGGTAGTAGTTGGATGGGGGACCGTCCTCCGTGTCAAGATGATGAGGTGATGCGTGGTTCGGATCCCACGTAAAGATGTTGGTTCCCTCCGTTATATGACTTTGCTGTGAGGAATAAGGTTAAACAACTTCGCAAACACACACACACACACACACAAACGTGTAGTACATATAGGTAGAAATAGACAGGAAGGTATAGGTATGGAAATAAAAAACATAAATGAAGTGTGTGTATATATATATATATACACACACACGAGTATATCTTGACTTAAAACTAATTAAAATGTAAAAGTTACAAACAGATGGCCGATTGGAGGCGCATGCGCGAACTAGTGATTGTTTTTTGGAATATCCTAAAAAATCTAATAAAATAAGGGTCACTGAGTAAAATATTGTTTAAAATATCGTTTATGTCAAAATATCCTTCATTATTAAAGTTTTCAGTATTTTTTTATAAGAAAGAATTCTGTTTATTTTCTCTTTCTCTTCGATAATAGTTAAAAGAATAAACATTCTTTAAACTTAATCTATGATTATATTCAGCTCGATGTGAGGGAAGAGAAGAGAAATTATCACCATTTCTTGGACTAAATTCATATCGATATTTCCTTCTTTTAAAATCATTACTTTGACCAACATAAAACGTATTACAATCACGACATTTTATGGACGTTTTCCAGTTTATGTACCGTTTTCTACAGTTATGCAACTTTCTAGTGTTTCTTTGCTTCTGTTAGGCACAGCATAGAGTAAAACAGAAGGTTAGGTTAGGTTAGGTTAGGTTATCAAGAACTTACCTCTCTTAAAAAGTTGTTATAATCGACGGCGGTTGTATGACCAATCAAAAATAAATTATATGAAAAACGGTACACAAACTGGAAAAGGTCCCATTTTATTTTATATACAGTACAGTACTCCAACGTTATATTAGATTAGTATTGTCTTCGAATTTAGTTTTTCGTAAAAGATTCTTGGCGGTACGAGACATTCTCTTGGAGGCTGTTAATATTTTTGGGAAGATTCGTTCTTGATGTTTTGCAATCGAAGGGTAAAGTTAGTATGTTTTTAGTTTTGAATTTAGTATTATGTTTAATGCCGTAGAATTTTATAGATTATAGGTCGGTGACGCAGTGTCAAATGTGGGGCGGGCTGAAGCAGGTATAGTTGCCCGCATAGGTAATGTTCCTCGCCTCACAGGCGACTCCGTACGTGTGGCAAACGCCGCAGTGTTAGTCACGGTACCCCAACTGGGGGAAGGTGGGGTGGAGGGGAACAACCGAGTCCAACAAATATAACACAGACATATACTGTATATCTAAAGGACAATTGAATGTGCAGTCATTGACACAGGTAATTATAATGTAATGTCTGTGTTCGTTAAGATAAGCAATTAATATGATCGTGAACAGCGTTGAACTTCATGTAGTTTACTAGTCTTATACAGTGATAAGGTTCCATCATGATTACTGCAAATCGATATTAACAGCTACTACAATAGAACTTTTTTTATTCTAGTGCAGTGGTCGGGGAACAGGGGTAAATTACCCAAATGGGGTAAATTTAAAACTTTTGGGGGTAATGCGTGCGGTATGAGAGACACTTTGTGCTGATATTTTTTTCGTATATTTTTATTTTATTTTGTTACATAAATGTGGCGTTATTCTAAATTTTAGAATATTACGAATTTACGTCCTGATTACGTCCTCAAATATATTTTGGGGTAATACCCAAAAAAGTTCGCCGACCACTGTTCTAGTGAATGCGAAATGTTCGTCTGCAGGAAATTTTGCGAAAATATCCAACAGGCGAAAATTTGACAATTTAAACTAATCTTTGGAAGATAGTAAGAAAATAAAACTTAGATCATTAAAATACTTTATTTGAAAGTAAATTCAGTATATTGTAATAAAACACTGTAAAGTAAAAGCAGTAAAAACATTTTAAATTATACTGTATTATTACTGTATAACAAGAATGTCATGAATGCCGCTAATTTCCTAGCCCTTCCGAATAGTCTCCCTCATTTTGTGTAGGTTATCCCATGCAGAGACAATCCATTTAGCGCGAATAGGTTTCAGTGTGGAGAGCTTCAAATCCATCTTACCGAGAGATTCATTTACGTTGAGTGCTGCTGAAACTTTATCCGCATACCAAGAAGTAAAACTTGCCTTGATATACGACCTCAGCCAATCACAGTCCAGAATAAATGCCGTCATCCATGACGTCATTTTAATCTGTAAGATTATAACTCGCAACTGTTGACCGCGAAATTATGATGCCGCGAACTCGTCCAAGGATATGAAAGAGCGAAAATTTGCTGTCGCGAAATTAACCTGGTTTACAGTATACTGTATATACTGATAAACTCGTACAATATTACACTAATGTTTGTGAAATGACGTTGATGGGCCAAACCGAGGTGTTGACATGGTTACTGGCATGATCTATGCTCATACCATATTTCTACACCGTATGACGAACACCGACTCTGAAAATGAATCCTGCTCATGATAAAACTGCACAGCGAGGCCGGATAATTGGTATGCGGGAAGCAGACCTCTCTGTAGCTGACATAGCCACGGAACTGGGAATTTCGAAGCCTACTGCTCAACGCTGGGTGCAGAGGTGGCAGCAGACTGGGAATCTGCTAGATCGTCCTAAGTGTGGGGCACCAAGAAAGACCACCCCAGAAGAAGACCGGAGAATAATCAACGAAGTGCAGAACGATCCTATCAACAACGCAGTCACCATCCGGAAGACACTACATATGGGCGTGTCAGCGGACACCGTAAGGAGACGGTTGCATGAAGCAGGATATCACCATCATACTCCTGCCAAAAAAAGTGTGTGTCGAGGAACGACATCGTCAGGCCAGGCTCTCGTTTGCTCGCCAGCATGTAAATGATGATCTCGCATACTGGAGCAGAGTTACCTTCTCTGACGAGAAGACGTTTGCGTCTACAACTTACGGCCATCTTCGGTGTTAGCGACAGGACAACACGAGATATGCCCACCAAAATATTTACGAAGTGGCACGGAGTGGGCACGTGACGGCGAATGTGTGGGGATGAATGCACCTATAAGGACTAGGAGAGCTAACTGAGATCCACGGGAGGTTTACGGCAGATCAATATATAGAGATCATGGAGGAGGTGATGCTGCCTTCTGAACGCGCGTATGCCTTGCCCTATCCTGAGCAGATTATCTTTATGCAGGTATGTTGTATTTGTGTATTATAGAATATTATACTATTACTAGAGTAAGATTTATGTATTACACGCATTTGTATGTCCGGTTTCCACATTTACATGGGACGAATAATGGTCATAAAATTGTTCTTTTACTCTTTCAGTACTATGACAACACTTTAGGATTTTATTCTGGATAACTGCAGACTGTATTATTTGTATAACGGCCCACAATTATATTTAGCTGAGAGAAACCCCTAATACATAGGGGTTCAAACCTATCTCGAATAGTGGGTTACTGATGAAGCGTATGGATGAGATATAATTTTACTTTTAATATTTAAAATCCATTTGCATGACAAATCTCCCATCCACACCGCCAGGATTGTTAGAAGGTGGTTCGAGGAGTAGCGAAATCTAGAACTACTGGACTGGCCTAGTAAGGGGTGTGACCTCAACCCCATTGAGAACGTGTGGGGGAATGTGGTGAATTCGTGGGAGCCTGGGCAGGAGCGGACCAGCCGCCAGCTTCTGGATCACACTATGGCTGAGTGGGAGATGTTCCGAAGGAACTCGCACATCATACATAACCATGTTGCATCTATGCCACACAGATTACAAAATGTAATCGACAATAATGGGGGATGGACCAAATACTAACTATGAACCAGGTATAGCTGTGCTATTTATGTTAATCTATGGCAAATTGTGACTATTTTGTGATAAACTATTTAGTAAAACATTCTCAACCATTGCATATTTGTTGTAATAAAGAATTGGGTTTTTATTGTATATATATATATTCCTTGTTAAGATTTAATAATATCTCCACATTGATAATGCAACAGGAAATCTGGAAAACATTAATGGGTTTATCTGTCCAGCATGATTAAATCATTATCTCTCCACACTGATAATACAAATACAATCTGGAAAACACTATTAATATAATAGGCATCAGCCACAAACTGGTGGTGATATCTTGCTTCATGCAACCGTCACCTTACGGTTTCCACTGACACGCCCATATACAGTCTCTCCCAGTGTTGGGCACTAAAGCGTTAATCCGATAACAGTTAATTAACGAAGTTAACTTTTTTTAACGGACTATTAACGGAAGTTAATTTCCATTTATCGTTATCGGACCAGTTAACTTCCGATAACTCGATATTTAGTCTGTTAAAGTCCGTTAACACGTTAACTGCGAGGAGTCATTCACGGAAGATCACCGCTCCGCGAATGAATTCAAACCGCCATAACTTCAGTCTGCTTCCAGATCTCGCAAGGGGAGGTTGGGGAGGCCCAAGAGGTCAAGACTGGCAGTTGGGCCTAACTTTGAGAAGTTGGTCTTTCTGAAGGGCAACCAGCACATTGTGTCATAGTCTTTAATAAATGTGCCTAAAATTTAATTTTACCTTTCAGTTCCCGCCATAATAATTCTCTGGTAAATTAAAATTTAGTTAATGGTTAGTGGTTACAAGGGTTTCAAAACATGTAATCAGTACATTTTATTAAAAATAAAAAAAAAGTTATTAAGCAAAAAAGTTGCAAAACTTGATAAAAATACAGTTAAATACCTATTATTGTTGGATTTTGCATAAATAAACATTTTCTATGGGTTTTAAAGCTTTTTTCCTTGATTTTTTTAAATGTTAGTAAAGAAATAGTTATCGTTAACGGATTATCGTTAACTTCCGTTAACTTTGTAGTAAAATTATCGGATTATCGTTATCGGAGTTAAAAATTGGGGTTAACGGATTATCGTTATCGAAGTTAACTTTTTGGTTAACGGTGCCACCACTGGTCTCTCCTGGACGGGGACAGCAAGTAATCATGTCAACACCACGGTTTGGCCCATCAATGTCATTTCACAAACATTAGTATAATATTGTATGAATTTATAAGTATATATAAATATGTTTATGCTAGTATAACCGTGGATTATTCTTATGTGATTTTGATAATCAGTTACTGTTATTCAGATCGAAACTGTTAAGTTCTTTGTGTAACAATCGATAAGCCATTTCCCACTAACTCTCTCTGCCCCTCTACCTCGCTCTCCCTCACACTCTCAAACTTTTTCTCGCTCACTGTCAATACATATATATATAATCGTGTAGATTCGTAAGTTAGTAAAGGTCTAAAGCTACACACGGACTCTGGAAACAGCTTTATTAATATTGTTACATAATGATTTATACGCGGTGGGGAAGGGGAATGAGGGAGCGTGGAGGATGGTTGTGTAATGTCTATTTTTGGTTCAAATTCACTAGTATATGAAAAGTTGTATTGTGGTATCTGTTCATATAGACTTGCAGTAATCATACTGGAACCTTATTACTGTATAAGACTAGTAAACATGGAGTTCAACGCTGTTTACGGTCATATTAATCGTTTATCTTTATGAACACAGACATTACATTACAATTAGGGGCCATTCAAAAATTACGTAACGCTATTTTTGCTAAAACTTGACACCCCAGATCCCCCAGGAGCGTTCTTTAAAGCCAGACCAGGCACCCGCTAAGATGTTATGTAACACTTCTCCCACCCGACACCCGACACGCTACGGAGCGTTACAGGGGGGTGGGGTCAAGTTTTAGCCAAAATAGAATTACGTAATTTTTGAACGGCGCCTTACCTGTATGTTAATGCTATATGTTGTTAGATTCGGTTGTCCCCCCTCTACCCAACCTTCCCCCATTGGGGTACCTTAACTATCGCTGCGGCGTTGCCACAGTACGGAGACACCTGTGAGGCGAGGAACATTACATATGCGGGCAACTGTACATGTTTTCTAAAATTTTTACTTGCAGGCCGGACACGGGCTTCAAAATAAAAACAACATAACTGGACCGGGCCGGACCCAAAACTCACGGGTACGGGCCGGGCCAGGCCTGTGCAGACCTCTAATTCAGGATAGAGTTGTAAGCTGGTTCACCAGGGATGTTAGCGAAGTGGGAGGAACGCCAAATGTGGTAGTGAACACTGAAATCTCCTAAAACGGAGATTTCAGTGAAAAGAGAGTGGGATAGCATGTATTCCACTTTGGAAGTGAGGTAGTCAAAGAGTTTTGGAGTCAGTAGAATTAGGAGAAAGGCAGACAGCGCAGTTGTATTTGGTTTGAGATTGGTATGTAAGCCTTAGCTCGATGGTGTAGAATTCGGATGATTCAAGTTCGGGAATACGAGAGCAAGTTAGGTCGTTGCATATACACATTACACATATGTGTGTGGGTGTGTATAAATCGTTCTCAAAGTTTAAAAACTTTTCAAGCTAATTTTAATGAATGAAAAATAATTACAGAAAGGAGAGTTGAATAATTTTACTTCAGATCTATGCGTACGTGTGTGTATACAGAGAGAGAGAGAAAGAGAGAGAGAGAGAGAGCCACAACAGCTTTACAGCCGACTCTAGTCGTTCGAAGACAAATAAATCAGACAAAAGAGTTAGTACAGAAAAGCAAGAAGGCTCTCCCCTCTTCCTCATCCCCCCGCCCACGGTAGGCGGGTTTGAAATTAAGAAAGAAGAAAACGGCAATTTGCAGGGAAAAATTGTCGAGAAATTTGATAGGACAGTTGTTAGGGAGTGGAAATACACACGAACATAATTCACACATTCGAACGTCGATCTACTCGAGGAGATCGTCTAATACGAGATCATCACTGCTTTTGAACGCATTGACTGAAGAGCTGCGAACGTCTTCGGGAGGAAGCCTATTCCAATGATTGATCATCTTGTACGTGAAGAAGTTATCGCAAATATCTGTATTGAACCGTTTGGGTTCAAGTTTGCAACTGTTTCGAGTCGGGTTCGTGCTTAGTGTAAAAAGCTTAGGATAGTCGACGATGTTGTCTATCCTATTCAGAAACTTAAAAACTTGGATGAGTTCGCCCCTGAGCCAACGCTTTTCTAAAGAATACAAATTAAGATCAGCGACCCTGCGATCGTATGATTTATGACGAATGGCTGAAATTAGTTTTGTCGCCCTGTCCTGAACATTCTCGAGCCTTCATATATCTTTTCTCGAGGATGGGTATTAGATTTGCACAGCATACTCAAGGTGGGGCCTAACCAACGCGTTATAAAGAGGGAGAATAACTTTTGTTTTGGTACGCAAACTGCCTCTTAATGTAACCTAGTACTTTACTACATTTCTTTTCAACTTCGACGTAGTGTTTGGAAAACTTGATCATTGCTTACAACCCCCCCCACCCAAAGTCCTTTTCCAAGTTGGTCGTTGCAAGTTTCTGGCCGTGCAGTAAATAGTTTGCACATTGGTTTCGGAACCCAATGTGCATTACTTTGTATGTGTCAACACAAAGGCATTTGACAAGTGGTCGATCAATCCGCGAGTCTATCTTGACTGTGTTGAATTTTCAAGACACCTTCCGCGCTGCCCACACAGGAGCCTAACTTGGCGTCGTCAGCGAATTTCGATATGGTGCTTAACATACCAATGTCTATATTGTTTATGTAAATGTAAGTAATGAATAAAAGCGGTCCCAGCACTAACCCCTGTGGGATGCCGCTTTTTACTGATGCCCGCCCTGAAGCTTCACCGATCAGTCTAGCGCTGAGCCAGTGTTCAATCCACACGGCCACGGTACCAGTTATGCCAAGGGTCCTTACCTTTGTCATTAGTCGCTTATGTGGCACTTTGTCAAAAGCTTTTTTGAAATCCAAATATACTACAGCTACTGCCCTGGAGTGATCGTATTCAGAAAACGTGTGGAAGAATTCCAACAGGTTGGTCAGGCAGGAACCATACTGACGGAAATTATGATGGGAATCGGTTAAAAGGTGCGACTTCAAATAATCTACCATTCTCGCAAGAATTACCGTTTCCAAAAGCTTGCCTACAACAGATATTAAGCTAATGGGTCTGTAGTTGCCGGGTGCTTCCTTATCTCCTTTTTTGAAGACAGGAGTCACATTGGCCAGCTTCCAGTCCCTTGGGACCCTACCTAGTGCAAGAGACTTGTTAAAAATTTGGACAAGAAAAGTCAGCGATGACTTCCTTTACCTCTTTAAGGACTCGAGGTGGCAATTTGTCTAGATTAGGGGATTTGAAGGCGCTCGTTTTACTCAAAACTAACAGTATTTCATCCCGACAACAAACAATACTGTCTAAATTTGAGTCATCTCGAATGAGAATTTTAGCTGTAGGGATATTCGAGGTGGTCTCTTTGGTAAAAACTGACACGAAAATACGGTTAAGCAAGGTTGCTATGTCAGTGTTGCTATATTTTAGTTCCCCCGTCTCACCTTTGATAGGACCTATACTGTTTTTAATAGGCTTTCTACTGTTTACATGACTGAAGAATTCTTTTGGATTCGATTTACAAACAGAAGCAACCCTAAGTTCTTCTAATCTGTGATTTAACTCGCCGCCGAAGGACCATAAAATTTCGCTTATGCCTATAATTAGAGGTCCCTTTCCACTACCTGTACGCTTATTTTTCTCCTTTATAGCGAACCTAATATCGTTGTTGAACCACTTCAGGACACAAGAAGAGTATTTGGCCGATTTTTGAGAGGAACAAACGTGCTCTGGCTTTCCATGAACGCGTTTTTAAATGCCCGCCAAATAACATCTACGTCATTGCTGTTCACTAACATTAGATCTTTTAAGCTTTCTTTGAGGCCACCAAAATCACCCTGTGAAAGTCTAATTGCTAAGTGAAATTTAACAATTTAGATACAGTACAGATGTCTTAACATTAAAATGGATTCGATTGTGGTCGCTGTCGGTTTTACCTTCACTTTAATCTATGGACAGAATTAATGTTTATAATACTGATATAGTCTCACAAACAAGGCACACCAAACAGTGCCGGACACAAGGCAGCTACAATATTAATGTGGGGAAAAAAGAAGAAAGCAATAATAAATGATACCTAAAGTGGATTTTGAAACACTTTTGAAATAGAGTAACACTTTCATCGGATCTTTTCGGTTTGATGGCCTGTAATATTTTTTAACATTACTTGTTTTTTATTGTCCAGTTTTAATCGAGGATTTCAAAAATAACATTCAGGTTTTAGAGAAACGAATAGTGAGGCAGTTATACATTTTAGTTTTGAGAATATCATATAAGCTTTAAGATTCCAAAATCCCTGAAAGTTTTAGGTCAACTGTCCGCTCATGACGATTGGTTAGGTTAAGTCATGATATTTTCGTTTGTTTTAAACTAACGAAAATATCATGACTTAACCTAACCAATCGTCAAGGACGTACAGTTGACCTAACCGGGTATTCTGTTAACCTAACTGGACATTCAGTTAACCTAACCAGTTGGTAGAGAGTAGAATTTGACGGTTCCGTAGCCATGACTCATTTTTTTTCCGCCGGCCGTCAAACCAAAAAGATCCCAATACGATTTAAAAATATATATTTTAAATGTTAAATTGCATATAACTGCCTCACTATTTGTTTCTCTAAAACATGAAGGTTATTTTTGAAATCCTTGATTAAAACTGGACAATAAAAAACAATGTTAAAAAATATTACAGGCCGTCAAACCGAAAAGATCCAAATAAAATAGTAAACTAAAACTAAAATATAAATACTAAAGCACTAAAGTAGGTTAGAAACAATTAACTACCATCACTAGTAAACTAAAATAGTGAAACAGGCCTGTATTTATACTAAAACTAGTATTAAAAATAATGAAATGAAAATTACACTAAAATAGATTTAAGGAAAAAAAATTATGAATCAACACTAATAATAATTGAAGACTGGAAATATGGTCTCAGCTTAGAAAAACTGGTTAGACAAGTACAATAGACTTATCCAATAGATGTATTTAGACTAGAATTATTATTAAAACACGTCAAATTGAATACAGCACAAAGGCAGATATTTTTTTCACTGAACTAATTAATTATGAAATATTTAAATTCAGTAATTATAAACCCACTGCAGTTGTGGGAGAAGTGGCTTCAAACAAAAACGAGTGGTGAGACTAGAAATTCAGTAGGCCTTTCCCAGTTTTAATGTTTATACTAAATTATTAAGAAAAGTTACTTAGCTTTGTATTCATAGAAGAATTAACACTGATGAAGATTCCTAAATTAGTGATAAACAATTAGTTAATAGCTTCTCTAAAAGCACTGAAGGATAATCACACGTAAAATTATACGAAGCAATGTTACAAGGAGTTACAAGGACAAGAGGAAGCATCAAAGATCTTTCGGTTCCACTCGGGGAGGTTCCTGTCATTAAACTGGTTTATTTTTAACCTACTATAACGTAGTAGAAAAATGGGTAGAAAAGCATAAAGCTCTCTCCCCACCCTTCGCTCCCTCGCCGCCTTTTGGTACGGAAAAAGGTTAAAAGAATACCTTTATCCTGGAAAAATAGCCAAGGAAATTTAACAGAAAAGAGGAAAATATATAAGCTAGTTCTACAATTACGCCATGCACACAGAGATCATATACTAAACAGCAACGCTGTATAAACTAACCAATAATATACTTGTGCCGATCGCACATCACCAACTTGGTATCATCACAAAAACTTCGAACATATGGTTTTGATTTTACCGAGGTATTGATCCAACAAAGACCCCATGACCCACTTCTGGCAGCCCCAAAAAGATTAAGATAGAGGTAAAGGTTAAACTCTCCATGTCTACACCCATGTACGCGCAAAGCCATCATTCTGGCAAAGTGATGAAATGCTTCTACAGGAAAGGGTAGGAACAGGAATTAAGAGCAATAATCAGATTCTCCATCCCATGCCCTCACCCGTCACGTGCATCCAGCCACCCAAGAAAAAGAAGAGAAAAAAAGAAATCGTGACGGCAGAAACGCAACTCCACCTCACCTAATCCATGATATGCATTTCTTTTTAAGGTTTTTTTTGTTCGTTACGAAATTATGTTTCAACAAAATGTTTTTCTACTCTGTTCTCAGACATATTAATAATAATATATTGTAATTAGATGTGTGTCATGTGTGTAATTGGACGTCTATCATGTGTGTGTGTGTGTGTGTGTGTGCGCGCCAACTCTTTGAATGTCGCCAAGTTTCAACTTGGGTCTCCCGCCGTGAAAGGTGTTTATGCAGCAAGTTATATATTGAATCGTTTATACTTCGCGGTGTTGTACCACCACAAGAGTAGAGAAAAACTCTTCCCGGCAAGAAATATGAGTGGAAGGTCACTGTATCTACAGTATACCGTTGTACTTGTCCCATATGGAGTTTGAAAGTGTTTTGTGGGTGATCACCCGTTGTTGCTGCGGCGAATTCAAGAATCTCACACTTAGAGGTGTTTATGAGACAAATGGTAAAAAAAAATTAGTTTCTCGATGGTTGATAATGCTATGGGGGGCATAATCAACCAGATTTAACTGAATGTAGGGCACATCCAATATCTACGGAGTCGAGAGAGAGAGAGAGAGAGAGAGAGAGAATTACATATCTCTTCGTTTGTACAATGTTTCCTTAATATATGGAATAATCCATAGTGTGAAATTGAAGAAACAGACTTTGATGTTGTAAGAACAGATTGGTGGAAACGAGTGAACGATAATCAATAAAAACAAACTGTCCGAAAATAACGAACAATTATGAAATATGAACTAATTATGCAAGTTCAAGTATTAATGAATTGTTCACTTCTGGGTTGATCGCCGCTATTGACGTATTCTCACAGCTGACTCGCTCTGCCACGATTTAATATCACTACACACACACACACACACACACAATATTTGGCTGCCGTACAAAACCGCGACATTCACACATTTTCACATTCAGTTCTGTTTCGTGACGTTTACCCAATCTAAAACCTAATAAATTTAACCAAACCTAACCTTAATTATATCCCCTTTTTTCATGATAAAAGATGGCATTTATAAAGATAAACCACCGCGAGACTTCGTGTCGCGATGGGCGCTTTGTTGTAACCTAGAGATTGTCGCGATTCCGTAGGGAAGACAAGAACACATATGCGTGCGCATCTTCGCATAAGCGGGATACATTCTTTTAATTCCATGTTTTTAAAGAAACGAATTAACTTAACCATACTCGCTGCTTCTTCTTCTATGTGGGGAAGCCGCTTTTGCGTGCGTTCGCCCTTGGCCACTCCTTCCTGCATAAAAAAAAATCACTCAACCTAACCTAACCTTAATGTCATCGAAACGAGAAAGGTGTAATAAGTGTTCCGGACGAAGTTTTTGTTTTTCTTGTAGGAAAGAGAGGGCAAGGTCGAGCGCCCGCAAAAAGGCCTCCTTCCCTCTAGAAGAAGGAAAGAGCCAAAATCAAGGTCTCTGAGGTTCACGATGTAATTTTATTTATTTATTTATTTTTTTAAATTTTGAAAAGATTGTGCAGTGTGTAAAATGCTCGTATGTATAGTGAAGAATAGGAGAAGTGGTGTATGTTTGAGAGCATGCTGGACTGCTCCCAGGGTAGATGTGACACGGAAAAAGATCAGCTAAATAGGACAGTGAGAGGAGAAACGGGAGTTCCAGCACTCCATGTCTTTTGCCTAACGTCCCCCCTCCCTGGAGTACTTCCCTGGTCGATTGGTGTCTACAGTCTCCTTGAAAGTTGCGGGCTTAAAGGAGGGTTTTCTGTTAAGTCTTTAAATAGTGGGGTACTAGGAGGAGATTATGGACACCAATCGACCAGAAGGGGAAGTACTTCGGGTAGGACGTTAAGCGGGAGGAGGCGGAATGCTGAAACTCCCGTTTCTCCCGTTACTGTCCCCTTTAGTTGATCTTTTCCGTATCTCATTTTCCCTGTGAGCAGTCCAGCATGATGCTCTCAAACATACTTCGCCCTCTATTCTTCATTACACATACATTCATTTTACACACTACACAATTTTTTCAAAATTAAAAAAAAGGCATCGTGAGCCTCAGAGACCTTGATTTCGGTTCTCTCTTATATACGTTGGGGGGGGGGGGGCATTTTTGTGGGCGCTTGCCCTTGGCTCTTCCTTCCTACATAAAAAAAAAGCTTACCTTACCTAATCATGACTAACATCTCTTTTCCGACACTAAAAATGTTTATTTTTTTCTTTCGTTTTAGATTTTTAATATTTCGAGGCATCATAAGTGATACCTCACTTAAAAAATACCTCTGTACATCTGTGAATTATAGCACTCTCGACCTTGATGTTTGCGCGCGCAGGCACCCACACATACACGCACAATTTCATTTCGTTTACTTTCTTTTAGAATCAAATTTCTTCTTGTGCATATTTGGAGCTAATGATCGCTAAGTTATATGCTAATACTATGCATGAATACAACATATATATACCTTTCAAATGTTCCGTGCGATGATTCCTCATTCACGAACGTCAAGCTTGTCGCCCCTCCTCTCATTATATATATATATATACAGAGAGAGAGAGAGAGAGAGAGAGAGAGAGAGAGAGAGAGAGAGAAAGAAAGAAGAATCTGAAGTACGCAGCTCAGTACCACAAGGGACAGTACTGGCCCCACTCCTGTTCATTAGCATGCTAACAGACATAGACAGCGGAGTAAACAGCAACAGTATAGTAACATCCTTTGCAGACGATACAAAGATCAGCAGAAAAATCAGCGATGTAAATGAAGTGGAGGCCTTGCAGAGGGACACGAACAAAATATACAAATGGTCAGAAGACAACAACATGACATTTAACAGCGAGAAATTTCAGCTCTTGAGATATAGTAGAAATGAGGGACTTAGACTGCATATTATGCTCCAGATAGACAGGAAATTCAGAGAAGCACGAAAGCGATCGATCTGGGGGTAATAATGACCGATGATGCGAAATTCGAAACAAAACCAGATAGCGATAAATAAAGCAAAACGAGTCACAGGACAGGTAGGCTACTAAGAACGTTCAAAAGAAAGGACAGGACAGTAATGATTCCCCTGCTAAAAACACTGATTATACCAAAACTTGAATATTGCTAGAAGAAACACAGAGACATTTCAGAGCCAAGATTGATGGCTGCAAAGAACTCAACTACTGGGAAAAACTACGTAAACTAAATCTGCACTCCCTGGAAAGAAGAGGAGAGAGGTACACCATAATCCATCATACATATGGAAAATGATCGAAAAACTGGTACCAAACCTAAAACTAAATCCAATTACCATTCAAACAACACTGGAAAATAGGAAAGGCAGAATGTGTAGTGTTCCCAAATTAAAGGCCCGACAAGGGACCTCCTCAACATTGAAGGAAAATAGCTTGGTTGTCGGGGGCCAACACTTTTTAACCAGCTTCCAAAGGACCTCAGAAACGTTACAGGGGTCAAAGTTAAAGTCTTCAAGAGAAGACTAGATGCCTGGCTCAGGACAGTACCAGATGAGCCGGGTGTACCTGGCTATGTACGGTGGAGAGCGCAAGAAAGCAACTCGCTTCTCCACCAAGCCAGACCTAGAGGCGGGGCCACCAGTTTGACCTTCGTGTGAAGAGAGACCAACGCATGGAACAGCAAAGATTATATATATATATATATTACACAGAAAACATAGAATTAAATTATAGGATTCGCAGTTCGCGAATTTTACCTTTTTTAATTCTATGTAATCTCCATGGTTCAATATCATCCATGAGAGTTGTTGGAACAATGATTTGTGGAAATCATTGCACTCACGAAATATCCAAACAAATTTCAACCAAGACAGAAGAATACAAAAAAAAAAAAAAAAAAAAACGAACACGCTATGTCGTAGTTTTTGGAGCCGTGCATTTTCAAAGATACATTTTTCTTTGTCTGTTCAATGAAGTGTATGCACGTTATATGGGAAAATATAAAATGTGTCTCCAGACACGCAATATCACTGGTTCACTATTAAATTAATGCATATATGAACACGCATGTAGACACATTTTGTGTGTGTGTGTGTGTGTGTGTGTGTGTGTAAAACTTTTTGGGATAATATATGTATATTCTGACAGGTAATTACAACACAAAGGAAGCAAGAAAATATATATAATACGTAGGTACACGTACAATATTCATACAGTAATTCGCGTTACGAGCGTACTTCAAACCATCAACAAACATTCACACGCAATGCGAAACGTAGCTTTACAACTTAAATTTTTATTTAATTTTCCCTTGTCACATAATAAATACGATTCGATACACATTTCACATAAAAAATTCTGTTATTTTGATCCAACTACAGATAAAATGCTATTTTTAATACATTTTAAATTCAACAAGTCGTGGTAAAAATTTTTGATGTGTTCCCGATACAATTATATATACAGTATACAGGGTGTCCCATAAGTCCGGCATCATAGAAAAAATAATAAAAAAAGGTAAAACAAAAGCTTTTATTTACAGAACGTGCTCAATATGTCCACCATTGTTTTCAATACACAAATTCAGACGTGATACCCAGTCAGCAAGCACACGGTGAATGATGTCAGGAGTAATGGTGTTACATGCACCAATAATGCGCTGCCGCAAATGTTCAACACTCCTAATTTTCTCTGCGTATACCAGCGCTTTCAAGTGGCCCCAGAGATAAAAATCTAGTGGCGTGAGATCCGGGCTTCTAGCTGGCCATTCCACAGGCCCTCGACGTCCTATCCAATGACCAGGGAATTGTTGGTACGGGTATTCCCTTACTTGGGTACTGTAATGTGCAGGAGCGCCGTCTTGCTGGAACCATGTTGGGAAATTTTCTTCTTCGTTCAAGACACTGGGAAATGCTTCTTCCTTGAGCATACGTAGGTAGGTGCCTCCAGTGACATGTTCACCGAAAAAGAGGGGGCCTATGATGCGATCCTTCCAAATGCCACACCATACCATCACCCGAGATGCACCTTGTTCCTTTGAAGAGGTACACCAGTGAGGGTTGTTTGAGACCAGTAGCAGGTGTTCTGTCGATTTACCTCACCATCTCCATAAAAAACAGCCCCGTCACTGAACAGAATGGTGGACGGGAAATTGGCATCCCGAGCATATTGTTCCGTAGCCCATTCACAAAATTCCATTCGCCGGTCGGGATCATCATCGCTTAATTTCTGTAGGATCTGAAGTTTATATGGATGCCATTTGTGAGCCTGAAGAATGCGATGGATGCTACTTTTCGACACTCCTGTCTCGGCGGACAATCGCCGAAGAGACTTATTGGGACTTCTGTTAAAATGAGCCAGGATAGCAGTCGCTGTATCATCGTCAGTGGACCTCCTTGAAGGTCCACTGCGTGGTTTATCTTCTATGGATCCTGTTTCCTTAAACTTTGCAACAAGTCTGCTAACACAACTCTGTTATTGGCTCCCGGTCTGGATGCAGTCTGTTAAATTCAGCAGCGGCCTGTCGTTGACTCTGATTTCCTATGAGTAGAATTATCTGGATTCGTTCTTCCTTGCTCACAGACATTATGACCTGTAGAAAGAGAAAAATCAACATTTATTAACCAATCATAATGAAACTCATACTGAGCAAAACTATGTAAACAGTGTATATGTTCACAAATTTTCAGATCATTATATTCAAAATTAATGATTTAATGAGGATTGTTTATGTTCAACAAATTTTATTGGTGAACATCGCTCCAGTTTTGAATTCTGGGAGTCCACAAAGGCGGTAAAACTTTGGTAATAAATTTTTATTCTCATTTTAGTTATAAAATACATCATAATTATTCATAAAATTTATAAAATATAGGAAATGCCTCCATTAAAAAAACCATGATAATAAAAAAAGGATTTTGAATTTTGAAACAGAACTTAAATCCTAAGTTTACAAAAGAAATCGAATTAACATTTTACTCTTTTGGAATTACTATTAAAAAAATTGTTCAATGTGTTTCCCTTCTATTTCAACAATTTTCTTCAATCTTGGACGAAATTCATCAATGGTTCAATCGATCTGCTCCTGTGGTATCTCTTCCCACTTCTCCACAAGAAACTGACGCAAGTGATCAACATTTCTCACCCTGCTCTTATAAACTCTGTGCCAAATTTTCCCAGATTCCATAGTCAACAGAGTTCAAGTCAGGACTGTTAGGTGGCCAATTTTGGGGCTCAAGTAATTCTGGGGCATTATTTTTTAAGTATTCCACAGTTGCTATTGCTGTATGGAACGTTGCTCCGTCTTGCTGAAAAAGATGATAAGCACCGTTGGCCAGATTTTGGACTTCGGGAAGTATATTTCGCAGCAGAGTATTTCGATAGTATTCGGCATTGACTTTTACACTAGGCTCAATAAAATGAATGAATGTTTTTCCTAACTTTGATATGCCAACTGACACCATGACACTAGCTGAGAAATGACTTCTGGTTGCAAAACGTCTGCTAGCAGGTATTTCATTCTTACATTGGACGTGCGAGTAAACTCTGTCATTTTGACTGTTCCGAGGTGGCTCCACAGTGAATTTCTTTTCATCAGTGAAAAAAGCCTTTGCAAGTTTACCACATGTTACTCGCCGTAAGATTTGTTTTAATCTTTGAACTCGTTTCTGCTCATCAGTTTGAGTAATCTTTTGCCCGTGCACTCTTTTGAAATGTTTTAGTTGAAGATCTTGTTTAATTATGCGTCTCACACTAGTTTCTGATAATTGTAACTCTTTTGATACGCGAGCTGGTGTCATATGGGTTCCTGGCTGGTTTTCCTGACTTAATATACGTTCTTCGACGTCGTCAATATTGTCTTGTATGCGAACAGTTTTTGGTCGCCCACTTCCCTCTCTTCTTTTGATATCCTCAGTCTCGTCAATTTTCTTTAGAAGCTTTCCCAAACCACCAAGAGAGTCCATCTTTTGTTGGGGAATTCGGAGAGTAGTTTCGTTCGTCCATATCCCTTTTCTAGTCTATAACGCTTAATTATAATCTTATCTTCCTCTGAAAATGGCATATTCACTATATTTTATAACCCTGCAAAAAAAAGTCGTATATTAGAATTTACAAAAGTGAAAATGGAAATAAAGGATTCTCGATTAGTTTGTCGAGCATCAATTGTAGTATTATTAGAGAAATATTTAATAAATCGTTATTTTTGATAGTTTCGAACTGAAATTTGGTTTACAGGTAGATGTTTTATGTATCTTTTACGTATATAAGTTTCATACTGATTGGTTGAAAAATGTTGATTCCATGGATGTTTTTAGAGTGAGCCCTTTTTTTTTTGGCAGACTATATATATATATAAATTTGGTAACCATGGTTTTATTTCCTGACGAAGCTGAAGCTTGTTACTCCATATTAGACCTAGAACTTAACGTGGAATCCTAACCACGACCCACCACGGGTGGTCAGAAATTATAAAGTCCTTGCCCAGACTCGATCTCACGACCTCCCGATCAGCAGTTCAGCGTCTTAACCACTAGGCTACCCAGGGTACCCATTTACCTCCAAACCAGTTTTTATTGTGTGGAAGGATGGAGAGCTGGGTTAGCTGCTGCGCGCCGCCTACCATCACCAGGAAACGAACCACATAGAGCATCATTCAGCCCATACGCCCATTTCAAGGTACAAGCAGTTCGCAACAGCATCACCAAGCAAATAGGGGGTCAAAGTAATGACGAAAGGGTTGACGAAAGTAAACAGATACCACGATGATTATCCTCAAGAACAAATGGCAAAGCTCATCAATGGAATACCAGAACGTGTGTCACCTTTACACAATGTAAAGGGAAAAGCAACACGATTCTAAATATATTTATTCACTAAATCTATTATTATTTATTACCTTTTATTATCAAATAAGAAACTATGGAAAAACCAAAGGTGTCTATTTACTTTGTCCTTCTCCCTCTCGTATATATATATATATATATATATATATGTACCGAAATACTTTGCAGATTCCGTTTGTCCTTCAGCAAAATATTAAACAATATTGTTTACGCTTCGAATTTTGAGAACGCTTTCTATTTCTGTTTCCAACGAACTTTGTTTCCTTGCAATGTTGCAAATACATGCGATTCTGTTTTGATCAGAAATTTTCATTCATTTTCTATAAACATTAATATTTAGTGGAGTAGTTCCCTTTCTTAAGTGGTAATATCATTACGACCATTCACAATCTACATAAAACTCCACTTTACGTAGTAATTGGGGATGGCACAGTGATCATAAGGTCACAGCGAAATTGAGAAACATGTCAAAAGTCTCCACTAGTTAAAAAAAAAAAATTCGATTATGTACACATTTTGCTTCTAATTTTAATTATTGTCTCATCTGTCATAATTTACCTCAATTTTAAAAGCAGTTATTAGTGAAGACAATTTAACAGCAAATGTTGCAAATGCAATTCTTCAACAAAAAAAACTCGAGTCATTAAACAGTTATTAATAACATTAGTAATAAAGTGGGATTTTTGAGGTTCATTATTAAATTTGCTTCCCTACGCGTCTCCAGCTAAGTCCCGACATGTTACGCTAATGGTAAATCACACGCCTGTTAATCTGAAGGTTCTGGATTCGAATCACCGTTCGGGCGTCAGATTTCGGCGAATAAGGCGTTTCTCTGGGTATTACTTCATGAGATAGTGATCTGGTTACCACGTAAAGCCGTAGGTCCCCTTCGTCGCGTGATCTTAGGTACTAAGAAAGAGATTAAGACACATATATTATTCATCAAATTAAGATTTTTTTTAATCGCAGTTCCGAAGAAGTTAACGGAAGATGTTAACGTTTAAATTAAGTAAACATTCTCTTTGCACGTTTATGAATTACAAAACGTGCTTTTGCATACATAAAATCTCCTTTCTCCTTCATAAACCCCATCCTTCCTTCGTTTGAACGGTCGCCAACTGTTGCCTCAATCTTTTTTTGTCTTTTCTCGCATGAAAGAAATCAGTATAGCAAATACTCATCGTAATTACATTTAACTCTTCCACTTCGTCGTTCAATGAAGTCACATCTGTTTTAATCTCTCTGCGAGATCTTCACTTCTTTTTTTTTAATTCAATATAAACACGCGAGATTCGTATCCCGGAAAAAGAGTTCCAACAAAAAAAAAAATCCTGCATTGAAATTTTTACATATTGAAATATTACAGCTTTGAAATATTTGATTTTCTTCAGGAAAAAATCCTACTCCAATTATATGAAGTCGACTCGTATGTACACACACACACACACACACACACACACACACACACAATATATATATAATATATATATATATATATATATATATATATATATCACACTGTATATGTGTATGTGAATGAACCCGGTTATTTTAGAAGCCTCTCTCTCTCTCTCTCTCTCTCTCTCTCTCTCTCTCTCTCTCTCTCTCTCTCAATACTTTCGTTTTATATTAAATAAATATAAATTGTGCTTGGCTATAACTTGTACTCCAATCAAATTAACGAAAATGACAGAGAGATTCGTTAAGAGAGGAACGACGACGGTAACTACATTTAAGTAAATGAAATGGATGACGATGAGAGTTAGGTAAGTCTCTCCTGCATTAAAGGGACTGACATCGAGTGAGAGCGGCTGCTACTCTCGAACCTAAAGTCGTCGTTGCTAGTATTACCCATCCACTTTCTATAAACACTGTATGCACCTCCCGCATGCCGCACATACAGTATATACATTTCAACTGCAAACAACACACAGTATAATTAACGTAAAGAACGACGCTTGTATAGAAGAACATTCCGCGCAAGATGAGGAGGGAGAACGAACAAATGAAAAAAATGAGGTAACCACCCGGGAATCGAACCCGGGATCTTCCGATTGCCGGTCAGATATGATAACCACTACACCATGGGCCTCACTTGATCAGTAGTCGTAATTCTCCTACATACGCGCAGAAACCAATGCCCCGAGGGGGCACCTCCCGCATGCCCCCTCGGGGCATTGGTTTCTGCGCGTATGTAGAAGAATTACGACTTCTGATCAAGTGAGGCCCATGGTGTAGTGGTTATCATATCTGACCGGCAATCGGAAGATCCCGGGTTCGATTCCCGGGTGGTTACCTCATTTTTTCATTTGTTCGTTCTCCCTCCTCATCTTGCGCGGAATGTTCATACAAGCGTCGTTCTTTACGTTAATTATACTGTGTGTTGTTTGCAGTTGAAATGCATATATATATATATATATATATCAGTGGCGACTCCAGCTCTTCAAGACTACTCGGGCTCTTTTTAAATTTTCAAGTCTACATATGTATGAGCCGACATTTAAATGCATGAGAATAACTTAAGATTATCACTAAAATAAATAAATACATACCTCGGTAAAAAAAATTATTTGAATTTTATTTACTTGAACATAAAGTCCAAGCGTCTTGGTTTTAAAGCAAATTCCTTTAATATTCGGTCATGTAATTCCTTTTTGCTTTCTAAATCAATAAGTATTTCTTTTTCAATTGAAATCCTAGCCAGGGACGAGAGCCGTTCTTGAGCCATTGTGTTTCTTAAATATGATCTAATTCGATCAAGAACAGAGAAACTTCTTTCATTTGAAAGAGAAGTTACAAGTATGGTAAGGGGGAGCTGAATCAGCTTTGTGGTTTCCGACATCGCAGACGATAATCCTAGTTCGTGAAAGACTTCTAAAATTTAATTTGCAGATTTGCATTTTCTAAAGTCACTGTCACGATAAAGATATTTCAATTCGTTAACTAAGGATTTGGAGTCAATTACATTTGGATATTTAGTTTGTAAAGCATTAAGATGATACATTGGAAAATTTTCAGCAAATTCTGGAAATTTGGTCACATCAATCAACTCAAAGAACGCAAACTCCTGAATGCAATCAAATCGTTCCCTCATTGACATTAGTATAATGTCAATTATTTCGAAATATATTGCTTTAAAGTTCATTTGTTTGCCTCTAGCTCTTTTTCTTGGGGGAGAAGGCAGTTGAAGGCACGCTTATCGAAACTTAAAAAGTTACCATGTATCGCCAGAATTAAAAATTGTGCCTCTACAAGGCCGAAGGATATAAGCCCGAGTTGAAATGTTTTTGCCTTTATAAAAAAAATTAATAGGAGGAAAAACGTATTTTATTTAATGAAAATTAGAAGAAGGACTATTATGTGACCGTATGCAAGCAAATAATTATTCATTAAAAGAACTTTAAGTATACGATATTACTTATACTTTCTCGGGCGTAATGTCTTGCGCCCGAGTAAAGGATCTTGAAAGATTACACGAAAACTTAATGTGTCAATATAGTTTTTTTTATAGGTAGTAAGGGTATCTAAATGCGGTCAAAATTTGCTTGCGTCACGAAGGCTAGACAGAAAAATAATAACATACTACCAGCCAAAAACCATTTTTACAATTTGTATTTAAAACTTTTTTTTTAAAAACTTAAATCTATACACAATTTTATCTCTCATGCTTCTCCTTGCCCCTTGCCTCTCGGGCTCAGCCCGAGAAGCCCGAGTGCAGGAGTCGCCACTGATATATATATATATATATATATATATACATTTAAGAGAGAGAGAGAGAGAGAGAGAATTACAATTTAAAACATGAAACGTCTACCTTATTACAACTAAAAAGCAGGTCTGAAGTCACTAATTAAAAAAAAAAATAATGAAACAAACCATTAAAAAAAAAGTACTTTTCTCTTTAAAAACACAATTACTTGGAACTTTTTATTCAAACTCAACGAACTTAATTTTAGATGCAAGAGGCTCTATTCACAACTGCACAAAACGGCACTGCTGCGTGCCATTTTTGGCCCAAGCATCCAGCCACATTATTACACTCATTATTATGAACTATCATTATTATTACCATTATTACTATCATAATAGTAATCCATTTAGTAAATCCTATAATTAGTTTTTAAAAGAGGATTTTTTCCCTTTTAACAACACTCCATATCTCGAAAAATCAAACTCGGAAAAATGACGAATATAGAAAAATTGTAATTTTAAAATTTTGAAATATTTTTTTTTAATTTAAATATTGAGAAACTAAATTAAAAAAAATATATATATTTTTTTTGCCAAAAATTTACGAGCTTTATATATATATATATATATATATATATATATATATATATATATATAATATATTATATATATATATATATATATATTATTATTTGTATTATTTGTATTAACAATGATAAAACGAACTTATAAATTTTTTTTTAACATAAATACCGACAAATTAAACGTCACTTTTAATGCGAACGTTTAATTTTCAGTATAAAATACATTTCTAATATATATACACAGACGCTCCGCGGGTTACGTAAGCAAGCCTCGACTTACGCAAATTCGACTTTACATAAATGCTCCCATAAATCCCCTCCGCATCATCTCGCAAACTTTTTTTCTAAAATCGCCCTTAATTGCGTTGCAATAATGACTGGAAAGCGCCGAGTGATCGTAAGAATGCAGGACAATACAGTATTTTGAACTATTTAATTATCTTTCTTTCCTATGCTTTTACTGCTACTATACTCTATTTAGTTTTTTAATTTATAAAAAAGTATTGTGTATCTTGTGTGCAATGATTACCTATGGAAGGGTCAATTCCGACTTAGAGAAAAATCGACTTACGTAAAGCCTTCCGGAACGGAACCCTAACGTAAGTCGGGGACTGTCTGTATGTGTGTATATATATATATATATATATATACACTGTATATATTCACAGGGTGTCCCCTAAGTCTGCATAGGAAAATTTATTTTAAATTAAATTTACAAAAGTGATACATTAGAAGTAAAAAAAAATTCAAATTGATGTCTTGTTTTGGGACCGTTTTTTTTGTTGCAGGTAGAATAACACGAAATGGCTAATATGGAAGCCAGTTACACTGGTGAAAAAAAGGCCTCCGGAGGCCGAAGTAATGTATTACTTTTGTAAATTTAATTTAAAATAAATTTTCCTATGAGACCGGACTTATGGGACCCTGTATATGTATATATATATTTTTTTTTATGCAGGAAGGAGGGACCAAGGGCAAACGCCGCAAAAAGCGCCCCTCCCATAGAAGAAGAGAGCCAAAATCAAGGTCGGGGTTTTTAAGATACCTAGACACTTTGCGTTTGAAAGATGGGAGGTCATAAACAAGAGGAAAGATGGATTGAGGAATATTGTTCCAGAGTTGATAGGTTGAGTAGGTGAAAGACTGAAAATACCGATTAACCCTTGCATTAGATAGTTGGACAGAAAAGGAATGAGAAAGTGTAGAAAGTCTGGTACTGCGTGCTCTCCTTGAAGGAGGAGGCATGCAGTAGAGCGTTCAGAAGAGCAATGTCCGTTACAATAGCGATAGTAAAGAGAGAGTGAGGCAACATTGCGACGAAGAGAGAGATTGTAGACAATCAGTAAGAGGCGGGGAATTGATGAGATGAAAAGCCTTGGATTCCACTCGGTCAAGTATCAAGTACGGTTGTGTGGGTTGAGCAACCCCACACATGAGAACCATACTCCATACAGGGGTGAACAAAACCCCTATACAGAGACAGCAACTGAGTGGGGGTGAAGAAACTGTGGGGGCGGTACAGCACACCTAACCTCGTAGAAGCTGTTTCAGAAAGAGAGTATATGTGATCTTTCCAGGAAAGATCACGAGAAAAGGAAACGCCAAGAATGTTAAGAGAAGAGGAAGGATTGAGTTGTGAAGGTAAGGGGATAGTTGTGAAGAAGATTGTGACAAGTAGACAGATGGAGGAACTGAGTTTTTGAGGCATTGAAAGCCACAAGGTTTTCTCTGCCCCAATCAGATATAGCAAAAAGATCAAAGGTCAGGTGTCCCATAGCCGTCCTACGCGAATCATGAAGTGACTGCTGTGAGGGACGATTTGGGAAGCTGTTGGAGAAGTGAAGAGTGGAATCACTGGCATAGGAGTGAATAGGACAGGAAGTGTGAATTAAAAGATCATTAACAAATGAAAGTAAAAGAGTGGGTGACAGGACAGAACCCTGAGGAACACCACTGTTAAAAGCTTTATGAGAAGAACAGTGGCCATATACAACTGCAGCTATAGATCGGCCAGAAAGGAAATTAGAGATGAAGGCATAGATAGAAGGATAGAAATCGAAGGAGGGCAGTTTCGAAATTAAAGATTTGTGCCAGACTCTGTCAAAAGCTTTTGATATGTTTAGCGCAATAGCAAAAGTTTCACCGAAATCCCGAAAGGAGATGACTAAGAGTCAGAGAGATATGCAAGAAGATCGCCAGTGGAGCGTCCCTTGCGGAATCCATACTGACGATCTGAACGAAGATTATGAGAAGAAAGGTGTTTCAGAATCTTCCTATTAACCCGTTAACTGCGCGAGCGCCCAATTACGAGTCGAGCCAAAAACACGGGCTACGCAAGGAGATATCTCAGTTTAAAGTTTAAACCCGTGTATGTACGGGACTACGCAGGAATGGTCAGAAGCGAAAGCCCGTGATATTACGGGTTGCGCAGCAAACGGGTTAAGGATGGATTCAAAAACTTTGGAAAGGCAAGAAATCAAAGCAATTGGACGATAGTTGGAGGGTTGAGAATGGTCAACCTTCTTTGGGACAGGCTGAATGAAAGCGAACTTCCAACATGAAGGAAAAGTACCAGTTGAAAGACAAAGACGAAAAAGTTTGCCTAGGCAGGGTGTCAGCGCACAAGCACAGTTCTTAAGAACAACAGGAGGAATACCATCAGGACCATACGCCTTCCTAGAGTTGAGCCCAGATAGGGCAGAAAAAACATCTTTAGAAGATATTCTAACTTCAGACATAATAAAGTCAGAGGGAGAAGGAGATGGAGGAACAGCACTGGAATCGTCCAGGGTTGAATTGCAAGTGAAAGTTTGAGTGAAGAGTTCAGCTTTGTCAGGAGAAGAGACGGCAACTGTGCCGTCGGAATGGAAAAGAGGAGGGAAAGAAGAGGAAGTTGTTGAAAAGGTTCTTAGCTAGATGCCAGAAAGAGCGAGAAAAATTAGAATTGGATAGATTTTCACATTTTTGTCGGATAAAGGATTTTTTTGACGAGTTGAAGAACAGATTTTGCACGACTCCGGGCAGAAATATAAGCTGAGTGAGAGTCAGGAGTTGAATGGCGACGGTACCTTCTGAAAACCTCCTCTCTGTTGCGGATAGTATTAGAACAAGTAAAGTTAAACCAAGGTTTTTTTGCACTAGTAGTAGGAATAGAATATGGAATGTAGGCCTCCATGCCCGAGAGAATCACCTCTGTGATGCGCTCAGCACACCCAGAAGGGCCCCGGCCACGGAAGTAGTAATCATTCCATGGGAAATCACAGAAGTACTGCCTAAGGGCCTCCCAATCAGCGGCGCCGAAGTGCCAAAGGGGCCTCCTCTTGGGAGGATCCAAAGGCCGAATTGGAGCAATAGGACAGAAAACAGATATAAGATTGTGGTCGGAGGAGCCCAACAGAGAAAAACGTTTGACAGAGTAAGAAGAAGGATGAGAGGTAAGAAATAAATCCAGAATGTTGGGCCTATTTCCAAGGCGAACGGGGATACGAGTAGGGTGCTGTACAATCTGCTCTAGGTCATTTAGGACAGAAAAGTTGTAAGCTAGTTCACCAGGGATGTCAGTGAAATGAGAGGAAAGCCAAAGGTATATGCATACATATAACGGGTGTGCCATAAAAAAGGCTACATTTTAAAAAGGCTATAAAATCGACATTTGTCATTTAATTTTTATAAAACTTCTACATAATAAAACGTATGTATGTATCTATATGCAAACAAGTTTTCGGACTAAAATATCAAATAATTCAAATTCTATCAACATTAACGAAAGAATATGATTTTTCTACTTAACATGCAAAAATTATTAAACCTTTTTAATATTTTTTTATAAAACTAATTTTTAACGTAAAATTTACCTGAAATTCTTAAAAAAATTGTTCGAAATGCTTTCCTTCCATTTCAATAACTTTTTTATATTCTTGGCCGGAATATGGGAGAACTTAGCAGAGCGAGTCTACAGGACGAGGATAAAAGATGTCGCTCATTTACGCGATATCATCATTCAAAAATGGGAAGAGCTTCCACATGAACAAGTAAATCGAGTCATAGATGAATTCCGGCCAAGAATAAAAAAAGTTATTGAAATGGAAGGAAAGCATTTCAAACAATTTTTTTTTTTATAATTTCAGGTAAATTTTATGTTAAAAATTAGTTTTATAAAAAAATATTAAAAAGGTTTAATAATTTTTGCATGTTAAGAGAAAAATCATACTCTTTCGTTAAATGTTGATAGAATTTGAATTATTTGATATTTTAGTCTGAAAATTTGTTTGCAAATAGATAAATACATACCTTTTAGTGTGCAGAAGTTTTATTAAAATTAAATGACAAATGTTGATTTTATAGCCTTTTTAAAACGTACCCTTTTTTTATGGCACACCCGTTATATGTCGTCGTGAGGGACAAGATGAAATTAACCAGGGTACAGAAACAGCTCAACACTCGACAACCAACGCACCTTTATTCAAAGAAACTTTTAAATAAAAGTATAAGAAAATAAACTTGAAATGTGTATAATTATCATTATTTTTCGTACGTTTCTGTTAAGTATGAAAACAAGCGCGGAAAAATATACATTAAAATGTATTATTTATATGTTAATATAACGATCGTTACAACTTGGCCCAAAGAACAACAAAATATGTGTAATTCATAAAAACACCTTTTTATTATAATGTGCAAAAAAATAATAAAAATGTGAAATTGGTAAAAACCTTTTATTATAATGTGCACAAAAAATAATAAAAATGTGAAATTGGTAAAAACACCTTTTATTATAATGTGCGAAAAAAAAAATGTGACATTGGTAAAAAAAACC
Organism: Bathynomus jamesi; assembly: GCA_023014485.1. Taxonomy (NCBI): domain Eukaryota; kingdom Metazoa; phylum Arthropoda; class Malacostraca; order Isopoda; family Cirolanidae; genus Bathynomus; species Bathynomus jamesi. Next base: position 529,131 of record JAJOZX010001462.1, read on the forward strand.
CTTTTATTATAATTTCTACAACTGAGTGTAAAGTTAACGCTAATTACATTAACTATTATAACTACAGCGTGAATGACATAATATAACAAATTATGCTTATTTTATGGGATTTATATCGTGCCAATAAAAATTATCATCATCATCATTATACTCGCAGTAAAGGAAGGCTGACTGACCGCAGTTGTTTGGAGAGAGAGTCGTCTTTTCTTCAGAGTGGGTGATTGGGACAGTGTCGTGCGATTTATTTGTCTTCCAGATTTATTTATTTCTCTCTCTTACTTGTACTTCGGAATACATGAAAGGCCTTGGAATCTTTTTTCTTTTTTCCTGTGGGTTTGCATCATACATTCATTTTACGTGTTTAATTGTGAAATTCATCATCATCATCATCAATATATATATATATATATATATATATATACAGGGTGGGCCGTAAGTTTCCATACATAGGAAAAATTAAACGTTTGTTTTTATGTTTCAGATACCCTAAGAATATGCGTTTGACGTAAGATCTTGTTTACTGATGAAGCAAATTTTTACGTCAATGGAGAGGTTAATCGGCAAAACATACGTTATTGGAGTAATGCTAACCCTAACTGGCTGAGTCCGACGAAGATGCAAGGTGCCGGTAAAGTGATGGTGTGGGCCGGGATATGGGGTGACAGAATTATTGGACCAATTTTTGTCAGTGGAAATCTTAATGCCGAAAGGTATCTTAACATGTTGCAAGAAGAGATTTTCCCATCCCTGCTAAACGAGGAAGGTAACTTCCCAGTTTACTTCCAGCAAGATGGAGCTCCACCTCATTATGGTCTTCACGTGCGTCGGTATTTGGATCAGCAGTTTCCGGATGCTTGGATTGGTCGGCGTGGTCCTGTGGAGTGGCCTCCCAGATCCCCAGATCTCACCCCCTTGATTTCTATCTTGGGGGCACTTGAAGGCCATGGTGTATCAGGAAAAGATACGAGACATAAATCATCTAAAGGAACGTATCACCAACGCCATTACAAGCATAACGTCAACTGTGCTAATGCGTGTTCATCAACAGTGGGGAACACGTATTGAAATGTGTTTTCAAAACAATGGCAACCATGTAGAGCATATTATATAAATAAAAATGGTTGTCCATAAAAAAATGTTTATTTTTCCTATGTATGGAAACTTACGGCCCACCCTGTATATATATATATATATATATATATATATATATATATATATATATATATATAATATTTAGGAGAAATCCAATGACAAGGAGAAATGTAAATGCCATGAAAAGTCTTCTTTAATGCGCAACGTTTCGAGCAATACGCTCATCTTCAGGCTGTATAATAACATGTGAAATTAAAATCAATAATTGAATGAAAAACAAGACAAAGAAAATTTCTATAACCTATTCATGAAGGCAAATTTTAAAAGACTGAGAAAAGAGGGTTAAATTCTAAGTTATACAGATTTACATATAAAAATTAAGAAGCTATTTTTAAATACATATAGTAAATGTGAAATTAATACACTGGAAAAATTAACAATAGTACACTGGAATAATGAAACTAACTAACCTTTCACTGCAATTTCCGAGGCTAACTGATTTAAGCAGAGGCAAGACGAGAAAACAAAAGATGGCGAGGGCGATTGGGGAAGGGGGGATTATAAGGAATTGGGGAGGGAGGAGGGATTATAAAAAATTTAGAGGGACGGCTGATGAGTCAACATTTAGAGTAGGGGACAATGTTTTAATGTAAAGCGATTCCAAAATTCTTAGTGAGTTGGGACAAGTATTACAACCAAGAATTTTAAAATTGTCTAAAGTGACATCAGTTTTACATTTTATACTGTGTTCCCGAATACTAGAAACTTCTTTAGTTTTTAAAATTTTACCTGTTCGGCCACTTATTCCCATATGCGAATAAAATCTAGCCCTGAGAGAGCGAACAGTGCTGCCAATGTAATTCCCAAGGAGACACCTAGGGCAGGTAAATAAATATACAACACCGCTACGCAACGAGTCAGGGGTTCGATCCTTCGCTGAGAAAAAGCTACCTAAAGACGTTTTATTAATAAATATGATGCGGAAATCAGTATGATAAAAAAATTTCCTTAACAACTTTGTAAATTTAAGCTTAAATTCCTTATTCAAAGGACCCATTTCAGGTACCAAGAAATATTTTATATCCTTCGGCACTGTAATACAAGGAAGTTGAGGGCTATAAACATTATTTAAGAAGGATCTAATTAGTTTGTCTACATATTGAACAGGAAAACTATTATTAGTAAAGTATGATCTTAGATTATTAAATTCATCATTAAGTAAGGTAAAACTAGAGGTCAAATTATATCCTCTGAACAGGAGAGTTTTAATACAAGACATCTTATAGTTGAAATCAGTAAAACTAAAAAAATTCATGCCCAAACCAGTGAAAGTGGGTTTCCTGTAAACTGATGTAGTAATAGAATCACCGTTTTTCGAAATTAAAAGATCTAAAAAGGGGAGGGAGCCATTTTGCTCAGTTTCCATTGTATACGTTATATTGGGGTGCAAAGAATTTAGGAAGTTAAAGAATTGTTGCGCTTGTACCGCATTATCACAGCTATCGAATCATCAACGAAGCGTCGATAGAAAATTGGCTTGAGATGAGTGGGAGATTGTCTAAAAATTACACTTTCTAAATGAGTCATAAAAAAATCAGCTGCTAACGGTCCGACAGGTGATCCCATCCCTACACCATCAATTTGTTGGTAAACCTTATTGTTGAAAGTGAAATAGCATTGTTTGAAGACCAATTCTAAAAGTTCCTTAAAATGAGACAATGAAAAACCATGAAAATTATCAACTGAGCTAAAAACCCTATCTAAAATAATGGCAATAGTTTCAGATACAGGTACATTTGTGAAAAGCGACTTTACATCAAAACTGACAAAAAACTTTTTTGAATCGAAGTTCTCACCAAGGAGGTCTTTTTGGAATTCAAACGAGTTATTTATAGTGTAAGCATTTTTCGCAAAGGGTGACAGGAGACGAACAACAAATTTTGCCAATTGAAAGGTGGGTAAGTTATACGAAGCTAAAATAGGACGGAGAGGTGTTCCAGCTTTATGGATTTTAGGCGGTATACTTTCTATAAAAGACCCGCGGGAAAGTGCCTCACCTCATATTGTAGGAGGAATATAACACACACACACACACACACACACACACACACACACACACACACACACAGATTTGAGACAAAATGAAAACGAAATTTAATTTATATTCAGTTTTGGACTTCACTTTATCGAAATTTAGGATATTATACTCTATATATATACACACAGGCCCGTATCCAGGGGGGGCAGAGGGGCACGTGCCTCCCCCCCCCCCCCCCCCCCCCGAAATTTCGCGGAAAAATATTTTTTTGAAGGGTTTTAAATTTTTTGCTTTTTTTTTAATAATATAATTTTGTATAAGACGCTGCTGAACGTCAAAAGAAGAGCAGCGTAGTCAGCAAAAATTTAATATAAACAAGAGTATTTGAGTCTAGCAAAGCTAAAGTGATGATGTTTGTGTGAGTTTATATGTGGTGTGTTGGTGGAATGCATAGCTACCGGCATAGCCGCTGGCTGTCAACACAGACCGGCATATTGTTGGTTATGTGGATTGTGCTTGTGCTAGTCTTAGTTCATATAGGTGTATTATTTTCGTGTTAACTTGAGAATTTTAGTCACATTGCCAGTGACAACGGCTAGTTCCGAAAGATCATTTTCAACGCTAAAACGTATACTGAGTGACACGCGAAGTTCAATGACTGTCGGTCGACTGTCAGCCTTGGCCATTCTCGCTACTCACCAACAAACGGCACGCAACGTTGATTATGATGAAATTATAAATTTGTTTGCTGATGCTGGAGATCATCGCATTTCCTTACGTTGATTTTAGTTCTACAGAAATAAAAGTTTACTTTTGAATATGGAATAAAATTTTGATTTCAGAGACATTCATTTCAATTTTTTTCTGAGCTTCATTTCATACATCATCTACTTGCAGTTAATGAATTTAAAGTAACGCCACCCTATGCACTCTCAATGCTCCTAAGAGCAGTTATACACACTATTATCTATTTTCTGAAGTTGTGTGCCCCCCTACCCCCGAAAAAACCCTGGATACGGGCCTGTATAATATATATATATATATATATATATAATATATATATATATATATATATATATATATATATATATATATTCGCCTACGGAGTTCTTTAACAAACGTGTGATTAAAAATAAACAAAAAGAATCGAAAAATCACATGCACGCACGTACAAAGCCATTTTCAGTTGTGAATGCCAACATTCAATCTAATCTAAGTATTGTAATTAACTTAACCTAAACTAAACTAATTTAATCAAATTAACCTAACGTAACCTAACCTTGATAGTATCCCTTTTTTCATATTTAAAGATTTTACTGAAGAATAAAAAGGTCAAACTCTTCGACACCGCAAATGTTGCCGCACGTGTATCCCAAAGATTGTCGCGAAGACGCAAGGTAGCCAAGAGCACACATACATACGTACGCACCACACACACACACACAAATACACACGTAAGCATATATACACATAGGCAAAAATGTATCCTGATTCTCACACCTTTCAATGCTTGACTAACTACAGCAGACGAATGTTTTGTCTTCAAGGGTTTTCCTGAGGAGGAGAAAGATCGCTAAAATTCTCCTTAATACGTTAGCGAGTGACAGGTTAAAACCTGAGGGAAATTTTACAGTAAATAATCCTAATACATTAATCCTTCTTATGTAAGCAAATGTGTGTACACTGTATACATACATTACAGCTGAAGAATGTGTACGCACTAGACGATTAAAATACGCGAGTGTTCCATTATGGCGGTTGGGTTCCAAAGAGAGAATGGAAATCCCAAAAGATGAATTAATGTAAGTTTTTTTTTTATCATTTACATTCGAAGTAGGATTAAATAAATATTAATCTATGATTGAAATTAGTTATTAAATTAGTTAAAAAATAGTTTACGGTAATATTTATTTTTGGGAGGTGATAATTAATAGTCACTCATCAGTGACATGATGTAAATCAGATAAACTGCACTGTAATGGGTGTGTATATATATTGTACGTTTACATGAAGTCACAATTTGGGGCTAATTATCTGCATTTAATATATAAAAATAGGTTATGATTTGAATTAAGGAAATATATTTAATAATAATAATATCAGTTCTTATGCTCCATGTAGGGCTAATGTAGCGAGCAGCGTTCCTCAGGGTTCTATATTGGGCCCCTTGCTTTTTCTTATATATATTAACGATTTAGATGTCGGCCTAGTCAGTACGGTTTCAAAGTTTGCGGATGACATGAAGTTGGGTGGTAGGGCGATTAATGACGAAAATAGAGGTAAAATCCAGGAAGAGCTGAATAAAATCGTTGATTGGTCAGTCACATTGCAAATGAGATTTAACGTCGATAAGTGCAAAATTTTACATATAGGTTTGCGCAACGGTAATTTTGCGTATAGTATGTCAGGGAAGGAGTTAGCAAGCGTAGAGCAGGAAAAAGATTTAGGAGTTATAGTCATTGGTGATTTAAAAGTAGCGAAACAAAGTACAGCAGCGATCAATAAAACGAACAAAGTGCAGGTTTTATAGCTCAGAATTTTGAGTACAAATCGCGCGATATTATTGTTCCTCTTTATAAATCATTAGTTAGATCCCATTTGGAGTACGCGATCCAATTTTGGAATCCGCATATGCAAAAAAATATAGACAAAATCGAAAGAGTTCAAAGACGAGCAACTAAGATGATTCCGTCGCTTAAGTCGAGACTAGGAGGCTAAGGGGTGAGCTAATCCAGGTTTTTAAAATTATGAATGGGTTCGATAACGTAAATAGAGATAGCTTTTCCGAAATATCTCAACATAATAGGACTAGAAATAACGGGTGTAAGTTGACAAGTAGAAGGTTCGAGACAGAATAGTAAATAGCTGGAATAGTTTGCCGGTAGAAGTAATTAGTAGCACGTCTATAAACATGTTTAAAAATCGCTTAGACGCATATGTTGATAGATTTGGTATAATTTAAGGTAGTAAAATTAAGGCCTTGTGGTTCGGAACCCATGTAAAATTGTAGGTCCTCTCCGCCACCACGGAGGACATGCACAATACACAATTATGAACACAGTTAGGTAGACCAGCCATGAGTGGATCCTAGGGTCTTTGTTGGTCTGAAACATTATAACATTATAACATAAGCACACCGGACAAAAAATTAGTCACCCCTAATAGCACCGATAGTAGGAAGTTCAAGGTCACACAGAGGGCGCTGATGTAGCATTGGTAAGTGACAAGTAGCGGTGACGTAGCACACAGGATCAGATCTGTTTCGTGAGGTGGTGAAGAACAAAGTGTGTGTTGGATATAGTCTGCAAAATGGGTCGTGAGGCAGACGTTACTCAGTGGCAAAAAGGAGCCATCGTGTTTGGCAGAGCCCACGGACACAAAATGTCGGAAGTAGCCCAATTTGTTGGTGTGTCAACGCGTACTGTCCAGCGAGTTTACAAAGAGTGGTGTAGTTCGCAATCAACTGAGAGCTGGGCACTTGCGTTTTTTTGCGCGTTTTTTTGCGGTACTGCGGTACTGCGGTACTACTACCGCACTACCAAACCGGTACCGCATAACGCAGTACCGCAAAGGATCGCTGAAAGTACAGCAGTACCGCTACCGCATTCAAATTTCCCGCGGTACTTTCCGCGGTACCGACCAACACGGTAGTACCGCAGTACCGCAGTACCGCAAAAAAAACCGCAAGTGCCCAGCTCTGCTTGAACTGACAATCGACGGCGTAACTGTGGCCGGAAAACAATTCTCGACAATAGGGGCCGCCGCCATGTTTCTCGTCTAGTAACTGCAAATCGTTTTCAAACCAGAGAACAATTGCTCCAAGAAACCAATGAGGTTCTCCAGCGACCAATTTCCGAACGGACATTGCGACGAGAACCGCATGCGATGGACATCTGGAGCAGGGTACCACGGAAGAGGCCGCTGTTAACAGCAAGTCACAAATTGGCACGTTATAAATGGGCTCAGAGGCACAAAAACTGGACTGCGGCAGATTGGAAACGTGTAATTTGGTCCGATGAGTCCCGTTTTTGTTTGTTCTCCAATGATGGGAGGCGACGAGTACATCGCAGGTCCAATGAAGCCTTTAATCCTGAATGCGTCGAAGGTGTTGTTCAGGCTGGAAACAGAAAGTGAAGCGCAGGAATAGACACCCACGGACTCTGGCGGAACTTCGGGACCGGCTGATGAACGAGTGGCAGCAAATCGATGTTCAGTACATGCACAACCTCGTAGAGTCTCTGCCTCGCCGGATTCGTGCGGTTATCAAGGCCAGAGGCGCCGTCACACGTTATTAGGTACATTCTGAGAGGGGTGACTAATTTTTTGTCCGGTGTGCTTATTATCGCCAAGCGTTAAGTACATAAAGAATATATATATTATTTATTATTATGTTCGGCTGTTCCAATATATGCCAAAAACCTAATAACAGGATTTAACGTTTTTAATTCTAGGACGAATTAATAATATATGCTGCTGAAAACATCATTTAAAAGTTTGAAGTTTATATAAGCCAAATGAAGATCAATTTTTTTTTTAAATTTCAGAAAATCCATAACATATTTCAAAAAGTTTATTCAATTCTATTCCTCTGCTGGAGGATTATTTTCTTGTATATGTTTAAACCAGCGGTCCTCAACCTTTTAATGTGCGAGACCCATTTTCACAATCTTTCTAAGATCCGCGACCCCACCACCCCAAATCTAAACTAACTTAGCTAAATCAATTGAAAAGAACTTCAACGTGATTAAAATTAAAAATTTTGTGTACACACACACACACACACATATATATATATATATATATATATATTATATATATATATATATATATATATATATATATATATATATATATATTATTCACTTGTAATTAATTATTATAACTTACAGTAGCTAAATCAAATGAAAACAACTTCAACGTGATTAAAATAAAAATTTGTGTATATATATATATATATAATATATATATATATATATATAATATTCACGACCCTTAGGTTGAAAACTGTTGATTTCAACTTTAAAAACTTTTCCTCATCGTAAACTTTCTACTTGATTCAATGAATTTTAATGGAACTACATTATCGAACGCCTTCAGTATCCTTTAGGATTAACTAAATGTCATCTCTACCATCTTCACGTGCAGATTCGTTGATGATGAAGTTGATAAAACTCTCATTGCTTTTTTGGTTATTCCCATTTTCTTTGTTTCTTACATACACGACGAACAGAACACTCTGATCATACGTGTCCTCAGAGTTAAGCCAGAAAAAGAGAGGTTACGTAAAGCCAGATTAAGTTCATATTAAGCTAATCTAAATAACTAACCGATGTTAGTTCGTAAGAGAGGTCGGATTAAATGAGAATTTATGTGTCGATAAATGTTCTTCATTCGTTTGTGTAAACGCCTCATGCGCAGTAAACTTCTCATTTTTCCACATGAATTTGGACATTAGACCTGACCATTATGGTGATTCAAGTGATCTCCGATTTCTTCTGAAGTTATACATTAACTATCTATATAAAACAATTAGCATTAATAATAAATAAAAAAAAATAAACCTTTAGATTCGGATAAGGTCGGCTGTACGCAGGATCGTCTCGCGATTCATGACTGACAACTTGGGGTCGTGACGACCGGAGTCGCGTGTGGTTTTACAGTGACGGAATGGGAGCCTCGCACACTGCAGCGACCGTGATTCTGGGGCAGTGTGCGAGGCTCCCATTCTGTCAATGTAAAATTACACCCGACTCCAGTCGTCACGACCCAAGTCGTCAGTAGTGAATCGCGAGACGATCCTGTGTGTGGCCGGCCTGAGAGTCGTGTTCAAATTTAATCCTGAAGAAATTTTGTTAAAATGAAGCGTTGATATTTAACAACTACTGTAGTTTCTTTTCTAGATACGGTCTCACGTACTTAACTTTAACGTTTACTGTATCAGCCAAATTTTATGAGATCATTGCCGACATCATCATACTGTATAATTTTTTCCTCATATAACTTTTGTAGAGAGAGAGAGAGAGAGAGAGAGAGAGAGAGAGAGAGAGAGAGAGAGAGAGAGGAGTTACAAGGAAAAAAGTACCTCAAAAGGCCTTGCGGCCCATACCAAGGAGGTACCAATGGCAACGGGTGCCAGGGAAAATTTTCTACACACTCAAATAGTGTGCAAGATTTGGTCTAACCTTTTCTTGAACTGATCCACAGAGGAACTGTTCACAACTTCTGAAGGTAACCTGTTCCACGTGTCACAGATCTTATACGTAAAGTAATTCCCACACACACTAGTCCTAAACCGTTTCAAATCCAACTTCCAACCATTGTTGCGAGTTGGGTTATCATTTATACTAAACATGCTTCTAAAATCGACATCGTTGAACCCACGTAAGAGCTTGAAAACCTCGATCAGTTGACCGCGCAGCCTCCGAGTTTCCAGCGAAAACAAGTTCAAGGCGCGTAACCGTCGATTGTAGCCCATATGCCTAACGGAAGGGATTAACTTTGTGCCCTCGCCTGCACTCGCTCCAGCCTCTCAATATCTTTTCTGAGGGTGAGCGACCAGAACTGCACAGCATACTCCAGGTGCGGCCGAACCAGGGAACTGTACAGAGAGAGCACAATCTCCTTGTTCCGAAACTGAAATTGCCTCCTGATATAACCCAACAGCTTCTGGGTTTTCTTTTCCACCTCTACGCACTGTTTGGTAAACTTAAGGTCGCTGCTAATTAGCACACCCAAGTCCTTTTCTAAATCAGTCGCCTCGATATTACTCCCCAACATCGAGTAGTCGGACTTGGGATTGGCGTAGCCAATGTGCATCACCTTGCATTTACCCAAGTTAAACGGCATTTGCCATTTTTCGGACCACTCTCCTATCCTACCTAGGTCCGCACGCAGTTGCTCGATCGCCTCCGGCGTCCCAACATTGGCCCCAAGCTTGGTGTCATCAGCGAATTTGGCGATCCGACTGGCGATGCCACCGTCTATATCATTTACGTAAATGATAAACAACAGCGGCCCCAAAACGGAACCCTGAGGAACCCCCACTAGTGACCGAGGCCCAACCCGAACTAACCCCTTTAATTACAACCCTCTGCTGCCTATTCTTCAGCCAGTTTTCAATCCACCTACCTATTTCCCCACCGATACCCAGCGCGCGCACTTTCGCCATTAGCCGGCGGTGAGGTACCTTATCAAAGGCTTTCTCAAAGTCGAGATAAAGTATATCAATCGCCCTACTCTTATCATACTCACTCAACATGACGTGGAAAAACTCGAGCAAGTTGGTGAGACACGACCTATGCCGTCTAAACCCATGTTGGGAGTCCCCAAGCAGCTTGTAGGAATCCAAATGGTCAACGAACCTATCCGCTATTATCCCTTCTAATAATTTACCTACAACTGAAGTGAGACTAATGGGACGATAGTTCCCTGGACTTTCGTGATCCCCCTTTCTTAAAGATAGGGGTCACGTTGGCTTCCCTCCAGTCACCAGGCACCTGGCCCATCTCCAACGATTTGTTGAAGACTGTAGCCAGGTGGGGAGCCACCTGGTCGCGCACCTCCCGCAACACTCTGGGGAGAAACTGGTTTGGCCTAGGAGCCTTAAACGCGCTCAGTTTGTCTATTCTATCGGCAATGACTGTCGCGGTACATCGAACACTATCCAGGCCAGCACCTTCGTGCCTGACGCCTGGCTCAGGGATGACGCGGGTGTCCTCCCTGATGAACACTCCCGCAAAGTACTCATTAAGCACATTGGCGATGTCCGCGTCAGAGGTCCGCAGAACGCCGCTTCTAATGGGCTTTCTACTATTAACATAACTGAAGAACTCCTTAGGGTTCTCCTTAGAGAGAGAGAGAGAGAGAGAGAGAGAGAGAGAGAGAGAGAGAGAGAGAGAGGATTTATCAAATTTTAAAGATGAACTTTCAAATCATAAGGAATCTAACATATCCATGTAGTTGTATAAAAGATTCTTATCGAGTTAAGTTAAGTTATTATTATTAGTATATATATATATATATATATATATATATATATATATATATATATATATATATATATATATACACTGTATATATATATATATATATATATATATATATATATATATATATATATATATATATATATATATATATACAGGGTATTTCATAACATGTGGGACGCACTTTCACGATGGATTCAGGACCTGAAAACAATGAAAAAAGTCTATATAAACATATGCCCGAAATCGCTTTGTTTCAGAGTTACAGCCCGTTATGTGTTCCAGCAAGTATCCGCCTTACCTTTGGAGGAAGTACTAAAAATGACTGTCTTGCGCTTGAATACACGCCTCAACACGTCTCGTCATAGACTGCCTGACGCGTTCAAACATTCCAGGTACTGCTCGAATTTTCTGGCATCTTTGTTCTACACGTTGGCGAAACATTTCAACGTTATCAATGGGTGTCACGTAAACGATGGATTTCAGATGACCTCACAGATACAAGTCGAGTGGATTCAGGTCCAGGGAGCGAATAGGCCACGCAATGGGTCCTCCACGGCCTATCCATTTATCAGGCAAATGGTCATCCAAATAGTCTCTGGCTACTCGACTAAAATGAGGCGGAGCACCGTCATGCATAAACCACATACGACGTCGGACACCAAGAGGAACTTCATCTAGTAAATCGCTTAAATCATTCCTTAAAAAATTGGAATACGATTCTCCTGTTAATCTTGCAGGCAAAACAGAAGGACCGATTAAGTTGTCGGCAATAAGTCCTGCCCATACTAAATTGTTGTTGGTGCTTTGACTGGATGATGGCATGCGGATTCTCTTCGGCCCAGTGATGAGTGTTGTGAAAATTGATCACGTCATTTCTTGTGAAGGCAGCCTCATCGCAAAACAATACGGAGGATAGAAAAAGAGGATCGCGAACACACTGTTGAATGAACCAAGTACAAAAAGCCTCACGTGGTGGGAAATCAGCTTCAGTAAGGCCTTGTACTCTCTGAATGTGAGATGGGTAAAGCTGTTGTTCTCGTAAAATTCTCCACACAGTTGTCTATCTTCCACCATCTGCTGCTGCTATCCTTCGGGTGCTGACACCAGGATGTTCCTCCACGCTATTCATGACCCGCTCATCCATTTCTGGCGCTGATTGGTCTACCACCATCTGAAACTCGCTTGTTGAATGATCCTGTATCATCAAGACGCTCGTCTATTCTCTGAAAGGTCTTCTTATCTGGCAGACGGCGATTCGGAAACCTTTCCGCATATAGACGTCTTGCTACTGCCGCATTACACTCGGCAAGTCCATACATGAGATGCATGTCTGCCATTTCTCTGTTTGAATAAGTCTCCATCCTCATTTCAAATGCACACTATCACTGAATAGCACAAAAATTTTAAGGTTTTTTTTTTCACTGGACTGCACTTATTCACGGTAAGAAGTTACGAATACGAACAGTGAAACACCGCGATGCACCTCTAACTGACTGATGGCTCTACACTCAACGACATTGAAACATGTCATAGAGTGTACGAAACATTACAATCGGCAAGGCCATACATGAAATAAGTCTCGTACACACTCACAAACATTGTCGGCAAGCAGTATTTGTAAACAGTTTGCGGAAAGAATTGCGGAAATCCTAGATCCTGTCCCAAAGCTGGATCCTATCTGGTTTGCAGATAGCTGGTGAGGGAAGCTACACTGCGTTCGCACTTATTAAGCAGATTACATTTTCTCCAATGTTTTCAAAAGTTTTTCCCCGATTTCAATGAAATTTGTCGCAAATAATCATTATATATAGCAGCATTGATGGTATTCATTTCGATAAAATATTTTGATAATTAAAATAATTATATCATTTTATTGAAAAATATGTAAAATATTGTGTTCCGAATTATTAAGCAAGTATTCTATTTATGGATCTAAATGGTGAAAATGGGTACGAAGAAGGATTTAACATTAACTCAGAAAAGAAAAATAGTCAAGTTATTCGCTGAAAATATAAAATCTATTGAAACTGCGAAGCAGTTTGGCAGAGCTTATCGAAGTGTAAACAAGTTTGTAGTCGAGGGTACCAAACTGAGGCAGCGAAGTGATAAAGGAGCTATAAGAAAAGTGACAAGGCGGCAGATATTTGTAATCAAGCGCAAATTGCAAAGCATACATTGTCCTCAAGTAAAGCGGTTTTTGAGCAGGCTGGCATACATAATGTACCAAGAACATCTCGATGTGGAATCCTCCAAACAATTGGCAAGACGTGTAAACCTACGATTCAGTCACCATTAACACCCAGGTACAAGAAGCAGCGTGTTGAATGGGCGCGTCAGTACGTGAAAACAGATTTTAATACTGTATTGTTAACCGATGAATGAAAAGCAACCCTTGATGGACTTGATGTTTGGTCAAGAAGATGGATTGTTGAGAGCCAATTTCTACCATCGAGATTAAGACGCCAACAAGGTGGAGGTAGTGTCATGTTTTGGGCAGGATTGATAGGCAATGAAGTAGCTGTCCCATACAGAGTGCCTGATGGTGTAAAAATGAATGCCCAGTCTTACACAAACTTTCAAAAAGAAAACCTCATTCCATGGTAGAGATTGACCCTTAGCAATCCATCTTCTTGACCAACCATCAGATCCCTCAAGGGTTGCTCTTCATTCATCGGTTAACAATACAGTATTAAAATCTGTTTTTACGTACTGACGCGCCCATTCAACACGCTGCTTCTTGTACCTGGGTGTTAATGGTGACTGAATCGTAGGTTTACACGTCTTGCCAATTGTTTGGAGGATTCCATGTCGAGATTTTCTTGGTACATTATGTATGCCAGCCTGCTCAAAAACCTCTTTACTTGAGGACAATGGATGCTTTGCAATTTGCGCTTATTACAGATATCTGCCGCCTTGTCTCTTTTCTTATAGCTCCTTTATCACTTCGCTGCCTCAGTTTGGTACCCTCCGCTACAAACTTGTTTACACTTCGATAAGCTCTGCCAAACTGCTTCGCAATTTAATTTCAATAAATTTTATATTTTCAGCGAGTAACTTGACTATTTTTCTTTTCTCAGTTAGTGTTAAATCCTTCTTCTTATCCATTTTCACCATTTAGATCCGTAAATAGAATACTTGCTTAATAATTCGGAACACAATATTTTACATATTTTTCAATAAAATGAGATAATTATTTTAATTATCAAAATATTTTATCGAAATGAATACCATCAATGCTGCTATATATATTATATAATGAGTATTTGCTACAAATTTCATTGAAATCGGGGAAAAACTTTTGAAAACATTGGAGAAAATGTAATCTGCTTAATAATTGCGAAGGCATTGTATATTTTTGTAGCCTCTTTGCGAGTGGCCCCGTTGCCCACGTTCGGCTAACATCATGAAAAAGTAAATGACAAACACTATAGTTTTTTTCTATTACTTATTTGGACTATAGTGGATTTAATTTTCCCAGAAGAGTTCCTCGTTCCATGCACGGTCTGTGTGTATCAAGAAAACTCAGGGGACCATTCTGAGTTCGATCCCATATACAGTATATATATATATATATATTATATATACACAGTATATAGAGGGTGTCCATAAATGATTACCCTGATTAAGGCATGCTATAACTTTTAAATAAACACTCGTATTCAAACACAGTTTTAATCATAAGTAGATAAACATACAAAGTTTTGATACATAGTTAATGAACTTAATAAGCTTCCACATGTGCACTCCTAGTGGCACGTAAAATGTCTAAACGTATTCACACTTACGCCACACATTTTCCAACATTTGTGGGTTAACTGTTGCAATTGCATCCGTAATGCATTCTCGCAATGTCCTGATATCTGGAACAACTGTTGCATAAACCAAATCTTTAACATGACCCCAGAGAAAGAAATCCAACGGGGTAATGTCTGGTGATCTTGGGGGCCATGGGATTGGCCCGTCCCTGCCAATCCATCGATTTGGAAATGTTGCGTCGAGAGTTTCACGAACAACATGCGCCCAATGAGGGGGTGCCCAATCTTGTTGGAAGATGACAGTTGGCTGCCTGACCTGCAGCTGGGGGATGGCGTAATTGGTGAACATATCCAGGTACACAGTTGCGGAAACAGTGTTCTCAGCGAAGAAGAAAGGACCAATTATCTGGTCATGCATTAGTCCACACCAGACATTGATCTTCGGACTGCCCCGAATATGCTCCCTTACACGTGAGTTTTCCGATCCCCAAATACGCACATTGTGTCTGTTGACTCTACCACTGAACAGCTACTACAGCGCTCCTAGCGGCGAATGCGGTAGACGAAACACACCAGCACACAAACTCTATGCGTGTACGAGATCACCTGTAAAAAGAAAACACATGTAAGATTCGTCATTAAAACATGAGAGCATGCTGTTTTCAGGGTAAACATTTATGGACACCCTGTATATAATATATAATATATATATATATATATATATATATATATATATATATATATATATATATATATATAAATATAATATAAGGTGTTTCATATATCTGGAGACATTGGAAATATGTAGAAAGAGTAATGCAACGTTATGACAATGTTTTATTTTCAGGCGTGTTTTAATGCGATTTTCTGACATGCTTTTTTTAATCTTTTTCAGAACTTCTCCAGCGATGCTATTTTTTATTCTCTTTCCTGCTATCCTCTCCGAAAGGGTGTCGAGAGACTCGAGTCACCACAAAGGAGGGCACGGCGGCGGGTTTGGACACCTAGATGACCACGGCGGCGGTTATAGTCACCTAGATGACCACGGCGGCGGGTATGGACACCTAGATGACCACGGCGGAGGGTATGGCCATGGTGGAGGTCATGGTGGAGGGTATGGCCATGGTGGAGATCATGGAGGGTATAAACCACACGGTCCCAAAAAATGTCATCCTCAGACTATCACCAAATACAAGACAATTTATAAAGACAGAAAGGCTGAGGTTGTAAATCAGGTAAGTGTAAAATTTTTACGAGTTATTAAACCAAAGATCTAATGACGCTACGACAAAAAAGCAGAAGATAATTCTCACAAAACGTGAATCCAGAAATACTTTAACCAAAATACAGTATCATCCATTTTCATTTGACGGTGACGTGTTAGGTATACAAACAAGAGAGATTTATCCTCGGAGAAAGGTTCTTAACGTTAGTCACACACGAACTGAACAAACATTATACGCCCAGGTTTCGGAAAAAAATTCCCCTAAAAAGTTTTTTTAAAAAAGCTTAAAAATTAAATCGCGAATGAGCGAGTTTTGTTTTTAAATTTAAGAAAAAAAAAATAAGGAAAAAATAAGAAAAAACTGCTGTCAATTAATAATTTTTGTCTTAAAGAAATTTTACGTTTCTATGGTAACATCTTTCTCTCTCGACATTGTACACATGACCACAATATAAAAATCCTACGTTGCAACGACATAATTCTTAATTTTATAAAATGAGGTGATTTTTTTAAGACGTATAAAGGAAATCAGATGAAGTATCAAAGTTTTTTTAATGTCTTGTCTCTGATTTATATGTTAAGACTGTACAAGACGCAATTCCCAGACAAAATAATTAATGATATATGAATAAATATAAATTAAAGGTTTCGAATCGGACGAGAGACGTATTCAAACGCAATCCTGAAAAAGAGGATTTTGGTATACATAATAAAATCAGTGAGGATGGACAAAAAACTGGCGCACCGCTCACGCCAGACGAACGCGGCCCATTACGTCAACTCCTGCATTTTTGTTATTACCAACGCCATTGAGAACTGAATCCCCGACCTCAATGTCTTCATTTCGCGTACGGGGGAAACGGTGTTACCCACCGAGTTACGGGCGCGCGATTTGGTACACGCTTATATTTAACAACGTCATTTCCATTTGTCCATCCATCCATGAATGAATGAATGCAAACGAGTTCTAAATGTACAGGGTGTTTTACAAGTTCCTTTATCCTCACTCTATTCTAGTAGGAAAAGGTTCAGGGGTAAAGGAACTTATGGTATACCCTGTATAAACACTCGTACACTAAAAATAACTTCGTTCGAGACTAATCTAATTCTAAGATGTTAAAGTAACTGTTATTGATAATACCTCTCAGATAAAATAATTCAGCTTATCCGTATTAAATTCGTAGTATTTATTAAAACGAATAAATTACTAAAGTAAATAGTATACACCATTCTACAGGGTATCCCATAAGTCCGGTCTCTTAGTAAAATTTATTTAAAATTAAATTTACAAAAGTAATACATTGGAACTAAAACAAATGTTCAAATTGATGTCTTGTTTTGGGATCACCTTGTTTTTTTGTTGCAGGGAGAATAACACATTTTCATTACTTACGATTAAGTTATAAAGAAGGATATCAATTATAATAACAATAAGGGCTATGTCGTGGCCACATCACACCACCACTTCTTGTTAGATCAGCGAGGTTAAGAAGTACTGGGGTCGGGTCAGCTCAGCAGTTGCATATCTGACCGTCCTTTGCGTTCATATGATACGGTGACCCATGGTTCGAATCTCACGTAAAGTTGGTAAAGTTGTACGCGTGTATGTCCCCTCTTTTCACATGGCATTAGACGTAGCGAAGGAGGTTAAATAGCACCCCTCACCTCGCCCCCACCCCAACAAACAATATTAACTATTATTTAATATATGATTATCACTGTATTGAATTTACAATCTGATATACATAGATTTATAACGCATTAATTGAAGATAATATAAATATTTCGATTCAATGTACGTCAATAATTTTTATGAGAGCCCTGTTAAAAGTGCAAAAAAGAAAAGCCTTCCTTTTATCAATTAAAAAAAAAATCTTTTCAATCTAAGAAATTAACAAGTGATGTCATTCATGGTTTGTTCTCAACTTCAAGCGCATGTCTAAAATTTGATACTCGAAGTTTGCGTTAATTCAATGATGAATTAAATTCTCTAATTTCAAGGAGACACCAATCGACCAGGGAAGTACTCCCGAGGTTGGGTGGGGTGGACGTTTGGCAGGAGACGGGGGATGCTGGAACTCTCGTTTCTCTCGTCATTGTTCGTTTTAGCTGATCTTTTTCCGTGTCACATCTACCTTGGGAGCGGTCCAGCATGATCTCAAACACACACTTCTCTCTCTCTCTCTCTCTCTCTCTCTCTCTCTCTCTCTCTATTCTTCACTACACATACATGCATTTTACACACTACACAATCTTCTCCAAATTTTTATATACAGGGTGTCCAAGAATTATCTGTACAATTTTTGGCTGTTATTAAAAGTCAACCATGAAGTGTAGAAATTCCAGTGTTGTCCCATTTTACAGAGAATCTCATTAAGTTTTTTCTGATACCACGTTTTGACAAGTTTTTTAGAAATGTACGCGGGTGACAGACATTGATGGGTGCTACTGTAGTATGCGGTCTACCTACGATTCGGCGGTCTACCTACGATTCGGCGGTCTACCTTTTAATTATAGCTTCTTATCTTCTTATTATTTTATTATTAGGTTAATTGTACGCCCTTGACGATTGGTTAAGTCGTGATATTTTCGTTAAAACTAACGAAAATATCACGACTTAACCTAACCAATCATCAAGGGCGTACTGTAGTATGCGGTCTACCGTTAAGTATGCGGTAGTAGTATGTTTAACTTCTTTAATAATTCCTTAATTGTGTAAATTAAATTATAATTCCTTTCAATTCATTTTCAATTCCTTTTAAATATTTTGAACGGTAGACCGCATACTACAGTAGAAACTTAACGGTAGACCGCATACTACAGTAGAAACTTAACGGTAGACCGCATACTACAGTAGCACCCATTGATGATTTAAAAGCAAGAATCACAGCTGCTATTGAGCGAATTGATGTGGATATGCTGCAGCGTACATGACAACATTTGGAGTATCGATTGGATGTTTTGCGAATCACTAATGGTGCACATATCGAATGTTTGTAACAACGTTACTTTAATAAAAGAAACTTTTGAAAATACAGAGTCTAAATAATCTTGTTTAAGAATTTTACGTGTGTTATCAAGAATTTTATTAAAAAATGAAATTGTACAGATAATGTTCGGACACACTGGAATTTCTAAAAAACTTGTCAAAACTTGGTATCAGAAAAAACTTAGAGATTCTCTGTAAAATGGGACAAGACTGGAATTTCTACACTTCATGGTTGACTTTTATTAACAGTCAAAAATTGTACAGATAATTCTCGGACACCCTGTATATATATATATATATATATATATATATATATATATATATATATATATAAATATATATATATATATATATATATATATATAAACGGCATTACGAGCCTCAGAGACCTTGATTTCGACTCTGTCCTTCTTACATTGGTGAAGTTGGGGGGGGGGGGTGGAGCAGTTTTGCGGACGTTGACCCTTGGCCCCTCCTTCCCGCATAAAAAAAAATGAAGTTGTAATATAATTATATGATAGTTATACGATACTCTGTTATACTTAATTATATTATACTAAATATACACACAAATAATAGAGTTCAAGTCAGTCCCGGGAATCCTAATTGGATTACTTGGTATGAGGTACATTTTGGTCTAATGCTCTTATTCCACTGAGATAGAGTGACGTGAAAGTAGTCATTATAATCTTTTGAAATGTCTTCACTTCAGCTCTTGTACTTGCGCATAATATTTTTCGAATTATTTGCCCTAAATGCAAATTATTTTAAATTTTTTACGTACTACATTTTTTGTTATGTTCTTCACAGGTTGAGATCTTGAACCCCCGTCCACACGTGAAGAAAATTACTGAAACGAGGTACACCACCATACGCTATCCAGTGTTCATTACCCAGGTGATAAAACCCCTTCTGACGCAGGTGGAGACTAAGGTCAAGCCGGTGTTCTTCACTGACACCATCGACAAATACACGACTGTCCTCTTCACCGTGACCGGCATTGGACAAGTGACTGTGACAAAAGTGAAATACGAAAAGGAGTACATAACACGGTGTATGAAAAAGGGCTACCACAGAAGAGATTATCCTCCTGAAGAAGGCCCCGAAGTGAAGGAACAAGGGATTATTCTTCCCCTGGAACCGAAATACGAAGCACGTCCTACGAAAATTCCGCCTCCCCCTGGAGTACCCTACGATGAACCTTTCAACGGACCTATTCCCAAATTTGAAAACTTCCTTCCGACGCCGGACCGAATCTTTTCCCCATTCTGGAAAAGAACCAGAAACTCCTCTCGGAAGCCCTCAAGCTTTCCCATATTTCCTCCCAGACGTCCTTTGGGTCCCTTTATGAAGCCCCCACGGGGGAGCATAAACAGGCGAGGCCACGCGGGGCGAGGGGATAGGTTTCCAGGTAGGATAGGGCGTATCGATGATCTATATTCAGGAGACGTCTACTACAAAACGGATCGATCTGGAAGGTTTCTGGAAGCCTCCAGCGTCCTGGGCGGAGAGGAACACCGATCCATCGGTCACCCCGCTTTGCTCGAACAACCTTTAAGAGTTTTAGCTTAAAAATATTTTTAATAATCTTACTTCAAAAACAGTCTACAAAAAGTTTATCATTTCATAATGGAAGAAAAAAAAACATTCTCTTAAAAAAATTTCCCTTTAAAAATATTCATTGATAAATATTTGTATTATTGCTACTACTTTGCTATTATTATTATTGTCACCATTGTATTATTATTATTATTGTCACCATTGTATTATTATTATTATTATTTCACAATGAAGGAAAACTGTAATATAGTCGTTTCTGCTTCTAAAATAAACTAATTTGCTTTCCAATTTCATTAAAAAATTGTGAGAGTTGCGTTTTAGACGCACTTTTAAATATACGATATTGTAGTCAGATGAGGTCAGGCTGGACCCTGACGAAAGATCTATCTCTGAATTTGCAAATATATATTAAGCTTTCAGAATTTTACTACAAATAACAATACGGTTAGTGTACTTAGCATTAACTATATACCCCAAAAATATTTGATATTGTGTGTGTGTGTGTGCGTGTGTGTGTGTGTGTGTGTGTGTGCAAAAAAATACAAGTGTCCGTTTTCATTAATGCTGAATTAATTCAGGAATAAGTTAATGGTAATTAAATTACAATATTAAATTATAATTACGAATTTAAATTATGACAATAAAAATTTCCTCTTCACCAAATAACTTTAAAAATTATATTTTATTTTTTCCTGAAGGAGGCCAAATGAAGGTAAAAAAATTAATGAAAATAGATATTCCAATATGGTTTTAATTTTTCATACCCCGCAACATACATACATACAGTTTTATATGTATGTCAAGCATTTGCTGTTATTTACTATGTGCTGGTCATATTCTATTCTTTGTTTATAATAAATAAAATAATATTTTTTACCTAATTTTTTACGTACCTATATAATGTAATTTAAAATGCTTCTTTTATTAACATATCGAAAAAAATTAATGATCGAGAGTAGTGTGTATATATATATATATATATATATATATATATATATATATATATACAGTATATGAGACATCCTTATACATAACCCAACTTCCGTGGAAGGAAAGTTCTCCTGGGTCAAAGAAAGTAAAATAAATTGTGGGAACCCCTTAATAGAATGAATTTGGTTTGTTACTGGTTAGTTGGTTGATCCATTTCGCGTCTTTCGTCCAACTGAGAGCGCTGAGACGGGGGTAACGCCCCCAACCGGGAATGAGCCGAATACATTACGCGCACCTCACTCCCCATTTTTCAGACTGGCTTGGGACAATGGGACATTCCATGGATGGGTTGGTTTATTACTGACGTAACGAACCCCTAAACACCGGTGCTTTCATCTCCCTTTCTTCTCGAGTCTTCCGAGTAATGAACTCAGTAGGATCAAAAACTCGAATTTACCCGATTAAGGGTATCGATTCTTGGTGCAATTTTGGAAGTGGTAAATGACGGCCTAAGCAACGTGCTCACCACCCTTGGTTTGCGTGAAAAGGAGCTTTAGATGATTAGTATCGAAAGCATTTGTAGACAGAACGCTGTCCAAAGGAATGAGCCGACCAAATTTTAAATTAAAATTTTCTTGGAATTTTAACTGAGTAAGAATTTTCGCTATGAGCTTCATTCTAAACTTTACTTTGATTTTCACTTTCGACCATGAATTTTGACCGATTCGGAGTTTTTTTTTTAAATTTTATCTTGACTTTGACAATGAATCATTTTTTCACTTTTGAATTTAAATTTACTCAAATAAAAAAAAAATAAAAAAAAAAACCATTCGGAATTCAATTTTAAATTTACAAATACAAAAATCAAGATCCAAGTTAAAAAACTGAGTCACAAAATTCCAAACAAACATTTGAGATATGGAAGCTTGAATATCGAAACATCACCTTCAGTTTTTTGAAAAAAAAAAAAAATGAAAATCAAAAATTATATCGGATTGACATTAATGTCCTCTCCTATATTTGTGACCTCGATCTTTGGTGCAAGAACCCGATTCTTTGCTTTCGGCACATTGTCACGAAAGTGTGACGAACGGACATGTGCAATCCAGCATGGCCTCTCAAAATTGTTTAGTCGGGGACATAATAAAATTTGAGTGTAAACTCCTGAGGAGTGTTACTTTTGAGTATTAATTTTCAAAATTTGAGCATCAATTTCCACATTAACAATATTTTCATGAAATACAAAATCCAGAACGTTGTGTTAATAATTTAATAAACTTTACTTATACTCGTGAAATGTAATGTTGAGACTGTTTAACCTTCTTCGCAACATCGAAGGTCATATGACGGAGGGGACCTACAGCTTTACGTGGGATCCGGACTACGGGTCGCTACATAGTCTGGACGCGGAGGAAGGTCTCCCATTCAACTACTATCCGACCCAATATCGCTTAACTTCGCTGATCAACGGGAAGCGGTGTTACGACATTGGCTACGACATATCCTTATACAGGGTGTTTATAAAGTCCCTATCCATTTCAGTGAAAACGTAGCAAAAAGGGTAAAATTCAATAACAGTATAATAGAAGGCATACATTTAATGAATACTTAAGCATATGATTCTACATGAGCACCATCAGTATCTCTACAGAGTTCGAATCTGTCATCAGCATTGCCGACACATTTTGGAGCATGACAGGGTTATTTTTGTAACTGCTGTTACGATACGATCACGTAAATCTTGCAGATCTGTAACCCTCGTTTGATAGACGTTTGATTTGATAAAGCCCCATGCAAAGAATCCAAGGGCGTTAGGTCAGGAGATCGAGCGGCCCAGGGCCTGTTGCTTCCACGTCCGAGCCACCGATTTGGAAATCGTTCATTTAGGTACTCCCGAACAATGTTTGCGAAATGACAAGGTGCCTCATCTTGTTGAAAAACGACGGTGTTTAAAATGCCATCTGAATGAAGCTGGGACATTTACGCGCTCGTATCGTAACAGCAGTTACAAAAATAACCCCTGTCATGCTCCAAAATGTGTTCCGCAATGCTGCTGACAGATTCGAACTCTGTAGAGATACTGATGGTGCTCATGTACAATCATATACTTAATTATTCATTAAATGTATGCCTTCTATTATATTGTTATTGAATTTTACCCTTTTTGCTACGTTTTCACTGAAATAGATAGGGACTTTACAAAAACCCTGTACTCGTGACCGAAAACTGAAGATACAAGATATAAAGTTTAAAATTTCACAATCTTTCAAATAAGCAGAGCTGGGCACTTGCGGCACATTTTGCGGTACTGCGGTACTGCGGTACTACCGCACTACCAAACCGGTACCAAACGCGGTACGCGGAAATTTGAATGCGGTAGCGGTACTGCTGTACTTTCAGCGATCCTTTGCGGTACTGCGTTATGCGGTTCCGGTTTGGTAGTGCGGTAGTACCGCAGTACCGCAGTACCGCAAAATATGCCGCAAGTGCCCAGCTCTGCAAATAAGGCAAAAAGTAGAATAGTAGATTAAATATTTAATATACTCAGGAAAAGTCACTCAACGACAATAACAACACCAAGGTCGTCGTAAAATGGGACAAATGTGTCACCTCAACCTTCGCTCGGCTCACAATAACTATATGAAGCTTATTCGATACATAATAAGGGTACAAATGATACCCGTATATAATACAAAAACAATATATTAGTATAATACCTGCAATTACCTGCAATACTTATAATTATTACCTACACACCATAAAAAATAATGCAACAATGCAAAAAATAATTGAAATTACTAAGAAAAGAAAAAAGTTAAAAAAATTATGATAAGTTTAAAAATGGTCTGCAAAATGCTTCAGTACTGGTTTTGAATATTTACCCCGTCTTAGATTCTACAAGTAAATACTAGAAAATATTTTACCACTATGATGAAATTTTCATATTAAGAGCAAGAACAGAAGTATAAATTTGCATATATATAGAAAGTGTCATGATTATATTACCGAGGACGCAATTTGAAGACGCAAAATATAAATAGTAAAATAAATTAGAGCCTTTCGCTTTCTCTTTCGTTATTTGAAAAACCGTTCGAATAAAAGAGAGAGGCGTCTTTTTCATTGACGCTTCTTATAATTTTGTTTTAACGTTCGATTAACGTTCTTATATAGAAATTTATGCAGTAAATGTGATAAGCGCAACGACTCCCGTTATATATACCGTTGTAGCAAAAATTATCTTTACTCTCATGTACTGCGTTTTATACTATTTCTCTCTAGCCTTTTTCTTGGCGTTGATCAAAATTTTCAGCAAGACACTTTCTGAATGTGTTCTATAAGTTGTAGGTTTGAGCAGCGTTTTCCAACCGGGTTGTCGTAAAGTTTCATAAAAATGATGAAAATAAGTAATTGAAACTTCAAGAGTTGCTGAACAGATGCAAATTTTAAATGAAAAAAAATTAACAATTTATTACGCCCATTCGGAAACTAGTATTTTATGCAGGAAGGAGGGGCCAAGGGCGAATACCCGTGAAAATGCCTCTCCCACCCACCGTAGAAGAAAACGGAGAGGGCCGAAATCAAGGTCCAGAGTTTTCGAGATGCCTGGACACTCTGCGTTTCAAAGTTTGGAGGTGATAGACAGGGAGTAAGATGGACTGAGGTAGATTGTTCCAGAGTTGACCGCTTGAGTAGATAAAAGACTAAACATACCGATTAACCCTTGCATTAGAGAGTTCGACAGAAAAGGAATGAGAATGTGTCAAAAGTCTGGTACTGCGTGTTCTCCTCAAAGGAGGAGGCATGCAGTTAGAGTGTTCAGAAGAGCAGTGTCCGTTATAACAGCGATAGAAGAAAGAAAGAAAAAAAAGAAAGAAAGAAAGAAAGAAAGAAAGAGAGAGAGAGAGAGAGAGAGAGAGAGAGAGAGAGAGAGAGAGAGAGAGAGGCAACATTGAGGTGAGGAGAGAGGGATTGAAGACAGTCAGTAAGAAGCGGGGAATTGATGAAACGAAAAGCCTTTGATTCCACCTGGTCAAGTAGAGCTGTGTGGGTTGTACTCCATACAGAGGCGGACAAGATCCATGTACAGAGACAGCAACTGAGTGAGGATGAAGAAACTGCGGAGCCGGTTCAGCACACTGAACCTCTTAGAAGCTGTTTTGGAAGGAGAGTATGTGATCTTTCCAGGAAAGATCACGAGAAAACATGATGTTGGAGGGAGGGGTACGGATCTGGATGTTGAATATTGGGAGATGAAAATCCTCTGGGATGCTGTGAAAGAAGGACAGATGGCACTGGAATGCGTCGAGTCAGAAGAGGTTCGCAACCACTGGGTTAGATATAGGACTAACTAAGCGAAGTCAAATTAGTTTAGGTCGGATTAGGTTAGGTTAGGTTAGGTTACTTTAACTTTGGTTCAGAGAGTCAACTGCCTGTCGAGCAGTGAGCATAAAATTTTTTCAGACTTCACCCATAATATACCAGCTGCAAAATTTCTCTCTCTCACTCCGACAAAGCGCACGATCTGACTATTAATAATATACATAAAATGTCACCTGATTTGTTTATTTATTCTGATTTTTATTTCCATGTCAACAAATTTGAAAAACAAAAATAAATAATTAAATAAATAAATAAGTTTTTAAATAAATAACTATTTCCAAATTAGAATTATTTACGATTTTGTAATACTGCGCAAAAGAATCGATATAAATACTGAGGTTTGTCATTAATTCTATATACTCCGGTATATATTACCGGAGATGAATGTATGGGGATTAGTGAGTGAAAGTCGTAGTACAAAGTGTACAATCAACTCAAAAAGTCCTTTTGTGAAACTTCATGTTTCTGATACTGATATTTATTGGTAAGAAACATGGCGTTTCAGTGAGACTTTTTTTAATCGAATTTACAAATAGTGACGATGACGACATTGGTTATCAACACCACTATTTTTTCTTTCTTTCAAAGTCTTAGGATTCTTTTACGGTGTTTTGGCTTATTTTGGATGTTATTTCTGATCGAGTTTTCATTCCCCTCGTCACACCAGAGAGTGAGTTCTTGTAGGTGCAGTTTTTCGTACGGTATGAAGAGTGATTTCACTTTTAGCAAATCTGATTTGAAAGCAGATATAAAGCCAACCAGCCAGCTAGGCATTCTTGTACGAAGCAAGCAATCTCTTTGGCTGGGCCGCTCCATTTTTTTTAATATACCATTCGTTTGAAGATCTTAAACAGAGAATCAAAATGTCGGAAGGGATCTCATACTAACACCGAACCAACCAGCAAATTGAATATACTATTCGCTCACGATGGACGAATTTCTCAACAAAATGCTGAAGGATGAGAAATAAATGAAAGTCTTAATAAAAAGGCACAACATCCGAACCCCCATACCTCCCCACACGGAAGGGGGAGGGGGGAGAAATTCAGAGTTTAATGTCTTTGTACATGATACACACCATAAAACTAAGTGATTTATTTTTAATAGAAAGGTTTGGAAAGTAAATGATATTTGCAGGAGTTATAAAAAAAATAAATATACACTTCGAAGTACTTCAGTCTACTGCAGGGAGAATTGCATTAAGTGAAAGGAGTTGGAGTCTTTCACCTCACCCCTGGGAGCAGCCAGAAAGGCTATGTCTTCCAGGGAAGCTTTCGACCAAAATTCAAATAAATCTTAACGTGACTGCGTGTCGCTTGGTTGTTACATTGATACGTATCGAGAGCCGTTCTAAATTTATCACCCAGGTTGCTACGGGATTTGAGCATTTGCTCTTTTAACCTGATGCAACATTTTGAAACTTTGCTACTCAAAGTATAACAAGAAAAGGATTGTAATGACAGCTTGCTCTTAATGAAAAAATACTCCTTTGAATACGAATAACTTTCGACAAACGTTTATTTTTCTTCATTGAGTGAGTAATCGTGGCCGAAAGGGATGGTATTTAAACTACAAAGTGTCGTACTTCGTTCTGAAGACTTTCAAAAAGGGTGTCGGTGGGTATGCAATAGATTACGGTCGAATATACAGGTTTGGAAACTGTTAGTACTATCAATATACGTACAGAAAACGGCCCTTTCGTAAGCTTTCCAAAAGGAAAGGAAATGTGAAAGAAAGGTTTAAATTTCGTGTGTTTAATTTAATATTTATCGATACTTAAACAGGTTTTATTATCAGCAAAAAAAAAAAAAAAAAAAAAAAAAAAAAAAGATGCTACTAAGCACGCGACGGTCGAACCGCCAGGACAGGACTTGAATTAGAATAATCATTAAACAAATAAAAGCATGGTCTTAGAGTATAACATTTCTCTTGACAAATTACTTCATTGGAACTGGTTCTTAACGTAATGATTTGGCCAGTTTTATCCAGGTAAATTGTTAAGTGGTTAATTAAAATGATTTACGTACACTCAAACCTTCGATTTTTAACACTTAACAGTTCAGCTTTAGCTTATAGTTAAGCCTTTAACGTCTAGCAACAAAAGTAAGTCATTATAATTCCTAATTTGGACACCAATTAATGAGCGGGTTCCTTTGAGTTTTATCTCTGAGCACTTTTTTCTCTTAAAGTATATACAGTATTGCAGTCAATGTCTAAAATTTGGCAATTTGTAAATTGACTGAAATTTGTAATGTGTAAAATTGTGATATACACAAAACCAAACCAAACCTAACCTAACCTAACCTTTCTGGTAATGCTGCATATGCATGCACACTGGTATCTCCCAATATGTTGCCTAAAAATTCATTAGGTTAGGTTAGGTTAGTTGTGTGTGTATCACAACTTGACACATTGCCTATATATATATATATATATATATATATGATACACACAGACCGTGCATGGAAAAAGGAACTCTTCTAGGATAATTAAATCCACTATAGTCCGAATAAGTAATGGTAAATGACAAATACCATAGTTTTTCTTTTTCATGATGCTAGCCCGACGTGGGCAACGGGTCACTCGCAAAGAGGTCCCAAAAACATAGCTTCCCTCACCAGCTATCTGCAAAGCAGATAGGATCCAGCTTTGGGACAGGATCTCGGGTTTAAAGCAGCCTAGCCCAGTTACATTTAGAACCTCAATATAAGCAAAAGACTCGCTGCCTTCACGTCAGATTGAATACATCAAAGAAAATTGCGAGTGACCCGTTGCCCACGTCGGGCTAGCATCATGAAAAAGAAAAACTATGTTATTGTCATTTACCATTACTTATTCGGACTATAGTGGATTTAATTATCCTAGAAGAGTTCCTTCTTCCATGCACGGTCTGTGTGTATCATAAAAAACCTCAGGGAGCCATTCTGAGTTCATTCCCATATATATATAATATATATATTATATATAATATATATATATATATATATATATATTATATATATATATACGCAAGAAGGAGGAGCGCCCGCAAAAATGCCCGCCCTATGTAAGGAGCGCCGAAATCGAGGTCTCGGAGGCATGCCATTTTTAATAAATATATATATATTTTTAAAGATTGTGAGTGAAGAATAGAGGGAGAAGTGTGGGTTTGAGAGAATGCTGGACTGCTCCACGGTAGATAAGACACGCAAAAAAGTCAGCTAAGGAGGACAGTGACAGGAGAAACGAGAGTTCCAGTACTCCCTGTATCCTGTCTGACGTCTACCCCGGAGTACTTCCTTGGTCGATTGGTGTCTGCAATCTCCTCCTCTCCTTCATATATATATATATAATATATATATATATATATATATATATATATATATATGTGTGTGTGTACACACACACACACATATATATATATACGCTTCTGTGGTGGAGTGGTTAGCATCGCTGACTACGAATCCATCGGCCCCGGGTTCAATTCCCGGCGAGAGCAGGAGGTAGTCAGTCACCCAGCTATTCATCCTTCCATACAAGGAACGATGAACCCTGAGTAGCCTAGTGGTTAAGACGTTTGGCCGCTGATCACGAAGTCGTGAGATCAAGTGCGGGTGAGGACTTTGTAATATTTTAGTTCCTTGGTGGGTCGTGATTTGGATTTCACGTTAAGCTGTAGGTCTAAGGTGTGGGGCAACAAGTTTGACCTTCGTCAGAATGAACAATTCAGGCGAAGCCAAAACTACCCCTCGCGGGTATAGAGATCAACGCGCGGAACCTTTACCTACATATATAAACTTATATATTACTTTAGGAGGGTTTGAACGACGGTTCGAGATCAACCCGAGGTTGACCCCTCTGCAGCATACGGCCTTATTTGCAAGATTTGGTGGAGGAGGGAATTGCATTCTGATCTCCTGCTCTCGTAGTCAGCCACGCATGGCTGGTCAGGGACTTTGCTCACGAACCTCTCCAGCTGATTCTTGAAATTATTCAGACTGGTGTGCTGGAGGTTCCTCAGTTCTTTGGGTTGGATATTAAAAAGTTTGGGGCCTCGTATTCCGAGTAATTCCCACACACACTAGTCCTAAACCGTTTCAAATCCAACTTCCAACCATTGTTGCGAGTTGGGTTATCATTTAAACTAAACATGCTTCTAAAATCGATATCGTTGAACCCGCATAAGAGTTTGAAAACCTCGATGAGTTGACAGCGCAGCCTCCGAGTTTCCAGCGAAAACAAGTTCAGGGCGCGTAAGCGTCGATTGTAGCCCATATGCCTAACGGAAGGGATTAACTTTGTGGCCCTCGCCTGCACTCGCTTCAGCCTCTCAATATCTTTCCTGAGGGTGGGCGACCAGAACTGCACAGCATACTCCGGGTGCGGCCGAACAAGGGAATTGTACAGAGAGAGCACAATCTCCTTGTTCCGAAATTGAAATTGCCTCCTGATATAACCCAACAGCTTCTGGGCTTTCTTTTCCACCTCTACGCACTGTTTGGTAAACTTCAGGTCGCTGCTAATTAGCACACCCAAGTCCTTTTCCAAATCAGTCGCCTCGATATTACTCCCCAACATCGAGTAGTCCGACTTGGGATTGGCGTAGCCAATGTGCATCACCTTGCATTTACCCAAGTTAAACGGCATTTGCCATTTTTCGGACCACTCTCCTATCCTACCTAGGTCCGCACGAACACAGAGAGACAGACAGAGAGACAGAGAGACAGAGAGAGAGAGAGAGAGAGAGAGAGAGAGAGAGAGAGAGAGAGAGAGAGAGAGAGAGAGAGAGAAATGAATTTCACAGCCAATATTGATGGCTACAAAGAACTCAACTACTGGGAAAGACTACGTAAACTAAATCTGTACTCCCTGGAAAGAAGAAGAGAGAGGTACACCATAATCTACATATGGAAAATGATCGAAAAATTGGTACCAAACCTCAAACTAAACCCAATTACCATCCAAACAACGCTGAAAAATAGGAAAGGCAGAATGTGTAGTGTTCCCAAATTAAAGGCCCGACAAGGGACCTCTTCAACACTGAAGGAAAATAGCTTGGTTGTCAGGGGGCCAAGACTTTTTAATCAGCTTCCAAAGGACCTCAGGGACGTTACAGGGGTCAAAGTTGAAGTCTTCAAGAGAAGACTAGATGCCTGGCTCAGGACAGTACCAGATGAGCCAGGTGTACCTGGCTATTTGCGGTGGAAAGCGAGAGAGCAACTCGCTCCTCCACCAAGCCAGGCCTAGAGGCGGGGCCACCAGCTTGACCTTTGTGTGAAGAGAGACGAACGCACGGACCTGCAACGAGGTTAACGAGGTGTATATGGGAGGTTCTCTGAACTGATGTAAATTTAACCGTTTTTAGTTCAGAAATATTTCAGATGAAAATTAAAAAAAAATTTTTGGCTTTTATTTTCAGGAAATCTTTGATATAAAGTGACTTTAACTTGAAAGGGTTTTATAATTAAGCGAAAAGCTGATTTAATATTAGGCAGTAATGTAATTTTTATGGGTATAAATTATGTTCATTTGATGCGTGAATACGGGTTTTGAAGATGGGAAATGAAAGTGAAATGTGGCGCATTTCAAGCGGAAAATGAGCAATGAAGCGATAAGTGAAGCGAAGTAACGAGGGAAAGCATTATAGGTAGATTTGTGGACAGTCCATTTTAATGTCCTTTAAGTTTAACGGCCCAACGGAGGGACGTTGAGATCGGATGTAAAACCAACGACGATGAGAACATCAGATTCGTCACTGTTCCCCATTTTAAAACAGATTTTGGCCTGGAAAATTTACTATATACTCGAGGTGGAAAAGATCCTAAAATTTTTACCTACTCGTAATACGTCCGAAAATTGTAAAATTACAACTTTCCTTCATAATGTTTAGTTCAGAAACTAAATACTCGCTAATACTCCAAATAGCCCAGCGGGAAAGTAAAGATTATATGGAAAAACAATATCGCCTCTCAAAAAGCTTTTAATAAAGCTGATGAATTAGCAAAGGTAGCAACGAAGACGACTGGAGAACCCCAATTTTATATTCAACGAATAAATTAAATATAAACAAGAATAAATCCAAAATCTCTCTGAATATTCACCGTTTCATTAATTGGACGTCGCTAAGTTGATCATAAATTACACTGGCCAACAAAATGAAACTTTTTTTTCTCATCACAAACATGATCACACTTTTCTTAATGCATTTTTCACGCTGATTCCGAATCTGGTTTCATTTTGTTTCTAGCACGTATAGTTATATAGATACACTGGTTTTGATATTTTTAAGTTTTTGATATATAAAGAAAATTTATGGATGTATAGATCACACTTAGGAATGCTAAACAACAAATACATCATATACCTTATTCAATGTACTTATAAATAAAGAATATATACATTATTTTATTAAAAGCGCTGTGAGTGTGATTTCCTTTTGTAAATTTGGCCTGGATTGTCACGATACAGCATCCAACAATGGTCCGCCATCATGCTTTCATTCCAATATCCTTGGTAGCGCTTCTCCATCATCTGAATATCTTGATGGAAGCGCTCCTTGCTCGTCACTCACTGCACCAAGGTTTTCAGGAAAGAAATCTAAGTGGGAATGCAGGAAGTGAATTTTTAACGACATTCGACACCCCATTTCTTTGAAGGCATCAAGGAGGTTCTTGACTCCATCCTTATACGCAGGTGACTTGTTGCTTCCAAGAAAGTTTTCACATATCCATTTGAACGCCAGCCAAGCCTTCAATTCCAGCGGACTTAGGACTTAGGGACTTAGGACTTAGGACTTAGGACTTTTCAAATTCAGTGTCATTCAAAACCTCCCTTATTTGTGGGCCAACAAAAATTCCTTCCTTCAATTTTGCTGCAGTAATCTTCGGAAATTTCCTTGAAAGGTATTGGAACCCTTCAGAATTGACTTTACCCATTGCTTTAACAAAATTCTTCATTAAACCAAGTTTAATGTGAAGAGGTGGCAGATAGATCTTTTGGGGATCCACTAAAGGGACAGACCGGACATTGCTTATCCCTGGGACATATGTATACCTAAGTGGCCAGTCACTTTTGGTGTAATGTTCTATAGTGGCGCGACTGTCCCACAGGCAAAGGAAACAACAAAATTTTGTGAATCCTGACTGCATACCCATAAGCATTCCTATAACTTTTAGATCTCCACAAACATTTCATTGATGACTGTCGTATTTGATTGC
This sequence comes from Bathynomus jamesi, assembly GCA_023014485.1. Lineage (NCBI taxonomy): Eukaryota > Metazoa > Arthropoda > Malacostraca > Isopoda > Cirolanidae > Bathynomus > Bathynomus jamesi. The sequence goes on from JAJOZX010001462.1 coordinate 562,284, forward strand.
CTTAAGTAGTATATCCATATTGTCATATGTCTCTTTTAGATGGACGGAATGGGCAATGGGGATGGATGGCATTATATTACCATTATGCAAAAGAACTGCTTTCAGGCTTCTCTGCGACGAATCAATAAAGAGGCGCCACTCAGATGCCACATACGTCTGAGATATGGCTGTAAATAGTCCATTGATGTCATGGCAATAACAGAGAGGACCGTCTACTGAAAAGAATGCTGTTAATTCAAAATTCCGCTTTCGGTAGTAACTAATACGAACATTGTTCTCAAGTAAATTGATCTCCTTTAGTCTTGAGGCGAGAAGCTCTGATTTCTCTTTAGACAGCGATAAGTCTCTAACAAGAGCATTCAACTGTCCTTGGGTTAACTTTTTAGGCTCTAAATGTCTACCTTCAAAAGTGTACTCTGGTTCTGTAGATGGTCCGGAAACGCCAGTTGCACCTTCATCACTTTCCATGTTATCTATGATAGAATCTAGCCTATCACTTGGGGGAATTGGAATGGGCAATGTTTCATCATGTTTTACTGGTCTACGTGCTGAATCCAAGTTTGGATATACAATCTGGTGTTTGTTCTTGGCAGAAAACCCCATTAAGTTCACACTACAAAAATAACAGTCTTCATGATGATCTCTCGGCTCCCTCCATATCATGGGTATGGCAAATGGCATTGAAGCTTTCTTTTTGTTAAGCCAATCACGTAATCCATTTGAAGAGCCAGAACAGATTTGATGTGGCGCCCATGGTTTATCTTGGTCACCTAGATGGCAACCAAAGTATAGCTTGTATATTTTCTTAATGTCGGTTGTAATACTTCGTCGCTGTGTTTTAGTTGTCAACTGGCCGCATACGAAACAGAACTTGTCGGGGTCATTCTTACATTGTCGAGGCATGTTGACTGACCTGAGCAAACTATAAATTCAAAAAAAATGTACACCAACTTGACACAACAAGTTCTTGGACTGGACTGATCTTTTGACACACAAAGCACGGCGTTGTTGCCTGAATCACAATGCTGCTAGACGTAAAAGCTCACACCTGAAATACATAAGATGTATAATTAAGATAATTGAAATAAATAAGATGAATAAACTAAAAAAACAATAAAATACACAATCAAATGTTGAAATATTAGTATTTTGCCTATTTAAAATGGTTAAATCTGTGTAGTTATATATATGCCTTCATCTTGAAAACTATACGTGCTAGAAAAATCTGAATGCAGTTTTGGAATCAGCGTGAAAAATGCTATCCAGCCACCCAAATTCTACTCTGATGAAAAATCTTTGTTGACCAGTGTTATGATTAGGATAATGCGTGGGGATGTTTAATATCCTTCGTATCGTCTTAGTGTGACGGAGGGGACCTACACAGTTACGTGGAATCCAAACTACGTCTCTTAACTTCGGTGACCTAACGGGAAGCGGTGTTGCGATATAGATACGACGTAACCCTCACTGATAATAAAGAAACGAAAACGCTATGCTGGGCCACAATAAACCATGTGGGTCGGGAAACACTCCTGCTTACAGCCACCAATGTAAAGCAAACAATTAACGTCAGTCAGAGAGATAATACACCGACTTATGGCAATTTGGAAGTGCTCTGTAACTATACACGAATCTGAATCAGACCAAATCGATCGAAAGGCTATACATGAATATAGAGAACAGCTAAAGCAACATTTCATGCGGGGATTTTGTTCGCGGATTCGCAATTATGTTCGATGGTTTCTAACTTAAGACCGAGTTTGTATTCAGTAAAGGACGTTCATTCTTGATTTTCACTTATTTTGTCCCAATCGTACACAATAGACTTATGAAAATGGGATTTGGAGCATAAGATCAAGTCCAGCGTCACTTTTCGCGTGCCACGTAAGAGAACAATTAACGGAATAAACAACAAGAATTCAAAGAGAAAATAAATTAGGCATTAATAAAAGATAATTTTCATTCTAATATTGATAATTAAAGGAGATAGTGGGCTCTGAAATCTATATTTGGATTTTGGTGTATATATATATATAATATATATATATATATATTATATATATATATATACGGGTTCGATTCCCGGGTGGTTACCTCATTTTTTCATTTGTTTCGTTCTCTCTCTCTCGTCTTGCGCGGAATATCTCCTATACAAGCGTCGTTCTTTACGTTATTTATACTGCGTGTTCTTTGCAGTTGAATGTATATATATATATATATATATATATATATATATATATAAGAATGTGTCGTGTTCCCAAATTAAAGGCTAGACAGGGAACATCCTGAACCCTGAAGGAAAATAACTTTGTGAGAGGATCAACACTGTTTAACCATCTGCCCAAGGAACTCAGGAACACGAGTAGTGTTGCAGTGGATATCTTCAAAAGAAGACTAGACACCTGGCTCAGAACAATCCCAGATGAGCCGGGCGTATGTGAGGTGGAGAGCCCAAGAAGCCAACTTTCTACTTCACAATGCCAACTCGAGAGGAGGGGCAACAAGCTTAATCTTCGTGAAATGAGGAATCATCACACAGGACATTTGAAAAGTGTGTATATATATATATATATATAATATATATGAATAGAAACGACATAAGTATTAAGGAACGTTTCTGCACACGAGGAGGAGAGATAACGAAATAATGAAAAACGAGGCGAACCGCCTCATTTTTCATTATTTCGTTATCTCTCCTCCTCGTGTGCAGAAACGTTCCTTAATACTTATGTCGTTTCTATTCATTTATATACTGCGCGGTCATTGCAGTTATTTGCATATATATATATATATATAGAGGGTGTCCATAAATGTTTACCCTGAAAACAGTATGCTCTCATGTTTTAATGACGAATCTTACATCCGTTTTCTTTTTACAGGTGATCTCGTACACGCACAGAGTTTCTGTGCTGGTGTGTTTCGTCTACCGCATTCGCCGCTAGGAGCGCTGTAGTAGCTGTTCAGTTAAGATGGCGTCTGTGACAGAGAAGGCACACTGTGTTGTGTGGCTTGCAGAAACAAAATCTCCTGTCAGTGTTTAGCGAAGGTTCAGAACAAAGTATGGAAAGAATCCACCTGATGTGAAGTTAATTAAGTCGTGGATGAAAAAATTCTTGGAAACTGGAAACGTGGAAAAGGGAAAGAGCAGTGGTAGACCATCAGTTTCCGATGGGACGGTGGAAAACATTCAAACTGCTTTCACACGTCACCAAGGAAATCGGTGAGACAAGCTTCAAGCCAACTAAAGATACCGAAGTCTACGGTGCACAAGGTGTTACACAAACGTTTGAAGTTACACGCCTACAAGGTACAAATTGTTCAAGAACTGAAGCCTGATGACCGTCCAAAACGTGAACAATTTGCTATTGACATTTTGAACAGCATTGACGAGGATAATGACTTCTTGTTACGTGTCTGCTTTTCAGACGAGGCTACGTTTCATCTTAGTGGTAGAGTCAACAGACACAATGTGCATATTTGGGGATCGGAAAACCCACGTGCCGTAAGGGAGCATATTCGGGGCAGTCCGAAGATCAATGTCTGGTGTGGACTAATGCATGACCAGATAATTGGTCCTTTCTTCTTCGCTGAGAACACTGTTTCCACAACTGTGTACCTGGATATGCTCACCAATTACGCCATCCCCCAGCTGCAGGATAGGCAGCCAACTGTCATCTTCCAACAAGATGGGGCACCCCCTCATTGGGCGCATGTTGTTCGTGAAACTCTCGGCGCAACATTTCCAAATCGATGGATTGGCAGGGACGGGCCAATCCCATGGCCCCCCAAGATCACCAGACATTACCCCGCTGGATTTCTTTCTCTGGGGTCATGTTAAAGATTTGGTTTATGCAACAGTTGTTCCAGATATCAGGACATTGCGAGAACGCATTACGGATGCAGTTGCAACAGTTAACCCACAAATGTTGGAAAATGTGTGGCGTGAGTGTGAATACCGTTTAGACATTTTACGGGCGAAGAGAAAGAAGACGTGCCACTAGGGGTGCACATGTGGAAGCTTATTAAGTTCATTAACTATGTATCAAAACTTAGTTTTAATCATAAGTAGATAAACATACAGTGTTTGAATACGAGTGTTTATTTAAAAGTTATAGCATGCTTTAATCAGGGTAATCATTTATGGACAACCTATATATATATTATATATATATTAATATATATAATATATATAATATATATATATATATATATATATATATATCGGTGGTCCGAAAAAAATGACGCATTTTTTAAAAATTAATATCTCAGTAACCCCCTTCCTTATCATGACAATTTTTATATGCAAGATACTTTCAAACTTCTTTTTTGAATGCAAGAAACGGAATTCTGATATCTTTTATAGTTTCTCGCAATTAACAAAAGTAACAACATGGGTCAAAAAAACGAATATCATGAGAAAGGAAAAATTTAATCAGAAATTTAACTAATTAATTTACAGTAAATGATCGATTGGACCACCACTCTGTTGACACACTAATCTAAGTCTTTTCTTCACACAAAAATAATACTTCTTACTTAATTAATGCCAATTTCTTGCCAAGATTCAAGTATTTTACTTTTTAATTCTGATTCGGTGAGTTTTTCTCGTCGACCTCGGTAAACCTTCTCTTTAGTAACTCCCAATTGAGTAGTCCATAGGATTACAATCTGGGCTTTGTGGTGGCCACTCATTTTTCGTTATTAATTTTGGTGTATTGCTAATCAGAAACGACTGTGTGGCGTAGCTTGTATGCGACGGTGCTCCATCTTGTTGAAATATGAAATCATTTTCTTGATACAGGCGACGACAATCCGGCAACAATTTTGTTCTTAAAAGTTCAATGTAATTTGCAGAATTCACCTTTGTCTTTTCAGTTTCAATAAAATGAACATCTGTCTTGCCATTCCAAGAGACCCCTGCAGATATCATAACCTTTTTGGAGAATCTTGACGTTTCATGATACATCTGTTTATGAAATGTCACACTTTTACCACGCCCGTAGACAACATCATTTGACGGTTTCGCGGAATTCTAGAGTGAAATCTTTTTCATCCGTGAAGACATCTTTTATATCAACGACAGAGAATCAAGTAACTTCTGCACCTTGTTTTTCTTTATCCTTAACAGTATCACTTTTCTAGAAGATACTATTCTTTGAAGGCTTTTAGTTTTTGTGCTTAATTATTCGTTACAAATTCTTTCCAATATTCAAATGTTTAGCAATTGTTCTTTGTGACAAATGACTTCCTGGTTTATCTTCTTGAGAGCAGATTTTATCGTTGATGTAATCCACATTTTCTGGAACCGAAGCTGTTTTTAGGTCTACCGCTTCCTGGTTTTCTGGCAGTACTTCCCGATTCGCGAATCTTCTTTAAGAGTCTTTCCACTGCACGCCTTTTCCACTTTTGCCGGGAAACTCTTGCAATAACCTTCCAGTCTTCCATCCTTTTTCACAGTAACAATTTTTAATGAGAATACGATCTTCCTTTGACAACATCATTAAGGGTACTGACGAATTGTTAAAAAATAAAATATCCACAATTTGACTTGTTCATTCCTGTAGAGTTTTGTAATAACTTGCAAAAATATCGCATGATATCGTATAAAAATGATATCGTATAAAAAACGGATATTATATTGCGATTTTTGTTTTTTGACCCATGTTGTTACTTTTGTTAATTGCGAGAAAACTATAAAAGATATCAGAATTCCGTTTCTTGCATTCAAAAAAGAAGTTTGAAAGTATCTTGCATATAAAAATTGTCATGATAAGGAAGGGGGTTACTGAGATATTAATTTTTAAAAAATGCGTCATTTTTTTCGGACCACCCGATATATACAGGGTGTCCCATAAGTCCGGCATCATAGAGAAATTCATATTTTCTATTTCTACAAACCATAATTCATATTTTCTCTTTCTACAGGCCATAATGTCTGTGAGCAAGGAAGAACGAATCCAGATAATTCTACTCATAGGAAATCAGAGTCAAAGAGAGGCCGCTGCTGAATTTAACAGACTGCATCCAGACCGCGAGCCAATAACACAGAGTTGTGTGTCTGGATGCAGTCTGTTAGATTCAGCAGCGGCCTCTCTCTGACTCCGATTTCCTTCGAGTAGAATTATCTGGATTCGTTCTTCCTTGCTCACAGACATTATGGCCTGTAGAAAGAGAAAAATATGAATTATGGTTTGTAGAAATAGAAAAATATGAATTTCTCCTATGATGCCGGACTTATGGGACACCCTGTATACATACATACATACATATACATATATATATATATACAGGACACGAACTGTAAAAACTTATTTGAAGGGGAAGGAGGACGTTGTAGAACTAAAAATTATAGAATGGTTATCACATAGCCCCGACATGAATCCAATTGAGGCTATATGGGACTATATAGACGCTGAAAAGGATAAACTGAAGCCACCTAATACTGAATAACTGTGGAAAGACCTGCAGAATATTTGGATGAATATTCCACCATCCGTGGTAAAGAAATAAACTGAAAACGTTGTTAATAGAGTCCAAGCTGTTATGAGGGTGGGAAGCGGTGATCCGACAGTGGCTACAACATGACCCTTTTTTCCAGGTGGTTATTCTATTTTGGTATACTTCTTCATAAACCTTTTAACCCTTTCGCTGCGTCATTCGGATATATCCGAATGACGCAACAAAAGGGTTAAACTATTCCTTCATATTACAACAATAACAAACAACAACAACATCTACTATCATTATTGGTTGAATTTATTTATTTTAACAATTTTCCTTCCTGCCTCCTAAAGTGTCTAAAGGGAAATATTCTCTTGAAAAAACCCCCATAATATAAAATTTAATATTCAATGAAATGAAAACAAGTTGCAACATATTCTGAACACGCCCAGTTTTCTTCAGTTATCTTTATTTGTTGACGCTAAGCAAGAGTTACTCAATGTCTAAATAAATGAGCTTGTGCATTTTTCTCTATATATCATATATTATCATATATATCATATATATATATATAAGACGTTTTCTTCAGTTTCGATCGTATTTCATTCAGAGCGTGGAGGCACGAAATTCTTTAAACCACAATTTAATGGAGAGTATTTGTATCGTACCATCATCTAATTTGTTTCTTACTCAAATGCAAATGGTCCAATTCCACTTTTATTCTCCGGTGTAAACTTTCAACCTCGTTTCACCCCTCCCCTTTTTTTTTTTTTTTTTTTTTTTACTTTGGAAAAATTTGGAAGTTTTGGAGAAGATTTTTGCTCGTTTGTTCGTTTGTTTGATATAGTGTTCTTTTAGTAATGAAATATACATATATGAAGAAGAACACGCATCATGCGGAACTATTTGGGTTATGAACGGTCATAAATATTGGAATTTCATTTTTCTGAAGCTTATTCATTCCGCGATTATTGGATTGTTAATGGATTTAATAATGTTTATACTGACATGACGCCATTTTATAAATTTATCGGAAAATTCTCACTTTTACCGATTATTCATAATTTTTTTTAGAATTTTTTTCATTTTAAATTGTTATTTTTTTCGAGTAATAAAAAAATACAACCCATTTACTAAAAATTGTTGATGCATGGTTGATATCGTTGAAATGGGGTTGATATTTGCGACAGTTCACGAATTAATATTGATGTACTGTTGATGCAACAATATGTTGAAAAAATAACGTGCAATCAGCGTTTTCAAAATATATTTTCCTAAATGGTGAGGATATAATGTGTCTGTATTTACTGATTAATGAATTTACATCAGTACTCAATTTCAACCCCATTTCGATATAATCTGTTATTTAGATTGCTATTTCGGAATTGCAAGTCACTATAGTTTCAATAATAAATGGTTGATTCATTGATATCTCTTCATCATTATATTGATACAAGTGTGCTACTTTTATATATAACGGATGTGCCATAAAAAAAGGTTACATTTTAAAAAGGTTATAAAATCAACATTTGTCATTTCATTTTAATAAAAATTCATCTATGGCTCGATTTACTTGTTCCTGTGGAAGCTCTTCCCATTTTTGAATGATGATCTCGCGTAAATGAGGGACATCTTTTTATCCTAGTCCTGTAGACTCGCTCTGCTAAGTTCTCCCATATTCCGGCCAAGAATAAAAAAAAGTTATTGAAATGGAAGGAAAGCATTTCGAACAATTTTTTTTTATAATTTCAGGTAAATTTTACGTTAAAAATTAGTTTTATAAAAAATATTAAAAAGGTTTAATTATAATTTTTGCATGTTAAGTAGAGAAATCACTCTCATTAAATGTTGATAGAATTTGAATTATTTGATATTTTAGTCTGAAAACTTGTTTGCATATAGATAAATACAAATGTTTTATTGTGTAGAAGTTTTATTAAAATTAAATGACAAATGTTGATTTTATAGCCTTTTTAAAATGTACCCTTTTTTGGCACACCCGTTTTATATATATATATATATATATATATATATATATATATATATATATATATATATATATATATATATATATATGTGTGTGAAAATGAAAATGTTTATTGGCAGACTATAGTCCATGTTGGTTGATTTTTAATTCTTCGCATTAGACTGTATTGAGCACGTCTTGTTACATCCGGGAAGCTCGGGACATTGCGGGTAGCAAACATTTGCGAAGCTGAGCATCTCGGGGGGTAATTTATGTAAGAGTCTAAAAGACCTGTTGCACAGTAAATTTAGGGTTCTGCCAGAACCTTTTTTATAATTCACCCACAGTTGCTGTCCGTATATATTGCTGCAGAAAGTACAAAAGAGTGTCTTTAGCTTCACTTGTACAGAATCCGAAGTTCCTTTAATCATATTCGCTTTAGCACAAAGGCTTCGAGTGTGTTTTTTTATATCCGAGTCATCACTCAAGGAGCTGGTAATAGTTTGACCCAAATACTTGAACTCTTGTACTTCCTCAATTACTTCACCTCTCATTTTAAACCTAATATCAGCTGGCTGATTACAGTTTTTAGGGTGAAATTGCATAACCTTAGTTTTTGTAACATTAAAAAGAATATGTTTCTGCGAATACACTTCGCAGACTTTTAGTAGCCGATCCAGACCTTTAACAGAGGTACTTATTAACACCATATCATCGGCATAAACTAAGTTATTTATCCTTGTGTTATCTATACAACGTCCCACTGTTGCCTCATTAAGTGAAGCAATTAATCCGTCAATATACACATTAAACAGCATAGTGGAGAGCAAGGAGCCTTGTCTCACCCCGCAAGAGGAGCCAAAACATTCGGATAGTACATTGCCCCACCTAACGGTAAAAGATTGGTGGCAATACCAAAATTTCAATAAATTTAATATGTACATGGGAACCTTCCTGTCTTCTAGTTTTTTCAATAAAATATTGTGGTTCACTCTATCATATGTCTTACTTATATCTAGGAAACCGCTATAAATAGTTGAATTAGTCAGTATATATATATATATATATATATATATATATATATATATATATATATATATATATATATATATATATATATATATATACATAAAATCTTTACTTGGGTTACAATGTTAATTTTTAGCTTTCATGTTAACCTTGAATTTTAAATATGACTTTCACATTTAACTTTTATTTTTTATACATTTCACTGATCAATAAATTAATATTGATTTACATCCAAGTTTGAGTAATTGATCTTATTCATTTTTAGTTTCATTTCCATATTTGTTCTTTAATTTTTGAGTTTAAATTGAAATTTATTCAAAATTTCAAGTAAAAATGCATGGATCTTCTAAATCAAAGTCATCCACGAGTCAATGACAAAAATCTGATTTTGGACACACGCAAATTAAAACACAAAATTGAAGTTAAAAAAAAAAAAAAAAATGGCTTACATGAACAAAGTCAGAAAAAGAAAAGATAAAGTTTCAATACTGAATATAAAAGCTTCAGTTTTCCAAAAAAAAAAAAAAAATGTACCGAAAGTTCCCCGTTAATAATACTTTCATTAAAGGGAAAAAAAAAAAATATTGTTTTCAGCATTCAATACCAATGCTTTATAAAAAGAAAAAAGACAACAAAAATCTGTGCTTAAATCCGAATAAAATTCCACATCAAGAGTAGAATTTTATTCAAAGGATAAAACCTCAGTGAATAGATTTATTCTTCAGCATCGGAAAACTCAAAATTTTTTAAAATTTTGAGATAAAAAAAAAAAATCCTTCGCCTAAATTTAAAAAAAATACGTCATCTTTGATTTTTAAAACAATTTGCATTGTGGCCACACGCAAATAATAATAATAAAAAACAACAACATACTATTTCAGAAAAAGGTTAAAACGAGAATTGGTAAGTGAATTACTTAACAACAATTTACTTGCTAAAAGTTTACGCCCACAATAATACTCCCACAATAATACTCCCACAATAATACTCCCACAATAATACTCCCACAATAATTCGCCTCGAGCTTCGGTCAATTCAAAGTATAAAAATATCCACACAGGAGCAACTATAAATAAGTTTTTGCTAAAAGTAATTCTGGCAAATATTATACAGTAGTATAAAATACTCCAAAAAATTTACTGTACATTTTTTTTTTTTTTTTTTTTTTTTTTTACAAAACAATACAAAAATACGGTTTGAAACGTCAATAATTTTGGAGCATTTGAATGAAGGTTTAACTTTAAAGAAATAAAGCGAACACAAAGGTGCTGTAATTGCCACTTTATCGCTCTATGACACTTTACATGCTGAAACAACGCTTTACAAGTAAAATGCTTATAGTTCACGAGCACAGGTGTGGCATATGATAAATTCTGGTGGCTGAAACAGTTGGAAACGAATATGTTTAATGAAATGGTTATTCGCAACACACACACGCACGTATATATATATATATATATATATATATATATATATATATATATATATATATATATATATATATATATATATATATATATATATATATATCATCAGTGAGACATTCAAGAAATGAAGGTCGCAGTTGGCTTTCGTCCATTTTCGGTAATTGTTTTGAATGTTTGTACCTCTTCAATGTCTTCAATGTCTCACTGATGATGGAAATTGAATTTTCCGAAACGTCTATCAATAAACATGTTCCATCTCTTCGTCCTCTTATTCCTCACGAAGCTGCAATTCCCTCAGAACAAACCCTTCAATCGAGTTTATATATACGTATATATTCGCTGACTACTAATCCATCGGCGCCAGGAACTGGTGACAGCAGGCAGCGCGCAGCTAAACCCAGCTGTTCATCCTTCCACACAATAAAAAAGAAAAAATGATTGGTAGGTAAATGGGTACCCTGGGTAGCCTAGTGGTCAAGACACTGGGCTGCTGGTGGGGCGTGGTTCGGATTCCACGTTAAACTGTAGGTCTAAGGTGGAGTGACAAGCTTGACCTTCGTGAGAATGAACAATTCGGGCGGAAGGAACACCAAGGTTAACCAAGGTCGAAAAATGATTCTGACCAGATTCCATTGGAATCATAAGAAAGGTTACACCCCATAAAACCAGAGCCTGCTGGCGCATTTTTAAAAAGAAGGACGCGTATGTTGAGGTAACGCGTATGTTGAGGTAACGCGTATGTTGAGGTAACGCGTATGTTGAGTTATGAATAAAAGTCAATAGCAGTGTTATACCACCGAAAGGAGGAGCTATAGAGGAGGAAGTTTACATAATGTGACAGTTGTTCGTTATTTACTGCTGAGTTTCCCAACAGGGAAGATCACATCCCGAAGATGATATAAGTAAATAACTGAAAATTCAAAAGTTACTGAAGGTATGCAAATTTCAAGTGACGCAAGACATTCGCGATCTATTACACGCTTCTACATGGAAACTGTATAGGCTTTATTTGTAGTTATAGGGTGTTGGGGGAGGGGGGAACTGGATGATGGACATTGGAAAACGAAAATCCTCCGGGATGTCGAGAAAGAAAATATAACATTGGGATGCCTTGAACCAGAAAAAGGGGGGGGGACCACCGTTTTACTGAACTAGAATACGTTTGTGTGACTACTCGAGTTTTATTAGCGCTCTTTCTTTAGACATTTTGTGAAGATTTAATATTATAGCTAATGATAATCGATGATGTTAACAGTGTTTGATGAACACATCTTCAGGAAATTCTAATTAACTTCAGAAACAATGAAAGCGAAAATATAGTCTTATACACGAAGGCAATATTTTACAATCTCAAAACTCTCGTCGTCCATGTACAAATATTTCAGCTTTAAAATCTTCTCCATACATTTACTATTATGTATTTTAGACCATTAGGTAAGAAATTTGGGATTAAATGTAAAATGTACTTCAAGAATACGTTTAATTTAATAATTCTTGACTATGCTTCACAAAATATACAGTATAAGTGTAAATATATAGAAAGAATTTTAAAGTTTAAATACGGTGTATGTATATATACTCAATGTATTTCAAGTGATCACAAACGATCTGTGTATTTTTAATGATACATTGCAATAAACGGCCTTTATCCGGTGCTAGTATCTCTGAGACACTGATACAATGAGAAAATGGACACAAATCACATAACTTATAGATGCGTTAATACATCGATAAATATTATATATTGGCACATCATATAATGAATGGAATGTGCTCTTATATGCTCTAGGTCACGGGTGCTCAGGACGTCGATCGCAGTCATCCTTTTTTTTTATTGCCTATGTTTTTACTCCACATGTTTTTACTCGTCCATTTATTTTTTTAATTATGCACTGATTTTGTTGAGACTATACCAGTCGACAATGCTCACTTTCTTCTAACACGTTCCACGAAGAGTATTATTCAATGAATTGCGTCACAAATTCTTACAGTACACAAGTTGTCGGTTTTACGCGCTGTGGGTAACGGACATGTCAAACTTGGCAACACCGCAGTCATTCCGCGAACTGACAGCCGTTATTACAAAGTAGTCGGTAGCCTGAAGGTTGTTACAAAGAAAAGTAGCACATGTGAGTGGTCCAGTGAATTTTTCAATTACAATTTTAATTTTGAGTGCCAGACTAAGCAGCAAAAAAGCAAAATCTTATCATTTTCACAATGAGCAGGAGAAAGATTATTTGATTTGCCACTCGACCATAACTTAAGAAGGAAAAAGTTGAGAGGTATTTCAAAACGGTTCACAAGAAATATGAGAGCGACTTTCCAGACAAAAGTGAACTGAACAAGACGAATATAAAGGAATTGAAGTCTCAACTTGCTGTCCAACAATCCATATTTACTAGGCCCATCGAGAAATCAAAGACAGCCACAATTACATCCTTCCGGATGAGTCACGCGTTAACTAAGCGCGAGAAACCATTCGAAGATGGAGATATGGTAAAAGTTGCATTTTTTAAGGCAGCAGAATCATTGATCATTTCAAAAATAAATCTGAAATAATTTCAGCTATTAAGGAAATTCAGCTATCCAAACACATTATTACGTGACGTTCAGAAGTGATGGGTGAAGATCTGAGAATGCAACTAAATAAAGATATAAACGAGTGCATTTTCTTTTCACTTCAATTTGATGAGTCGACAGATGCTATTGACACATCCCAGCTGTGCATTTTCATGAGAACTGTATTTAAAAATGTGATTGGTAAGAAGGAATTGCTCAAAATCATACCAATGAAGGGAAAACTCGAGGAGAGGACATTTTTCAGGCATTCAAAGACTTTGTTAATAACATTCAGCAAAGGTGGGCAGGACCGAGTCCTTTCATACCTGATTTTCGTTTCTTTTCATGCCACAAAAAAACACTTGTGATATCTCCAGAAAGACTAAAACCTCATAAAATTTGATGGTCAACTAAGCGACCATACGGCATGAAAGGGTTAAGGACCGTGAGCGGGAAAGTCGGTCCTTTTCTCAGTGAGGACCGAAATGAGGAGCGACGGTCCATTTTTAAGCAATTCCGGACGGTCTTTTTTAGTGATTTTAGTGTGTTTAGTGATTATTTGAAGTTCTAAAGAAGATGGATCGTTTCCTCCAGAAGACTCAGAAAGAGACTGAGACTGAACTGAAACTTGTTTCAACACCTGAAGGACTTGTTCATCAAGTTTAACACGCCTATCCCATCCAGTGCCGCCGTGGAGAGGCTCTTCTCTTTGGGGAAGGACGTCCTCAAGCCGAAAAGGTCAGGGCTCAGTGACAGCCATTTTGAAATGCTAGTCTTCTTGAAGGGAAACTCAAGCATTTAACTTAATAACTTTTTTTCATCATTTATGTATTGTATTAATTATAATTTACGTTAATAAAATTAAAGATTTCCGGTGTCTTTAATTTCATTTTTCATTTTAATCAAATTTTTCACTTATATATAAGGACCGAGTCGTTCCTAGGTCCTATCTTTAGAAAGGACCGTGACCGGGACCGTCGGTCCAGTTTGAGGCAAGAACCAGGACCGGGACCGTCGGTCCTTTATGAGGCCCGGGTGCCCACCTTTGACATTCAGTTACCCATTAACAAACTTAACTTGTGTCCATTACCACCGAGGCGCCTCTCTAAGTCTAATTGGAAGAAAGTGAAGCCAAACACACAGACCTTTTGCTACATACTGATGTAAGAGGGCTTAGTAGGGGAAAATTTCGTCAGAGATTTAGAGATTTGTTGACCGAAATCAAGGAGTTTCTGGCCTCAAAAGGTGATGAATATAAACAGTTGGAAGATGAAGTGTGGTTATTAGATTTAGTTTTTTGACTGATGTCACTGATAAGCTGAACGAATTCATTTTAGAGATTCAAGGAAAAGATAAAAATATTGTTCAAAATGACTAGTTCTGTGAATGCCTTTAAACAAAAATTAAAACTGTTCTTCTCACAACTGCAGTGATACAAGCCGAGGTATTATCAAGTATGATGTCAGAGCTAGAATGCCAGGAAAAGACCCCTACAAATTTTGATAATGATCGATATGAGGAACAGGTGAATAGCCTCATCATGGAGTTTGAGAGGCGCTTCCAAGACTTCGCAATGCTAGAACCTGTAGCAGGACTGATATGGTTTCCGTTTGATGCAGACGTCGATGTTGAAGAAATTGCATTAAAAATGGCAATATTGTTTCACATGGACACATCTTACATCGAAAGTGAAATTTTAACACTGCGAAACGACTTTGAAATTAAATCGAAGGTATCCGGATAAAAATTTCTGGAATCTTCTCGTGGAGGAAAAATATCCAAATCTGAGAAAAAGGGCCATGTATTTGATAGCATTTTTTGGTTCCACGTACCTCTCAGAATCAGCGTTCTCAAACATGAAGATCATCAAGTCCAAGTACCGGTCCACTCCAACAGATAATCATCTGGACACCTGCTTGAGACAAGCAGTCAGCAGCTACAATCCAAAATTTGCACAGCTTACTGACGCCATGCAATGCAAATCATCGACGTGTATTTGATAATGTAAGACCCATAGAATATCTTATTATTTCAAATTATTATTATTATTTAAATAAATGTATTTTGCATGAATAAAGAAATTATATTGGTGTACAAAATCTTTTTTGTCAATTTCAGTGCTGGTAGATCGCGCTAGGATGAGGCTGGCAAAAGTAGATCTTAGGTGCCTAAAGTGGGAGCAGTCCCGCTCTAGGCATTTGAGGTCGATATAAATATGAATCTATCGTCTGGTGAGTGCCTGAGTGAATTACGTTTACTCATTAACCTAGAGGTCTAGCTAAAGGCACACTTTCTATAAGTCCTCGAGAATAGAAACGAGGAATTTAACTTAACATCTGGTAATGGAAGTCAATATTTCCATTTTTCGCTCAATAAACAGAGATAAAACAGCATAGTCTCACCTTCATTTTTGCTCGGAGCAAAGTGAAGCGTGACTACACACACCCACACACACACACACACACACACACACACACACACACACACAGTCTCTTGTGGCTACGTGTAAAACCATAATATTTTCACATTTTGAATTGTTGATGCTGACATTTAATATAATATAATTAATTTAACCTAAAGTTATTATATATATATATATATATATATATATATATATATATATATATATATATATATCATATATATATACACAAACTCAGAATGGTCCCCTGAGAAACTCATATGTTAAACACAGACCGTGCATGGAACAAGGAACTCTTCTGGGAAAATTAAATCCACTATAGTCCGAATAAGTAATGGTAAATGACAAATACCATAGTTTTTCTTTTTCATGATGCTAGCCCGACGTGGGCAACGGGTCTCTCGCAAAGAGATCCCATAAATATAGCTTCCCTCACCAGCTATCTGCAAAGCAGACAGGATCCAGCTTTGGGACATGGATCTAGGGTTTAAAGCAAGCCTAGTCCAACTACATTCAGAACCTCTATATAAGTAAAAGACTCGTTGCATTCACGTCAGATTGAATAAATCAAAGAAAAAGGGGGTAACTATTGTATTTTTAGCCAAAAAAACCAAAACTTAAACCTCAACCGGGACATTGAGCGTCCACTTTTCAAGGTTCTGAATGTAGTTGGACTAGGCTTGCTTTAAACCCTAGATCCATGTCCCAAAGCTGGATCCTGTCTGCTTTGCAGATAGCTGGTGAGGGAAGCTATATTTATGGGATCTCTTTGCGAGAGACCCGTTGCCCTCGTCGGGCTAGCATCATGAAAAAGAAAAACTATGGTATTTGTCATTTACCATTACTTATTCGGACTATAGTGGATTTAATTATCCCAGAAGAGTTCCTTGTTCCATGCACGGTCTGTGTTTAACATATATATAATATATTATATATATATATATATATATATATATATATATACAGTGGCGCTCATAAGTATTCGTACTTAGAAATATTTCACTTATATTCTCCTTAGCTTTTGTACTAAGCATTTGATAGCGATGAAAGGTTTACCGTTCGTTTGGAAAAATTTAAGAAATAAAAAAATTAGTTTAACTCCAACACACAATGTAAAATAAGGAAAAAATTAAAGAATTTGTGGGAAATAAAAATAGTTTAAATGCAAAAGTTTTTCTACATATATTTACAAAAATTTTTAATACTTTGTTTGTCCACTTTTTGCTTGAATGACTTCAATGATTCGTTTTGGGTATTTTTCTACAAAGTTTCGACAATTCTCAGTAGAAATTTTAGCCCATTATTCCAAAGAAAATTTTGCAATTTATTCAAATTCGAAGGATTTCCCTTGCGGACAGTTTTTTCAAATCAAACCATAAATTCTGAATTGAGATCTGAGCTTTTGTTGAAGCCATTTCATGGTTCTCTTCCTTTTATGTTTTGGATCATTATCTTGTTGCGGTACCCAATTGCGACCCATTCGCAACACCCAAACTGAAGGCAATTTACTGATATTTCTTCGAATTCAAGATTCCATTAATGACGTGCTTTTCTGGACCAGAAGCACTAAAGCATCCCAAAACACGCAAACTACTACTGCCACCACCATGTATAACCGCAGGAAGGATTTTTTTTCCTCGAATGCAGTATTTAATTTTTTGCAAACATACTACCGTTTCTCGTTGTTCACAAATAATAAACTTTCTTCCAGAATGCAAATCCATCATTTTCAACGAGCTTCTTTGTGGTTTTTTCGTAGCAGAGATTTTCTTCGTACAACTCTTCCATGCGGACAATTCTTTCTCAATGTACGACGTACAGTAGAGGGATGGACATCGATCTTAGTCTTAATGTTTGGCAAATATCACACGCAGTCACTCGTGGATTCGTAGCAGCCATTCTTTCAACCCGTCTAGCTGTACGTTCCATTTTTTATAACTGCAACAACCGTCGTAAATGGAATTCGAAGTTCTTCTCCTATAACTCTTTCCAGATTCGTGTGCAGCAATAACAGATTTCTTAATATATGTAGACAGCTCTTTACCACAACGACCCATTGCTTAGTAATGGCTTATACAGTCATCCGTCTTCCATGAAAATTCACAAAAAAAATTCTAGAATTCAGAATTGCCAGTCTCTAATCGATAAACAGCCAACTACTGATCAAAATTTTAAATTCTTCAAGCTAAGACGGACACACAAAGTAAATTATTTTGTAGTAAATGTACGAAAACTTATGATACAAAAGATAAGGACGAATATAACTGAAATATTTCTATGTA
This sequence comes from Bathynomus jamesi, assembly GCA_023014485.1. Taxonomy (NCBI): domain Eukaryota; kingdom Metazoa; phylum Arthropoda; class Malacostraca; order Isopoda; family Cirolanidae; genus Bathynomus; species Bathynomus jamesi. The sequence continues at coordinate 580,410 of JAJOZX010001462.1, forward strand.
CAGTTGCCCGCATATGTAATGTTCCTCGCCTCACAGGCGACTCCGTACATGTGGCAACGCCGCAGTGATAGTCAAGGTACCCCAACTGCGGGAAGGTGGGGTGGAAGGGGGACAACCTAGTCCAACAACATATAACACAGACATATATTATATCTAAAGGACAATTGAATGTACATTCATTGACATACAGGTAATTATATTGTAATGTCTGTGTTCATAAAGATAAGCAATTAATATGATTGTATACAGCGTTGAACTCAATTACATTACAATTACATTACAATAGTTTATAATATTTACAGATTAGCTAGCCGAGAAAATGTAAATTTATGGACAACTTATTATGTTTTGCCATTTTTGTGAATGTAAAATAGTTTTTATATAATTACACTTTGAAATGATTATAAATTATCATAGTGTTTTTTGGTGTTCAATTTTCTGTAAATATGGATTTTGTTTTGTAATAAAAATTTTAAAATTTCAAATAATCAGTAAGAGAATCGGCTAAATTTGCCGATGCCAATGCCCCAAAAATGGCCGATTCTGCCAATGCCGATGAATCACTGAATCACTACACCACTAGTTTTTATTGATTTTGCTAATTTTGAGGGCCAGGTTCTTTACTGGTAAATATACTATTCAATTTGATGTAATAACATGTTTTATAGGTTTAATAACTCACACATGTTTATACCTTTATGTAATCGCAAGTTTCTTTAAAAATATCATCTTATTTGTTAAATTTTAATACAAAAAATGTCTCAACTTCTAATATTTTTTACAGATAAGATAGTATAATGGCTCCAAATAAAGAAATTTTATACAAGAATAGGTTGAAAATTATTGTTCTCAATAAAGAAGGCAACACTCAAAGACAAATAGCTGCTAAAGCTGGAGTATAATTCTCTAGTTTCCAAAAATACTTTCTCACCACTCACAAACTGGGGCTGTGAAGAACAAAACAGGTTGAGGATGGAAGCGAAAAACATCTAAAAAGGATGATGAGTATATGATAATGATGAGCAAGCTAATAGAAAGAAGACTGGTGGGTGGGGAAGGGAATGAGGGAGTGTGGAGGTTGGTTGTGTAATGTCTATTTTTGGTTCAAATTCACTAGTATATAAAAAGTTGTATTGTGGTAGCTGTTCATATAGATTTGCAGTAATCATAATGGAACCTTATCTATACTAATAATTGTAACGGTCGAACTGCCTGCGAACTTACTTTGTTTCTTATGGCCGGCCAAACCACTGGCCAGATTTGGATGAGACCTGGGGGATAGGGGTAACTGAGGCCGGGGAAAAACATAGGCTATGTGGCGTCGGCCTCCGAGGTCATATATATATCTCGAAACCTACGGTAAAATTATTAAATGCACGGTTAGGTTAACTGAATGCCCAGTTAGGTCAACTGTAGGCCCTTGACGATTGGTTAGGTTAAGTCGTGATATTTTCGTTAAAACTAACGAAAATATCACGACTTAACCTAACCAATCGTCAAGGGCGTACAATTAACATAACCGGGCATTCAGTTGACTTAACCAGGCATTCAATTAAACTAAGCGGGCATTCAATTAACCTAACCGGGCATATACTGTGTGTGTGTGTGTGTGTGTGTGTGTGTGTGTGTGTGTGTGGTGTGTAGCGTTCAACTTCCACCCGGGTAGCGCCGGGTCGCTCCGCTAGTTACTGTATAAGACTAGTAAACTACATGGAGTTCAACGCTGTTCACGATCATATTAATTGTTTATGAACACAGACATTACATTATAATTACCTATATGTCAATAACTGCACATTCAATTGTCCTTTAGATATAGGCTGACCATATTTTCTTGAGACAAAAACGGGACATTGGGATGGCAAAAAAGGGACGGGGGTTATGTAATATTCTGTATTCATGAAAAAGTAAGTACATAAACATATTGAGCTTACAATTATTCTTCAGTGGCAGAACCCATACAGAACCCATAAAAAAAACGGTACTGTCCCGTTCAAAACGGTACGTATGGTCAGCCTATTTAGATATACACTATTTGTCTGTGTTATATGTTGTTGGACTCGGTTGTCCCCCCTCCATCCCACCTTCTCCCCAGTTGGGGTACCTTGACTATCACTGCGGCGTTGCCACATATACTGAGTCGTCTGTGAAGTGAGGCACATTACATATGCCGGCAACTGTACAAATACTTATGAGCGCTACTATATATATAACCTTTGATTAGCTTCCGCCCGAATTGTTCATTCTGACGAAGGTCAAGCTTCTCACTCCACCTTAGACCTACAGTTTAACGTGGATCCGTACCACGCCCCACCAACAGCCCGGCGTCTTAACCACTAGGCCACCCAGGGTACCCATTTATCTATCAGCCACTTTCTTTATTGTGTGGAAGGATGAACAGCTGGGTTTTGCTGCGCGCCGGCTGCCGTCAGTGGGTCTCGAACCCTGGACCGATGGATTCGTAGTCAGCGACGCTAACCACTACACCACCGAGGCGCATATATATATATATATATATAGTCTACGGTACCAGATGAGCCGGATATGCCTGAATATGTGTGATGGAGAGCGCAAGAGAGCAACTCGCTCCTCCACCAAGCCCGACCTAGAGACGAGGCCACCAGCTTCACCTTCGTGTGAAGAGAGACTAACGCACGGAACTGCTACGAGGTATACAGTACATTAGGTCTGAATCACGATTACACCTGTTATACAGAAAGCTGTATTCAAGGCGATTTATACGATTTAGTCACAGACACACACACACACTATCAGTTTCTTCTAAGTAGATTTGTTCCTCATCGTACCTGAAGGCTATAGTATACAGGGTGTTTCACCACCAGTCGGCCATACTTTGGGGTGATTTAAGTTGTAGGAAAACCAAGTCAGAGCTTGAAACGAGTGAGTATACGATTGTTTCACACTAAAAAATTAGTGACTCTCTCTCTCTCTCTCTCTCTCTCTCTCTCTCTCTCTCTCTCCTCTCTTCTCTCTCTCTCTCTCTCTCTCGGAACAAGGAGTTCGATTTCGGAACAAGGAGATTGTACTTACTCTGTACAATTCTCTGGTTCGGCCGCACCCGGAGTATGCTGTGCAGTTCTGGTCGCCCACCCTCAGGAAAGATATTGAGAGGCTGGAGCGAGTGCAGGCGAGGGCCACAAAGTTAATCCCTTCCGTTAGGCATATGGGCTACAATCGACGGTTACGCGCCCTGAATTTGTTTTCGCTGGAAACTCGGAGGCTGCGCGGTCAACTCATCGAGGTTTTCAAGTTCTTACGCAGGTTCAACAATATCGATTTTAGAAGCATGTTTAGTTTAAATGATAACCCAACTCGCAACAATGGTTGGAAGTTGGATTTGAAACGGTTTAGGACTAGTGTGTGTGTGGGAATTACTTTACGTATAAGATCTGTGACACGTGGAACAGGCTACTTTCAGAAGTTGTGAAGAGTTCTTCTGTAGATCTGTTCAAGAAAAGGTTAGACCGAATCTTGCACACTATTTGAGGGTGACAGAATTTTTCCCTGGCACCTGTTGCCATTGGTACCTCCTCGGTATGGGCCGCAAGGCCTTTTGAGGTACTACTATTCTCTCTCTCTCTCTCTCTCTCTCTCTCTCTCTCATTTCTGTCTCTGCATAAGATTTTATATCAGTAGGAAGAAAGACAATATTTGGGAGTTAAACTAAATCTTCAAAACAATTCCACGTTATTCCTCAGAAAAAACATTACTTTTTATTTATTATTTTAAATTTACTGTAAATATATTTTCTGCGAAAGAATTTTTCAGAATGTGTTTCAAAGTTGATTTACAATCGTATGTAAAAGGTGTGTGTGTGTGTGTGTGTGTGTGTGTGTGTGTGTGTGTGTGTGTACGAAGTGAAAGGGTGGGAGGAGATAGCAAATACGCTGCTCCTTTTTAGTTTTGAGAGACTCCAACCATGCATGTACGCCGCGGGATGAGTGGAAAGCATAAAGTCCACTTTTGGGCTTTTCGATACATGGGAAGCTGTTATGAAGCAATTAAAATCCAAATTAAGACCATATTACGCGGAGTTGGACTTAATTCACCGCTTTTAAAAAAGTGCTTCATTTTAGGGTCGGTTAGTTGGTTGTTATTTCGGAAAAAAAAGTAGTTTCAGCAGAAAACAAACATTAACAAATTAATTTATTTCAAGGGTATATAAAACCTATATATCGTATTCCATTTAATTTGTTATACCTTCCAGAACTCAGTGCAATGTGTGTTGTGTGTGTGTGTTAATTGTATATAAAATATGACTAGCTGCAGCAACGTGGTGGTCAGAGTAAGTGAGAATATACAGCGTCGTCTCTCGAATTTATATTCAAGCTTTTACCGAAATATTATACATTTGTTCGCGATTCGTCTTCGAATAATGCATAAATTAGGCTACAAAATAGTTTCCTACTTAGCATTCGTCAAACTGTCAAATGACCAAATAAATATATAAAATATATAAATAAATATAAATATATAATATATAAATATATATATATATAAATATATATATATATAAATATATATATATATAAAATATATATATATATAAATATATATATATAAAATATATATATATATATAAAATATATATATATATAAATATATATATATATAAATATAAATATATAAATATAAATATAAATATAATATAAATAATATATAAATAAATATAAATATATATATATAAAATATATATATAATAAATATATATATATAATATATATTATAAATATAAATATATATATAAATATAAATATATATAAATATAAATATAAATATATATATAATATAAATATATATATATATATATATATATATATATAATATATATATATATATATATATACACACACAAGCTATAGGGAAACTAAAAGCAAACTCGGTGGCAGGACCAGACAAATGGAATGCTACAATGATCAAAAGCTGCAAGAATGCAGTCGTTAAGCCCTTATACTGAATATGGAGACGATCACTCGACACGGGAGAAATACCGAGCATCCTGAAAAGAGCGAACATAGTTCCAATTAGGGATGTGCCGGATATCCGATCGGATATCGGATTAATAGGCAACACTGCATCACTCCATGCATATGTTAAAAGCTCACTCGTTTTACCTAGTACCTAGTCTTAGGGAACCTTACTATTGTCTCTTACTCCAGGCTGTACGTTACTACTTTTCTTGTTCATTTCAGAAAAATTGTGAAAATATAGACTTTCTAGTCGTTAATATTAGAAATAAAAGTGAATTATGTCTTCTAAATCAAAATCAATTATTTGGAAGTATTTTAAAGTCTGTGGTGTGGAAAATGAACATAAAGCGGAGTGCAAATTATGTGATGTTACAAACAATGGGAGGTACATCGTGCGTGGTAAAACACCTCGGTCATATTCAACAAAACCATTGTGGAATCACATTCAAAGTAAACATCCTAGCATTAAGTTCAAAGCACTGCATGAAGAGAAGACCGAGACTGTAGCCACTAACGATTCAGCAGATGAAGAACCTCTCACAAGATCAACCCAACCAACTCTAATGGAAACATTTGATCGTACTAAAATGTGGTCATTAGAAGATCGGAAATCAAAGGAAATTACGAAGGCTATATGTAAGTACAATAGTACATGCTTATTAATTTTCAACCAAACAATTACCAATTATAGCTATTTAGTATAATATAACTAATAATCAAGATTTTATTATTATATATTATGTTAGTTAAAAAAGGTATGGATTATTGTAATCAGGTGAATACATTCCGAACACCCTGTATAACACCCTGTATAACAGTTTAGACTCTAGACTACATGTAATTAGTAATTAATTACCTACTAGTTACTATGGCTAGTTGTTATAGAACTATCTATACTATTAATACCGTTGTACCTTCCTTCGTCGTACCGTGTGTCACGCAATAATTAAGCAATTTATTACGCTGGATAATAAGGGTGGGGGTTCATCAGGGGTGGGGGGTTATCAGGGGGGTCATCAAGGGGGGGGGTCCCAGTCATTATTGACGGGTTCTACATTAGTTTTAGTAAAACTGCATGAATATCTAAATAATTTAACTAATTTGAAGTAATTTGTCTCCATTGATTCCGCAGGTGAAATGATGGCTTTGGATGCAGAGCCTTTTGCACTTGTAGATCGAGAGGGTTTCAAAAGGTTACTTGCAACTATTGCTCCCCGGTACCCTCTTCCCTGCCGTACACATTTCTCTCGTAAAGTACTGCCAGAGATGTGTGATGATCTGAAGATGAAAATATGGGCAAAACTATCAAGTGCTACAACAGTCTCGTTCACAACAGACGTCTGGACGAACAGTGGGAATAATGAGGCTTTTATTAGTCTAACTGCGCACTTCAGAACACCAGAAGACATGAAGCAACAGGTTTTTACCTTAGCGACAAGACATTTTCCTGAGTCTCACACAGGAAGTAATATTTCTGAAATGCTCAACCAGATCTTAGAAGAATGGGGGCTACAACCTGACCAACTCCACCTGATACTGAGAGACAATGCTGCTAATATTGTAATTGGTACAGGTAAGACTAACAAACTTGATTTTCTCCAGGTATACGATAACTACTAAGTTTGAATTATATTTTACAAATATCGGATTATCACATAGGTATTTGTAAAATATAATTCTCAAACTTATTAAGTATTATATTCCTAGAAATATCTAGTTATTATTTACTACGGTAGCTATTCCATTCTAAATTCTAAATGAGCATTTTTCTGAAACGCACGTTTTAGTTAATATTGTAAATGCGTGCAATATTTCTTATTCTGAGTTTCTGATACAAATAAGTGAAATAATACTAAATAATTGGGATAACTACTATTAGCTAGGTCTTTACAGCGCTTTATTTATACTAATTGCTGAAATTAATTACCTAATTGACTTGATTTTGGTGTTTATTTTGCAGGAATGACTGCAGCTACTGGAATCAGTTGTTTTATCCACACACTTCAATTAGTGATAAATGACGCCATTTTATAACGAAGAGCAGTGTCAGACATAGTTGCAAATTGCCGCAAGATCGTGACTCACTTCAGCCATTCAGCCATCGCTTGCGCTAAACTCAAGACTATACAAGAATCACTAAAGTTGCCCACTCATAAACTAATACAGGATGTTCAAACCAGATGGAACTCGACGTATTACATGTTAGAACGTCTGCATGAACAAAGGCAGGTAGTGACAGCATATGCTGCAGAACAAGACATTCCAACACTCACGGCTTATAACTGGGGTTTGGTGGAAAATATTATTCGAGTGCTACAACCATTTGAAGAATTGACCAAACAAGCAAGTAAAGACAGCGAACTGATCAGTTTTGTAATTCCAGCAGTAGCTACACTACATTCTTATCTTTCAAAAAGACAAAAAGATTGTGGGATCCAAACTGTCAAGCAAAACTTGAAAGAAGCGCTGGAAGACCGTTTCATGAAACCGACATGCAGTAAATCTGTAAACCTGGAGCAAAACTGCTTTACGGTGGCTACCCTTTTAGATCCCCGCTACAAGTCGCACTCTCTGAAAGATGCCAATGGGGTGAAACAGCAGCTTGTGGCAGAATTAGTTGAACACGAAAAACTGCAGAAGAAACATTCTACTAGCCGGGCTGAAGCAGAAGTCGAGGAAGCAGAAGTAGCAGAGGTCGTTTACCAATGAACTTGGCTGAAGAAACTCATGAGGACATATGGGCTTGCTTCGACCAACTTGTGAAAAAAACTTCAGTGGATCAAGAAGACAGCAGCAGTGCAGACGAATCATGCCAGCTACCCGATGTTTCTCAAACTTCAGACTCATCCAATGCAAAGTGTCCTCTGCTTCATAGGCATTCAAAGGCTAAAAAACTCTTCCTCTTCTACACTTCAGAAATAGATAAGTATCTGTCGCTACCAAACATACACAGGACTGACAACCCAATGAAATGGTGGTGCAACAATGTCAATCAATTTGAAACATTGAAACCAATGGTCCTTAAATATTTAAGTGCACCACCAAGTTCAGTTGCCTCTGAACGGTTATTCAGTGCAGCGGGTCAGGTATATGCAGACAACCGAAGCAAATTATTGCCAGCTAATGCTGAAGAACTGATCTTCTTGATGAAAAATATGAAATATAGTGAATCGTAAATACGTACATTAAGTCTATTTTCATTTATTTTTCAACACATATTGCCATACTATTGATTGCTTGTCTTCATTTTTTCTATAATGTGTGATATCATGATATGTCAATGTTACAGATGTATTTAAATTTTTGATCTGTTTAGCTCAATTAGATCAATTTAATTCTCAGTTTCTGTTTATTATTATTGTGTTAGGGTGGTTGTCATAACCACTTCTTTGGATCCCTTGATTATTAAACTTATTTCTTCTCTCTTTGGGTCGCCATTGTTGCAGATAGAGAGGTTAAAACTAACTAATATAGCTAATAATAAATAATAATACTAATAATAATGCTATTACTTTGTAGCTACCTACCGGATAGTGCAAAAAGTGCCGGATATCAGGAAAAACCGGATCGTAACCGGATATCCGGCACATCCCTAGTTCCAATATACAGGGTGTTTCACAACCGGTCTGCTATACTTTTGGGGGTGATATACAGTAAAAAGGTTAATACAACATAGGTGCTATTTCCAACCGTTACGGAGCTACGGACGTTTTAAGATGCGCAAACAACAAATCCCTACTTGTGTGTAATTCGATAGATGGCAGCACTGGTGGTATTTTCGGTTAACGAAGTCACCACTACTAATCCTCAGTTTTTGCTTTCACTTTCAGTTGGTTCCGATCTGTGGTACGAGACACTGTGTTGCGCTAAGGTGAACAATCAAAATGCATCAACAGTTCACACCCGATGAATACGCTGACATCCATTTCATTTATGGATTTTGTGATGGTAACAGCAGAGCGGCATTTGTGGAATATTGAAGACGTTTCCCGAACAGGCAAGTGCTTAGTGCACATACTAGAGATTAAGGGAAACAGGGACAATTGTTCCACGTAACCAAGAACATGTAGCACGACGGCCCGTTGCTGTGGAGGAGCGTATACTGGACTTACTACAACGTAGCCCAACTACCAGTGTTCGAAGGATTTCTAGACGAATTGGTGACTCCGTATCGCGTGTATGGCGAACCATACATGATGAGGGTTTGTATCCCTATCATTTGCAACGTGTGCAAGCTCTTCAACCGGATGATTACGATAAACGTGTTCAATTTTTCCAGGGGATCGTTATGCATCGCCAAATTCTTAATCTCATACTGTTTAGTGATGAAGCACAATTCATTCGGGATCGAATTAACAATAGACGAAATTCCCACTTATGGTCCGTCGATAATCCCCACGCTATCGTTGAAGGAAATTTTCAACATCGATTCTCGTTGAATGTTTGGTGTGGTGTAATTGGAGATCAGCTGATTGGACCGTTCGTTTTGGAACAACGATTAACTGCTGATATTTATCTGAACTTCTGACCAACGAATCGTCGCTTTTGATGGAGGACGTGCCCTTGGAGACAAGGCGCAGGATGTTCTTTCAGTACGATGGGGCGCCACCACATTTTGGTCGTCATGTTACGGATTACTTGAATCAGCGGTACAGGAATCGTTGGATTGGTCGTGCTGGTTCAATATCGTGGCTCCCGAGATCTCCGGACCTAACCCCGTTAGATTTCTTTTTATGGGGCCTTATGAAAGAGATGGTCTACAAGACCAAAGTACAAACGAGAGAGGAACTCTTGCGTCGGATTATGAATGCCGCTGCTTACATACGAGAACACCCCGAAATGATTCAATGGGCAGTGGACTGTTGTTTCGAACGAGCAAGGCTGTGCAATGAAAACCGAGGACATTTTAAACATTTATAAGGTGTATCTCATAAAATGTAGCAATAAATACATCAGATTAATACTCTCGTTTATTTTTTTCGTGCACCTTTAAACGTCCGTAGCTCCGCAACGGTTGGAAATAGCACTGATGTTGTATTAACTTTTTTACTGGAGATCACCCGCCCCAAATCACCCTCGAAAGTATGGCAGACCGGTTGTGAAACACCCTGTATAATAATACAGCAGACCCTCGCTTTACGCTGTCTCATATTATTCTCTTTCGTTTTAACACGGTTGAAAATTTGTGGCGCAAAATTCTATATAACACGGTTTGCGCCGAAAGCAAATCCCGTGGCCGCAATGAAAGCGCATCTCGCGTCGTGTATACTTTGTCCATAATGCTTTGGCGAGGGGAGATGCGCTTCAGTTACCTCGTGGCTATCATGGCTCTTCCTCGTCTTCCACCGAAGAAAGGTTGGACGATGAGATGGTGGAGGAAATTCCAACACCATCCTAAATGGCAAAGTTCATCAGTGGAATGCCAGAACGTATGTCAGCTTTACATAATGCAAATGGGAAAGCAACACGATTCTAAATATATTGATTCAGTAAATCTGTTACTATTTATTGACTTTTATTTTCAAATCAAAAGCTATGGAAAAAACCAAAGGTGTCTATTTACCTTTGTCAACAATTAAACACGTGAAATGAATGAATGATGCAAACCCACAAGGAAAAAGAAAAATGATTCCAAGGTCTTTCGTGTATTCAGAAGTACACCTCGTCAGGGAGTGAAGGGAGAAGGCGAGATGACAAAAATATATACAACGGGACAGAAAAACAAACATTAGCACATGATTAACAACAGTTGATTAGAGGCAAAAGGTATTTTAACAGGATATTGTCGATTTTATACATTCCCGCACTGTTATTGAAATTATTTTTACAATGGATAAATGCACATTCTAGAATATTCCTTTCAATTATTCTCTGTTTATCGAGCGCTTTAGAACTACCCCACTTGATACTACGATTATGGTTAAACAATGCATTAGAATTATTTGCTGTTCTACACGCATATTTATGCTGTTTTACCCTAATATCTAACGTTTCACCCGTTTGGCCTATATATACTGAGTCACATTGTGTACACCCGATCGAATACACACAACCAACCATATTATCTGAGCTATTCTTTATTAGGCGTGATTTAACAGTATTATTATACTTAAAAACTACATTGATACCAATTGTTTTAAGTAAAGTCGGAAGATATTGAAAATTTACACGGTAGGGTAGGCTAAGGATATTTTTACGCTCAAATTCCTTTACAGTTACACTATTACAATACCTTTTCTTCGCTTTCCTAAGGCAGTTATCTAAAAATGAAATAGGATAACAATTTAGTACCAATATTCATGATATTGCATAACTCGGAATCTAAAAATTCAGGACTGACAACTCTCAATGCTCTAAGAAACATAGCAGAGAAAATAGAAGATTTAATCGAGGGATGATGGTCAGAATAAAAATGCACATAAGAGTTATTATTAGTAGGCGTATGATAAACTTCAAATTTGAACTGGTTAAAGCATCTCCGAATTTTTAGATCTAGAAAAGATAAACTTCCATCATTTTCTTTTTCAACGGTGACCTTAATTAATAGATGGGACTAAATTGTTGAGCCTGCCAAGAAATAAGTCACCATCCAAATTATTAGGCCAAAGGCATAAAATATCATCTATATACCTGTACCTGTATATATTGACCTGTAAGTCAATATATACAGTATATGTCGGTCTAATTCTTTAAACTCGGAGCAGGCACGGATGCCTCCCGGTTATTAGATCTCTTTACAGGTAAAAATGGAACACTCACAATGAGGAGAGTAAAAAAAAAAAGGGGAAATAGAGTTTGAGGGGAATTTTAGTTCGGCTAACGAAACTATTTTATACTCGTGTGTGTATATATATATATATATGCAAAGGAATACAAAGGACACCAAACAGCAACAGACTGGCTGGTCCCTATGAGGCTGTGTGTGTCTCATAGTCATAAACTCTACGGTCCAAATGAGTTCGTTCATGACATATTACTTCTTTATGTTAAACCAAAATCCCTTAGTTATACCATCGTAGTGTTGCAGTTTTTTTTTATGCATTACGTCTCAATCATGTAATGTCACTTAATCTCGTGTAATTTCGTGTAATCCAATGTAATCTCGTGTAATCATCTTATGTAATATCGTAATCTCATTAAGTCAATAAATGCGATACATATATGAAAGTACAATATATATGTTGCATAAAGTCTTCTATCCTTCATTTATATTGTCATTTAACTTCGCCTCGTCATTACTGACTAAGCAGCTTATAGGAATGCATCTCGTCAAATTGTTATTCATTTGGATAATTAATTTCTACTAAATTCTTTTATAGTGACCATAGATAAAGGTTAATTAAATATAGCCTTATATAAATCGACTCCCCTTGTAATGTCCTCTTTATATTCCAAATTCCACTCTAATCTGACCACTTTCCGACCTTCCATTAAATTCAACAAAAATTCCTGTTACCTTGGAATCATTTTTATATTATTATTATTTCCTTTCAAAGTGAACCCAATTTTTATTAACGTTTATACCACCTTTAACCCAAACCCGCCAGTCTAGCGCTTGTAATCTTCAAATTCTGCAAACTCATCAACGAGAAAACTTCTTAGCATACAAATTATACTCTAACTTTCAGTGATGGAGCTCAGTAATCTCTCTATTCCAATTCCTTCAAATCATAGTGAATTTTATGAACCACTCCGGCCGAGTCTCGAAGAAATGCATTCTTATTAGTGCGTAGACTCGAGGTCCCTCCTAAAATAGGTGGACTTCGAACTCCCTCGTTCTCCACCTCCAAAAGTTGTTATAAAAAAAAAAAAATAAATAAAAAATAATAATAATAATAATCGAGGAGTCTCGATTTAGGAGTTTTCTGCTCTTCTTCCGTGCTTCATCAACGCAGGTTCTGTGATCGATTGTTTAGTGACGCTACATCCTCTTTGAAATTATTAAACCTTTGCCGCAGTAGTAAATTTAAGAAAGAGTAAATCTTCGTTTTGTAAACTTTGTTTACTTTTGAACTTGCTTCAACCTAGTCGTTAAATCCAGTTACAGTTATGGTTATCCACAGTTTTAAGATTTTACTTTAAGTCTCAGACCAGGAATTATTCTTCCAAAATTCCTTAAAAGAAATTACCGAACCAATCAATCACTCAAACTTAAATTTTTTTTAATAAATTTGTTCATTATTAATTGTGAAATCTTAGTGAAATGATTAAAATCAAAGAAGTGAATTTCAGTGTTTCCATTCACCGTATATAACACTGGGCAACACGTATTTTATTGAATGATATCTGACACTTGATTATAGGTAATTTGGATGCGCTGAATACGAATTTCAACTCGGTTTGGCTCTATCAGGTCCTGATTCTTGTCGACAGCCTATGTGCCATTTTCCAGATTTTTCAAATTAGGACTAAAAAATTAAGTCATGTGTTAAATTTTTTTTTCAAGTTTCATGAATACAAGCAGTTGAAACTACAGTAAAATTACATTATAACGATAGAAATGACTTAAAATAAAAAAACAAACAGATATGAAGCTTCACTGTGGCAAAAATTTTCTTTTGTAAGACTTTCTAGCGTATTTGCTTGTTGATGGCAGGTCTCTTTCAAGCACCAGCAGTAATCAGCCATCATGTGGGAATCCCAGCGGCCTTGGTACCGTTCCTCCATAATTTTGATATCTTGGTGGAATCTCTCCCCTTGTTCGTCACTTACATCACCTAAATTACTTGGAAATTGGTCAAGATGGCTATTCAAAAAATGCATTTTTATGCTCATATTGCAACCTAACTCTTTGTAGTCCCTTAGAAGTTTTTTTACGATTTCTTCGTAGTTATCTGCCCTATAATTGCCTAAAAAGTTTTCTATCAAGTCCACGAATGAGAACCAGCCATTTTTTTCGCGTTCATTCATGACATTAGGAAAATTGCTGTCTTTAATCATTCTTCTTATTTGTGGACCGTCGAAAATTCCCGCCTTGATTTTTTCATAACTTAAACTTGGAAATTTTGAAGTTATGTATTTGAAACACTCGCCGTTCGTATCTAAAGCTTTTACATATTGTTAATGAGGCCTAGTTTATATGCAGAGGAGGAAATATGATTTTATCTCTGCTCACTAAAGGTGGATTAATTACGTTTTTTTCTCCGACAGTAAGTGATGTTCGTGCTGGCCAGATTTGTTTGAAATAATGTTCTTCCTTGGCTCTGCTGTCCCATAAGCAAAGGAAGCAGGGATATTTAGTATACCCTCCTTGTTGTCCTAGCAGAAAATTAACCATTTTTAAGTCAACACATATGATCCACTCGTGCTCCCTATATTTGATAAGATTTAAAACTTTTCTATATGTTCATACTTTTCTTTTAATTTTGTTGAGTGCCCAATCGGTATCGAGCCGTATAGATTGCCATTATGCAACAACACACACTTAAGACTTCTTTTCGAACTGTCTAAAAACAAGCGCCAATCATTTGCATCGTAAGACTCAACCCCCATCTTCTTTAACAAACCAACTATGTCGCAGCAATATACTAAATCTTCTTTAACAAACCAACTATGTCGCAGCAATATACTAAACTATCCTCTGTTCTAAAATATTTAACAAGTTCTTCTTCTCTTTTTCTGTAAAATGAAATGTATGTGTTTGAAGTAAGCAAGTTTTTCTCTTTAAGTCTTGAAGCTAAAATTTCCGCAGCCTTTTTTGGCAAATTTAGATCCCTTACAAGATCATTCAACTCGGCCTGGTTAAACTTTTGCGGATCGTTTTGACTTTCAAATACGCTGGGGTCAAAATCGGTTGTCTGACTCCTCAAAGTGCATAACAATATTTTCAGGAACATCTTCAACTAATTCTTGAGTTGGCAGACCCTTAAATTTTGGAATGGGGATCTCATTTGAATGTAGCACAGGTCGTATCGCGGTGTCGAAATTGGGTACTCGATACAATGTTTATTTTTCTTAGTGAAGCCCGAAGTCTTGACAAAGCAAAGGTAGCAATCGGTCTCGTGGTTAGTAGGCTCTCGCCACACCTGATATGGAAAAAAAAATTGTAAAGCGTTAACAAAAGCGACGAGAGACTTGTTTTTATGAATTTTATCAAAAGTTATCACCCAAACATTTAACATTTCTATGTGTTTCAACCTTATGCAATATTTGAGATTCTTATAAACATTTTCTGTAAATTTTTGTTTATGTACCTAAGTTACAATTACATTTAGGTAAGTTACAGTATACTAGTGATTAAATTACGTAGTTTTATGAAATCATAAACTTACCATCGGAACTCCAAAAGGTATTTTTGAATCCGAACCCTTCGTCCAATGTCGCAGTCTTTCAATGCATATAGTGCAGGCTTTATGTGGAGCCCACGATTTATCTGGTCCCCCAGTTTTATGCCAAAATAAGCTAAGTAAGCTCTTTTTACGAAGTCAGTTATATTTGCTCGTTGATGTGGAAGTGTAAAATTTCCACATATATAACAGAAGGAATCAGGGTTGTTTTTGCATCTGAACTTTCTAGTGCTTGATGACATATTGCTTGATTGTTCTGCCAATTTGTAAAGGTATTTAAAGCCCTTAATTCATATAAATTTAAGAAAATCTGAAATATAAACACAAAAATTAGTTTAAATAGGTACTTATTATGAAATAGGTACTTACAATCTATGAAATTAAACTAGAAACACGGATGAGTAGGTACAATATAAATTACGTCTAATTAAATCAACTATATTAAATCACGATGACAAAATTACTCACTAAATCATATGCCAATTCAAAATTATGTTAATGCCCAAACTTAATTAACTAACTCAACTGACTGACTGACTGACTGACTGACTGATTGAATTGACTGATTAACTCTGGAAACGAGTTCTCTACAGAGAACAGGAACGCTCGAGAAAATTTTAGAATTCTATGATATTTTTAGCTTAATTTACTAATATTAAAATGGGTTTAAAAATGACAAAATTAAAAATATTTTTAGGGTGTTACATATAAAAATATACATAATACAACAATACCATAACAATAGGTACAAATACCTAGATAAAAACCTAGTTGCATAATGTGTAACTGCAAAAAGACTTAGCGAGTATTGAGAAAAAAACCTTTTTATGAATACGACGAAAGAGGAGGGGTGTTGAGCAAAATCAGGACCTGATAGAGCAAAACCAAGTAAAAATTCGTGCTCAGCGCACCCAAATTACCTAGAACTAACTGTCAAATCTAATTCAATAGACAAAAAGTTGAAATTTGTTCCCCAGTGTAATTGGCTAACTCAATTCTTTGAATAAATTATACGATTTACCTCCCAAAAGAGTCACACATTTCACTTGAAAGTAACATTCCGAGACAACGTAATTAACCGAGGTAAGAGTGGTAAATAAGCAACATTTAATGAAGAAAACCGAGTGTCTACGAGGATAAACTATAACTCAGGAAGTGTTTTCTGGGTTCCATAATTCAAAGTGTGACATTTTCGAGAGTTCTTACGGATATACAACCGGACCAAAAAATAGAATACCGTTTCAAATGCGCTCATGACCCGAACAATACTTTTAAGTTATACACCTTTATGAGGAATATCGAGTATCTGTGACGTCATTATGATGAAAAGACGCGTGTGTGTGTCATTTATGAAAAATATTAAAATATAGCAAAAACCTTATAAACCCTTTAACACCGGGTATGGATGTGATCGATGTTTTAAAAACGGGGAAAAAAAAGAATTCAAGAATAATTTTGTAGTGATTTTACGAGTCATTTTAAACCTCAAA
Source organism: Bathynomus jamesi (assembly GCA_023014485.1). Classification (NCBI taxonomy): domain Eukaryota; kingdom Metazoa; phylum Arthropoda; class Malacostraca; order Isopoda; family Cirolanidae; genus Bathynomus; species Bathynomus jamesi. The sequence continues at coordinate 597,177 of JAJOZX010001462.1, forward strand.
CAAAGGCGGGAAAGGTAAAGCATCCATAGATGTTGACTGTCGTTTGCGGAAAAACCTAAACCATCAATTAATGCTGACCGGCATTCTCTAAGAGAACATCAATAGCTGTCGCCCGGCGCGTTTAAGGGTTAAATATAGTGAAAAGTTAATTCATAGCGACATAAAATATTAGAATATCTTGTTAGGTGTTACAAAAAATAGAAAAAATTCATTATATTTATTGAGTACTGCCAATATATTAAACCTTATCAAAGATTTTTAACTTTGCGTCTTAGTATTTAATTGGTTGGTCCACCTTTAGCCCTGGTTACGGCGTCCAATCGA
>JAJOZX010001462.1:602500-675000 GCA_023014485.1 Bathynomus jamesi
GGTGGCAGCTGAAAATATTAAACAAATGAACTCATATTTAGGCAGGTATATATCGTTCACTAAATGCAACTTTTAATCACTATTAGAACTTCATACTAGAAAAAAAGTATTTTTCGCTCCACCCTAATTATATATATATGAAAATTATTTCACGAAAGTAACACGTGAAAAATATTTATGATGAATAAAACTACGAAGGAAAGGAAACACAAAACGGTGCTCAAGCGCTTTCGTCTAATGACATCCTCAGGAACACTGAAATACATAAAAGGTTACGGCCTATATATAGGTTACAGAAAGAGAAAAAAAATATAAATAAATAACATACATACACACAAACATATATACATATATATATACACATACATATCTACACATACACACACATATAATATATATATATATATATATATATATATATATATATATATATATATATATATATATATTAGGGTGCCACTTATTTGGGTGTTTTTCATTTTTTGGGAATTTCTATCAGGACGGCGCATTTCTGGTGTCATTCCGTCTAAAAACATTGTGTGTAAAATATTTTTGAAATAAAATAATAATTAGAACTGCCTCAACGAGGTCAAAGTTTATATTTTGTCGAAAAGTACTCATGGCGTTCTGTTATCATGTCAGTTTTCGTTTCGATAGCTGCTGTAGTTTCTGAGTTGAAAAATGATAACAGACAGACAGACGGACGGTCAGAGTCGTTGGTTTAGTCTTCCGCACTGGTGTACAGAAGACTAAAATGAGGTATTATACAGGGTGTAACACGAGTTTATCCAAATATTGATACAGGCGAAAGAACATGTTATTCTAAGTAGAAAATGGGTTGGGACGAGTTTTGCCAACACTAACAGTGTTTCATTCTCTTTTTCAGTGAGTTCTGAAACGACGTGATGGCTTCGGCAACAAGATCTAAAACAGCAGTCTATCTCCTGGGGACCGTGGACCACAGCATCACAGGAAGCATGCTGCCTACGGGAAAGCAGGCGCTTCAGTACTTTTTCCACCTTCACCTTGACGTCAAGAAGCCGATCAAGGAAGCAGCCGCTGAGACAGTGACCGCAGTCAAGGAATTCTGGGAGCGGTCCCGTATTCCTAGCAGAAAGACCAACGCGCAAGGACAAGGTTCTCCGAATGTACGAGAAGTGGCGGGCTCTGAACAAGAACTCGAAACGGCGCACTGTGACCCAAATCAGGAACGAGGCCGAGTTCCTCTCATCCCTTGACCGCCTCTTCGACATCGCACACGAACAGGCGATGTCGATGATCACAATCGAAGAGGACAGGGAGTTCCTGACGGGACAAAGGGCCGAGGTGCGGCGCGGCCGCATCTCCTCCACACGTGACATGACGCTGCACACTGAGGAGGAGCGTGCGAGGAGACAGGAAGCGGAAAGGAGCCGCCGGCAAGATGATGAAAGGGCGAACAGAGAGAGCCGAGAAGAACTCGTCGAACTGGCATCGAGCTCCAGCTCAGGTGCAAGCAGCCCGACTCGGTCACTGACACGGCGTCGTCGCCGAGAAGAAGAGGAAGAGCTCTCCCGGGCCCGTCCACGTCGAATGCAGAAGCATCTACGACCCCTTTACCACCCAAGCGATTCCGCGCGTCGAAAAAGATGATCACCCCTGATCTCTCCGCAGCGATGGATCGGACGAAACTTACCGACCGAGAAGGTGTTTTTTTGCTGTCGGCGGCTGCGAGGAGCTTGGGCCACGACCCTGAGGAGCTGGTCTTGAACCGCGAATCCTCCCGCCGCGACCGAGCAAAGTTCCGTGCTATGGCAGCAGCGGAAATGAAGGCAGCCTTCCATCCTACTGTGCCGCTGACCGTTCACTGGGACGGGAAAATCGTACCAGCGGCTGACGGAGGCCCTGCTGAAGATCGCCTTCCAGTTCTGGTGTCTGGGGAGAACGTCGACAAGCTTCTGGCTGTGCCCAGCCTCCCCGACGGCACCGGCCGCGCCATGGCGGAAGCCGTCCTCTCTGCCCTCGAGGATTGGGACATCAAGGGACGGATCTGTGCCCTCTCTTTTGACACCACCGCCTCAAACACAGGACTCTCAGGAGGAGCTTGCTATATCATTGAGCAGAAACTCGAGAAGACAGTGCTTCATTTGGCTTGCCGCCACCACATCCACGAAACTGGTGTGCGAGAAGGCATTCACGGCGTGCCTCGGTCCCTCTACTGGTCCTGACATCCTCCTGTTCAAACGATTCGCCGCCCAGTGGGACTTCATCGATCAAACCAAAGCGAAGCCCTTCGAGGATGGAACCATGCCGCAGCACCTGAAGGACGCCCGCGACGACCTGCTGATCGAATTCAGCCGCCTCCTCGACGGTCAACATCCACGTGATGACTACAGGGAACTTCTGGAGCTCTCTGTAATTGTGCTGGGCGGTCCGAACAAGCGGGGTGCCCGGTTCGCTCGTCCCGGCGCCTTCCATCGCGCGCGCTGGATGGCAAAAGTCATCTATGCCATCAAACTGTTCCTGTTCCGGGAACAGTTTCAGATGTCGTCAGGCGAAGCGGCTGGAATCCGGCGATTCACCATCTTCGCCGTGTCCATCTACGTGACGGCCTGGTACAAAGCGCCGCTCCCGGCAACGGCCCCAGCCGCGGACCTCGCGCTGCTCAAGGCCCTCGTCTATTATCCGGACTCAGCGGTGGCCAAGGCGACGGCGACAGTCTTCGCCAGGCACCTATGGTACTTGAGCGAGCGCCTCGTCACCCTGGCCATCTTCGACGAGGGTATCGACTTGGCGACAAAGCGGGAGATGATTAAAGCGATGGAAGAAGAGGAAGGATCGGAGGATCCCCCGCGGCGTATCAATGTGGACCTGTCCACCGCCTCAATCGCCAACAATACATTGGCCAAGTTCACAACGACTACATCAAAGGAGTTCTTCAAGGTTCTGGACATCAGCACCGCCTTCCTGCTCAAGGATCCGGAGAGTGGCGGACGGACCCAGCCTTCATCGCCGCATCCCGCCGAGTCCAGGCCCTTCAAGTTGTCAATGACTTCGCGGAGCGCGGGGTGGCGTTGATGCAGTCTTTCAACCTGGCCCTTACCAAGAGTGAAGACCAAAGGCAGTTCCTCTTACAAGTGGTCGAGAAGCACCGCTGTGACTTCCCACCGCCCGCAAGTCCACCGTGACCTCTGCAAAGTAGGCAACAATGAGAGGGAGATGGGCGCCCATGATACCCCCCCCCCCTTGAGGGGCTAATACTCGAGTTGAGGGGGACCTAGAGTTGAAAGTATGAAGTCCAGTTATATGTTTTAGGTCAAGATTAGTAGCTTGAACAAACTAGAAGTGATATTTTATTTGCTAGAGGCATAGAACATCATGATCTAAAATTTCTACTTTTCGAGAAAATATACAAACTTTGACCGTATTGAGGCAGTTCTACATATTGTTTTATTTCAAAAATATTTTACACACGATATTTTTTGACAAAATGGAACCAGAAACGCGCCCGTCCCGATAAAAATTCAAACTTTCGAAAATAAGTGTCACCCTAATATATATGCAATAAACGGAGAAGTAAAAATAAAACTTAAAAATTAAGGATTAGAGGATTAACAAGAGGCATATCGATTTTTAGCACAAGATCAAATGATTATAAAAAATACAAATTTATACTGGAATACGCCCGGGTTTAACACTTTGCCTTTTAGAGTCAAGTTTCGATATATATAAAAATAAATGAAGATTAAAAGTTAATAAAGTAGCTTACAAGTTACCAAAGATTTAAGTGTCCTACCCTTTTTATCTAGATTTGTTTTGAAGGAATTCAAAACAACAGGATCGAGTTGAAAAAGACCTTTGCTTATGTTGAAGTTATTTGAAAGTTGATAATGGCAGACTCAAGAATATTTCTATTGACAATGTTGCTCGAATGAAATAAAACTGAAGCATTATTCCAATCAATACAGTGGGATAACTCTGACAAATGGACAAAAAGAGCACTGGACAACTGTCCTGTTCTGACGGAATATTGATGCTGTTTTATACGTGTGTGCAAATCCTTTCCCGTCTGACCTATGTAAAAGGAATCACATTGTTTACACCAATTTTATAGATAATGCCTGAATTATTGGTAGGGCTATTTTTTACTATGATATTTTCACAATATTGTTATATGAAAATACTACATTAATATCCAAAAGTTTAAGTAGATTAGCAATGCCTAAAAAGCCCGGGAAAAATGGAAGTACTAAAATATTTTTTGACAAAGTACGAGTGTTATTATTGACACGATAGAAAGTTCGTTTTGCCTTGTTGAGACAAGATTCCATAAACGCAGATGGGTAACACAGATCACTTCCAATACCGTTGATTTTTTCCAATTCGGCATCGATGTATTCCGGACTGGCGATCCTAAGGGCGCGGAGAAACATTGATGAAAAAATGGCCTTCTTAGTGGGGGTGTCATGTCCCGAGTAAAAGTGTACGTAGGACAAGTTGTTTGTTGTTTTCCGATAGATACTAAACTTAAAACCTGGGCTTTCCCTATGTACACGCACATCCAAAAATGGGATTGACTTGTCTTGTTCCACTTCTAAAGTAAACTTAATGGAGGGGACTTGATCATTTAACTGAAGGAGGAAGTTATCCAGGTCACGATTCATGGGCCAGATACACAAAATATCGTCGACGTACCGCAACCAAGGGATGCCAACCCCCAGGATTCTCGGAATGTAAGTAATTTCGAAAAACTCCATATAAATATTGGAGAGGAGGGGCGATAAGGGGTTGCCCATGGCCATCCCAAACACTTGTTGATAATACTCGTTAGTGAAAGTGAATTTACAGTCTTTAATGCAAAGCTTAATAAGTTCCAAAACAATGTGTGAAGGTAGTGGCAGGTCATACTTATGTAATTCTTGGGAGAGAAGTCAAGCATATCATCAATCGGCACTTTTGTAAACAATGAACAAACATCAAAACTGATCAATCTATCGTTAGTTTCAGTACGTGCATTATTCAATTTTTCAGTAAGATCCATGGAATTTTTTACATGTGAATCAGAGATAGTTCCGAGAACGGGGGACAAGACTTTGACAAGCCATTTGGAGAGTTTATAAGTAATATAGCCCACGAGCTAATAATAGGGCGCATAGGGTTGCCAGGTTTGTGGGTTTTAATAAGACCGTAAGGTAGGGCAGAGAAGGTGAAGTGGACATGAAAAGCGGAATTAAGTCCTTATGATCTTTGAGAATGCGTTTCAAGCCACTATTAAATGATTTGATGACGTCATCCTGCGGGTTCTTCCTAAGTTTGCTGTATGTGGCGGGGTCCTGGAGAAGCTCGTTCATCTTTCCGATGTAGTCCACTTTGTCCATAATAACTATGGTGTTAGCCTTGTCTGCTTTAGTAATATGGAGCTCCCCATCTTTTTTTAATTGTGAGAGGCAACCCCTTATCGCCCCTCCTCTCCAATATTTATATGGAGTTTTTCGAAATTACTTACATTCCGAGAATCCTGGGGGTTGGCATCCCTTGGTTGCGGTACGTCGACGATATTTTGTGTATCTGGCCCATGAATCGTGACCTGGATAACTTCCTCCTTCAGTTAAATGATCAAGTCCCCTCCATTAAGTTTACTTTAGAAGTGGAACAAGACAAGTCAATCCCATTTTTGGATGTGCGTGTACATAGGGAAGCCCAGGTTTTAAGTTTAGTATCTATCGGAAAACAACAAACACTTGTCCTACGTACACTTTTACTCGGGACATGACACCCCCACTAAGAAGGCCATTTTTTCATCAATGTTTCTCCGCGCCCTTAGGATCGCCAGTCCGGAATACATCGATGCCGAATTGGAAAAAATCAACGGTATTGGAAGTGATCTGTGTTACCCATCTGCGTTTATGGAATCTTGTCTCAACAAGGCAAAACGAACTTTCTATCGTGTCAATAATAACACTCGTACTTTGTCAAAAAATATTTTAGTATTTCCATTTTTCCCGGACTTTTTAGGCATTGCTAATCTACTTAAACTTTTGGATATTAATGTAGTATTTTCATATAACAATATTGTGAAAAATATCATAGTAAAAAATAGCCCTACCAATAATTCAGGCATTATCTATAAAATTGGGTGTAAACAATGTGATTCCTTTTACATAGGTCAGACGGGAAAGGATTTGCACACACGTATAAAACAGCATCAATATTCCGTCAGAACAGGACAGTTGTCCAGTGCTCTTTTTGTCCATTTGTCAGAGTTATCCCACTGTATTGATTGGAATAATGCTTCAGTTTTATTTCATTCGAGCAACATTGTCAATAGAAATATTCTTGAGTCTGCCATTATTCAACTTTCAAATAACTTCAACATAAGCAAAGGTCTTTTTCAACTCGATCCTGTTGTTTTGAATTCCTTCAAAACAAATCTAGATAAAAAGGGTAGGACACTTAATCTTTGTAAACTTGTAAGCTACTTTATTAACTTTTAATCTTCAATTTATTTTTATATATATCGAAACTTGACTCTAAAAGGCAAAGTGTTAAACCCGGGCGTATCTCCAGTATAAATTTGTATTATTTTTATAACTCATTTGATCTTGTGCTAAAAATCGATATGCCTCTTTGTTAATCCTCTAATCCTTAATTTTTAAGTTTTATTTTTATTTCTCCGTTTATTGCATATATATATATATATATATTATATATATGTGTATGTGTGTATTATATATATTATATATATATATACAGGTGTCCCGTAAGTCTGGACCCATAGGGAAAAATAATAAATTACAAAATAGTCCAAAAATTTATTTATAATATATTTTTTTATTATTTTTATTATTATTTTTATTATTTTTTTATTATGATCTTACTCCGCTGGAGTTTTATTTGTGGGGCCACTTGAAAGCCAAAGTGTACGAGGTCAAACTTCAGAACATTTTCCACCTTAAAGCACGCATTGTGGAGGCGTGTCAAAAATTTCTGCGACTGTGTTTCAGAAAGTGCTGTCGCAGTGGAGATTGCGTCTTCAACTATGTGTGCGACACAACGGCGGACACTTTGAACAGATTAGTAATAAATTTTTTGGACTATTTTGTAATTTTATTATTTTTCCCTATGGGTCCAGACTTACGGGACACCCTGTATATATATATGTATATATGTATATATGTTTGTGTGTATGTATGTTATTTATTTATATTTTTTTTCTCTTTCTGTAACCTATATATAGGCCGTAACCTTTTATGTATTTCAGTGTTCCTGAGGATGTCATTAGACGAAAGCGCTTGAGCACCGTTTTGTGTTTCCTTTCCTTCGTGGTTTTATTCATCATATATATATATATACTGTATATATATATATATATATATATATATAAAATTAATAAAACCACGAAGGAAAGGAAATACAGAGTGGTGCTCAAGCGCTTTCGTCTAATGACATCCTCAGGAACACTGAAGTAAATAAAGAGTTCAAGACTATATATAGGTTACAAAAAAAAAGGATCAAGTAAAGATAATCCCTCCCAGGTCACACTAGTAAAGCAAATCCCTCCCAAAAATGACCAAGTAAAGATAATCCCTCCCAGAAAGTAAAGTAAAGTAAAGTGAAGCAGTCTGACATAAGGATAAAAATTAAGAGAATCTTTTTTTAAAAAATGATTTATTTGAAAACAAAATTTATTAAAATTCATTTATTACAATGGATGAAGTAAAGATAAGCACCCCCAACCTTTTTTAGTTAGCTTTATAAGGCTAACTAACGAAAATATCACGACTTAACCTAACCAATCGTTAGGTCAACTGTACGCCCTTGACGATTGGTTAGGTTAGGTCGTGATATTTTCGTTAGTTAGCCTTATAAAGCTAACTAAAAAAGGTTGGGAGTGCTTAACTTTACTTGATCCAAAGACTTTAATTAAAGCGGTATTGCGGTATTGCGGTAAAGCGGCATTACCAACTTTACCAAGTAAAGATGATCCCTCCCAAAAAAATGATCAAGTAAAGATAGTCCCTCCTTTTTCTGTTGGGAGGGATTATCTTTACTTGATCCAAAAAAAAATATATATATATATAATAAATATAGAAAAAAAAATTGTCGGAGGAGCATACAAATTTGTAAGGAAAACTATCAATTTTAGCACTTTGCCCGAATTCAACACAAGATCAAATGGATTCTTTACAACAAATTTTATAGATAATGCTTGAATGATACATAGATCACAAAAAAAAAAAATTTAAAAAAAAATTGTAAGAGGAGCATACAAATTTATAAAAAAAATTACCAAAGTTTTAGCACTCTGCCCTTCTTGTCTAAATCCGTTCTGAACGAATTCAAAACAACGGGATCGAGTTGAAAAAGACCTTTGCTCATGTTAAAGTTATTTGTAAGTTGAATAATAGCAGACTCAAGAATATTTCTAACAATGTTGCTAGAGTGAAACAAAACTGAAGCATTATTCCAATCAATACAATGGGATAACTCTGACAAATGGACAAAAAGGGCACTGGACGACTGTCCCGTTCTAACGGAATATTGATGCTGTTTTACACGCGTGTGCAAATCCTTTCCCGTCTGACCAATGTCAAAGGAATCACATTGTTTACAACCAATTTTATAGATAATACCTGAATTATTGGTAGGCCTATTTTTTACTATGATATTTTTCACAATACTGTTATATGAAAATACTACATTAATATCCAGAAGTTTAAGTACATTAGCAATGCCTAAAAAACCCGGGAAAAATGGAAGTACTAAAATATTCTTTGACAAAGTGCGAGTGTTATTCACACGATAGAAGGTTCGTTTTGCCTTGTTAAGACAAGATTCCATAAACGCAGGTGGGTAGCACAGATCACTTCCAATACCGTTGATTTTCTCCAGTTCGGCATCGATGTATTCCGGACTGGCGATCCTAAGAGCGCGGAGAAACATTAAAGAAAATATGGCCTTCTTAATGGGGGTGTCATGTCCAGAGTAAAAGTGTACGTAGGACAATTTGTTTTTTTCCGATAGATACTAAACTTAAAACCTGGGCTTTCCCTATGTACACGCACATCCAAAAACGGGATTGAGTTGTCTTGTTCCACTTCTAAAGTAAACTTAATGGAGGGGACTTGATCATTTAACTGAAGGAGGAAGTCATCCAGGTCACGATTCATGGGCCAGATACACAAAATATCGTCGACGTACCGCAACCATGGGATGCCAGCCCCCAGGATTCTTGGAATGTAAGTAATTTCGAAAAACTCCATATAAATATTGGAGAGGATGGGGGACAAGGGGTTGCCCATGGCCATCCCAAAAACCTGCTGATAATACTCGCTATTGGAAGTGAATTTAGTCTTTGATGCAAAGCTTAATAAGTTCCAAAACGATATGTGCAGGAAGTGGCAGGTCGTACTTATGTAATTCTCGGCAGAGAAAGTCAAGCATATCGTCAATCGGCACTTTTGTAAACAATGAATAAACGTCAAATCTGATCAATCTATTGTTGGTTTTAGTGCGTACATTATTTAATTTTTCAGTAAGATCCATGGAATTTTTTACATGTGAATCAGAGATAGTTCCCGGAATGGGGGACAAGACTTTGACAAGCCATTTGGAGAGTTTATAGGTAATAGAGCCCACCGAGCTAATAATAGGGCGCATATGGTTGCCAGGCTTGTGGGTTTTAATAAGACCGTAAAGGTAGGGAAGAGAAGGTGAAGTGGACATGAAAAGCGGAATTAAGTCCTTATGATCTTTGAGAATGCGTTTCAAGCTACTATTGAATGATTTGATGACGTCATCCTGCGGGTTCTTCCTAAGTTTTCTCTCTGTGGCGGGGTCCTGGAGCAGTTCGTTCATCTTTCTAATGTAGTCCACTTTGTCCATAATAACTATGGTGTTATCTATCGGAAAAAAAAAACAATTTGTCCTACGTACACTTTTACTCTGGACATGACACCCCCATTAAGAAGGCCATATTTTCTTCAATGTTTCTCCGCGCTCTTAGGATCGCCAGTCCGGAATACATCGATGCCGAACTGGAAAAAATCAACGGTATTGGAAGTGATCTGTGCTACCCACCTGCGTTTATGGAATCTTGTCTTAACAAGGCAAAACGAACCTTCTATCGTGTGAATATCACTCGCACTTTGTCAAAGAATATTTTAGTACTTCCATTTTTCCCGGGCTTTTTAGGCATTGCTAATGTACTTAAACTTCTAGATATTAATGTAGTATTTTCATATAACAATATTGTGAAAAATATCAGTAAAACATAGCCCTATCAATAATTCAGGCATTATCTATAAAATTGGTTGTAAACAATGTGATTCCTTTTACATTGGTCAGACGGGAAAGGATTTGCACGCGTGTAAAACAGCATCAATATTCCGTTAGAACGGGACAGTCGTCCAGTGCCCTTTTTGTCCATTTGTCAGAGTTATCCCATTGTATTGATTGGAATAATGCTTCAGTTTTGTTTCATTCTAGCAACATTGTTAATAGAAATATTCTTGAGTCTGCTATTATCCAACTTACAAATAACTTTAACATGAGCAAAGGTCTTTTTCAACTCGATCCCGTTGTTTTGAATTCGTTCAGAACGGATTTAGACAAGAAGGGCAGAGTGCTAAAACTTTGGTAATTTTCCTTTATAAATTTGTATGCTCCTCTTACAATTTTTATTTTATTTATTTACTTTTTATTTTATTTTTTTTTGTGACCTATATATCATTCAGGCATTATCTATAAAATTGGTTGTAAACAATCCATTTGATCTTGTGTTGAATTCGGGCAAAGTGCTAAAATTGGTATTCCTTACAAATTTGTATGCTCCTCCCACAATTTTTATTTCTATATTTATTATATATATATATATATATTTGTAACCTATATATAGTCTTGAACTCTTTATTTACTTCAGCGTTCCTGAGGATGTCATTAGACGAAAGCGCTTGAGCACCACTCTGTGTTTCCTTTCCTTCGTGGTTTTATTCATCATAAATATTTTTCACGTGTCACTTTCGTGAAATAATTTTCATATATACCTATATAATCCATGTTCATTACGGGTGCGTGTTATTTATTTTTGCTGATTAAAAGGTGCGTAATCAAAAAAGTTTGGAGATCACTGCTTTAAGGGATTAACACCCCTTTTCATATATTCCACTGCAGTGAAACCCCTGGTGAATAACCATAAGGGAAATGCCAGTATAGAAACAAAGTTTGTTAATTAGCGATAAAAAACGAAGTTTTCTGGTAAGAAAAAGTTGGTTTCTATGGCAATTCATATCATCTTCAAAATACTCATCTCTCTCTCTCTCTCTGTATATATATATATATATTATATATATATATATATATATATATATTATACACAGGGTGTCCCATAAGTTCGGTCTCATAGGAAAATTTATTTTAAATTAAATTTACAAAAGTAATACATTAGAACTAAAACAAATGTTCAAATTGATGTCTTGTTTTGGGACCTTTTTTTTTTTGGTTGCAGGTAGAATAACACGTAATGACTAATATGGAAGCGAGTTACACTCCTCAGGAAAAGGTCTCCGCCTCATACTGTATATATACCGGGTATGGCAAAAAAAAACCTAGGTCACTATTTTAAATGCATCTTTTAAACAAATAATGTAAACAAACTTTAAAACATTTTTTTTCAGTATAGGATCACTTACTTATCTTATACATTATGACAAGAGATATTCAAAATGCCCTCCGTCATTATCTCTACAGAACTCAAGACGCATTCGTTACTCGTCGATAGCACTGTTCAGAAATCGTTGTGATATGCTACGCCATTCGTCCACGATTGTAGGCTCTAAGTTGTTGAACATTTCGGATTTGATGACCAGGGCGGTAAACCTTTTCTTTTAGTGCTTCCCACACTAGTAGTTCAACGGATTTAAATCTGGGCTGTTGGCCGGCCACATTACAGGTTTTATGAAATCAGGGGCCGTTTGTCTCAGGTAATCAACTGTGGCTCTAGCGCGATGACAAGGTGCACGAAGTTATCACCGCATATTTGTCTAATATCATGAAAATATACAGGGTGTCCCATAAGTCTGGAACCATAGAGTAAAATAAGTAATTCATGTTTTTTCGTTTATGCAAGTGCCCATGATGTCTTTGAGTAAGGGAGAACGCATCCAGGTAATTCTGCTCGTAGGAAATCGGAGTCAGAGGGAGGTCACTGAGAAATTTAACAGACTGCATCCGGACCGCGCGCCGATAACACACACCTGTGTCGGCAAACTTGTAGCAAAGTTCAGGGAAACGGGATCCATAGGAGATAAACCACGCAGTGGACCTCCGAGGACATCCACCGACGATGACACGGCCGCTACCATTCTCACTCATTTCACAAACAGTCCCCAAAAGTCTCTTCGGCGTTTTTATTGCCGTTTTTATCATTTTGTCCTTTGGTTCCAGACTTACGGGACACCCTGTAGAACAAGCACATGATTACAGTAATATTTCGAATCCATTCGTATTCCTGGTTCTACAAAAACTATCCTTGTTTTTCGGAGTTTTGAAAATGCTGCACCGACCAACGCATCTCTGTTTTTCTCTTATCAACCTTTCAGGTGTTATATCACATTTCCTTGCGACAGAGGCATATACACGATCATTCTGTTTATTAATTGGTTTACTAACTAAATATTTTCTCATCACTAAACCATATCGTACGAACTGTGCGCGGTGAAAATCTAACGAGTAATTGTTGGCAACATAGCCAGCGATTTTGCTTATGAATGTCAGTTAAAGCTTGTACTGAAACTCGTTTGTATGCCTTCAAGTTTAGGTCAAATTTTGCTATTCGCCGAACACTTCTGTCAGATATTCCTATTTCCATGGCTATTTCACTTGGCGTTAAATATGTCCTAGGTACTTGACTCAATATTCTTTTCCCTACGAGATCGATATTTGCTTGTGTTCGAGCCGTTGTAGGCCTCCCACTACCCTTTCTACGCTCTACATCACCAGTTTCCTTCACTTTGTCTATGATCTAATTCAAACCAGCTATAGTCCATTGCTTATTCGGAAACTCTGCAAATAATTTTGGTGTTCCCAACCTTTTTCTAACGAACAATTTTTTATTAGTAACTCGTCTTCACGCGAATACTTCAGCATTATTTCGCAGGTTAAATCAGAAATATGGCCTCGCCCTAGGGTGGCCATTTCCAAAAAGAAGGACACTGCGTATGTGGCCGTACGTTAATATATATATATATATATATATATATATATATATATATATATATAAAGAATTAAAAAATAGTAAACATTTTACATGCTTCTACGCCCCATGAATACATCTCATTAATCAAACTTTATACAACTTCATACCAACCCTCTTACATAAACTTTCAAACCAACTATACAGGTTTTACCAACCAAATTGTTTCAGCTGTCTTTTCTCACGCTGCTCAGTACTTCTTTTTCTGCTTGTCTGAGCCTCAAGTGAAGTACGAATTCAGTTCTGTTTTCTTGTTTCTAATTACAAACTCAGCTGAATTCCGTTAAATAAGTCTATAGTTTTGAATTTGGTTTTTGTAATGAAAAAAAAAAGAATTACTTTAGCCACGGTTTTAGAAACGTGTGGCAACCTTTAAGAATAAGTGATCAATATTCTATGTATGTATATATACATATATACAAAGGTGGGCACCCGGGCCTCAAAAAGGACCGACGGTCCCGGTCCCGGTCCTTGCCTCAAACTGGACCGACGGTCCCGGTCCTTTCTGAAGATAGGACCTAGGAACGACTCGGTCCTCGGTCCTTATATATAAGTGAAAAATTTGATTAAAATGAAAAATGAAATTAAAGACACCGGAAATCTTTAATTTTATTAACGTAAATTATAATTAATACAATACATAAATGATGAAAAAAAGTTATTAAGTTAAATGCTTGAGTTTCCTTTCAAGAAGACTAGCATTTCAAAATGGCTGTCACTGAGCCCTGACCTTTTCGGCTTGAGGACGTCCTTCCCCAAAGAGAAGGAAACGATCCATCTTCTTTAGAACTTCAAATAATCACTAAACACACTAAAATCACTAAAAAAGACCGTCCGGAATTGCTTAAAAATGGACCGTCGCTCCTCATTTCGGTCCTCACTGAGAAAAGGACCGACTTTCCCGCTCACGGTCCTTAAAAAGGACCGAGTTCCTGGAGTTCGGTCCTTTTGGAACTCGGTCCTGCCCACCTTTGCATATATATATATATATATATATATATATATATATATAATAACTGAAAGAAATGATATAATTTTTACTCCTTGGGCAGACAGACTGACTGTCCGACTCGTAGTTATGAAATTGAAAAAAAATGCGGCTTATCAGCAGTGTTGCCAACTACATATAATAAAAATACGTTAACGGTTATTATGGCCTTCAGTACCCGCTATTTTAAGTGTACCTGAGGTAATTTATATAATTCTTTTTAGCCAGACCCAAAAAAGGAGGACAAATTAACGTCCGGCTCAAGGTGGCTCAAAAGGCGGACTGTCCGGCCTAAAGCCGGACGTCTGGCCACCCTACCTAGCCCACTGGTTCCCAACCGGTGGGCCATGGCCCACTTGTTTGTCTTTTAGCACCATGTTAATAAATGTTAATAGCAAAAATTTGCTTATTAACCCTTATTCAGTGGTCGGGATGGGACGATCCATCGCCGCCGACTCAACTCCAGCCAACTCAACTCCAGCCAACTCAACTCCAGCCAACTCAACTCCAGCCAACTCAACTCCAGCCAACTCAACTCCAGCCAACTCAACTCCAGCCAACTCAACTCCAGCCAACTCAACTCCGTTTTTTCAAAAAATAAATTAAATTTATTTTTGAAGGTTAGAGCTTTAAAAAATTAAAAATCGTTAGAAACTCTTTATTCTACTACGTTAAAAAAAGATTAAAAGGTTCAGATTTTAATTAGTGGTAATTGTAGGCAATCCCACGTAAATATTCTAATGGTGATCGTTGCTCAAAGCTTAAAACTAGTTTTAATATACGGTCATCAGCATCACGATATTTTTTTAACTTTGAAGGTGGAGCATGACCTCCTACAAGTTGTTCGAGATACATATCTCGACTCTTCTGTATTTTGTATAAGGCATCTATAATGTTAATTGGTGAAGGTTAGGTTAGGTTAGGTTAGGTTAGGTTATATTATATAAATAAAATATTATATAAATATAATTAGTTATGTTTTCAATGGTTCTTGCAAGTGTTTTTAATTTCCTTCACCACATCATCGCACTAAAGAAAGATTAATAAATTATACAAAACATTATTTGGCAACGGTGCATTCGGAGTTGAGTTGGCGGCGATGAGTCGGCGGCGATGAGTCGTACTAGAGTAGACGCTTCAGTGGTCCCCAACACTGTACCCGCGAGCACCATGGTGCCCGCCGACCCTTTTGCGTGTGCCCGCCACTGACTGACTACGATTGATAAGTTTTTATTTAAATTTTTAATAAAATGTTAAGTATGTTACATATTTTAAATATTTAGTTACTAAATATTTAAAATATGTAACATACTTAACATTTTATTAAATTTTAGAAGTTAATTACGGAAACAGATGTTCATTTATTTGAAAATAATTATTTCTTTATAAATAAATTAAGTTATCGTTTTGATCATTTTTCTAAGATTCTTAGTTAGCCCATCCTTGTTCATCGTACTGCCTTGAATTTGCCTCGAAAAAGTAAATGGTGCCCGCCGCACTACCGGTAGTCTTGAATGTGCTCTTCGGCACAAAAAGGTTGGGGACCCCTGCCTTATATAAACATGATACCACTTAGCAACATGGTAGGTGGGCCATGAGTTATTCCAATCAGCTCTAGTGGGCCATCGCTACAAAAACGTTGGGAACCACTGTTCTAGCCCATGGTTTAGCAGCTACTGAAATTTGGGACTAGCCTATTCTTGGCCTATAGCTTCGATTTCGCGCTTTTTCGAGCGTTAGTACGTCCGTTTTGCTTACAAAAAAATCCTTATAATTTTTTAAAATATATATATGTCAATTGGTTTGTTCATAGAAAATTTTAACTTTGTGATAATGAACAAGAGAACCCAGGAGAGAATATACATAGAATATTGATCACTTATTCTTAAAGGTTGCCACACGTTTCTAAAACCGTGGCTAAAGTAATTCTTTTTTTTTTTCATTACAAAAACCAAATTCAAAACTATAGACTTATTTAACGGAATTCAGCTGAGTTTGTAATTAGAAACAAGAAAACAGAACTGAATTCGTACTTCACTTGAGGCTCAGACAAGCAGAAAAAGAAGTACTGAGCAGCGTGAGAAAAGACAGCTGAAACAATTTGGTTGGTAAAACTTGTATAGTTGGTTTGAAAGTTTATGTAAGAGGGTTGGTATGAAGTTGTATAAAGTTTGATTAATGAGATGTATTCATGGGGTGTAGAAACATGTAAAATGTTTACTATTTTTTAATTCTTTACAGCTAACGATTTGTACACGAAAGTATCTTTAAATTGTCAAAATTGTCTTCTATAGTATTCAGTGATACAAATTAAGAGCGTGTTTTGTTGGAAACTAACTACATTGATTATACATCGATGCAGTTTAAACTGTCTAGCGTCAAGTGCAGAGTCTTATGGACTTTGCGCGTACGAGTATGTTCAATTTGTTGATCTTTTCATGATAAAGTTAATTAGTTCAGAAACATCCTTAACCATGAATTTTTATCCTTCATACCTTTGATAAAGTGGTAAATAGGTTCCTCGAATATATACAAACCACATTTCCTTCTCAAAGTGTTCCTAAGCTTCCACTCTAAGTAAAATTTCCATATTTGGGAATATCAAACATTGAACTTTTTTAAACCTCAAGATCCATTCTTACTGTTACGTAACCCAGTGTTATTTTAAATACATAACCACCAAACCTCCCTATTACATAGAATCTTAAAACATACTGTGAAAAATGTCTACCGAAATTCGTGAAATCTGCCTTCGTTTTTTTTTTATGCAAGGAAGGAAGGGCCATCAACAAGCCATTCGTGGGACAAAGTACTGTATCTTAAAATTTAAACAAAGGGTTTCTGTTGTTGGACGGGGTTATTTAGTTTCCTTCGTAACATCTAAAGTCATATGACTGATAGGACCTACAGCTTTACGTAGGATCTGAACCACGAGTCGCTAAATAATTTGGACGAAAAGGTCGGTCTTCTATCCAAACCCAATGTCGCTCAACTTCGCTGATCGACGGGAAGCGGTGTTATAACATTGTAAACAAAGGATGGATGAATACAAAAGTATTTCCTGCTCAACAGTTAGACCCGTATACAAACTGGAATATTTATTAGTAAGTAAGCCCTCAATTGAAACAGTACTCACATCCTGTTCTCACCACTCATCACGTAGTTATAGAATTAAAAATATTAGACTCTGTATACACACATCGCTCGTAAACCCATGAACACATTCCTCACTCAAACCTTTTACAACTCAATACGAACCTTCTCACGTAAATATAATTTTGAATTTAGTTCTGTAATGAAAAAAATATATCATTTTAGTCACTGAAGAGGGAGACCAACGCTTTCGAAAATTATAGCAACCTTTGAAAATACTGTAAGTGAATCACTGTTCTTTGTATATTCGTCTGGGTTCTCTTGTTTATTGTGGCTTAAGTTGAAATTCTCTGCGAACAAAAATCCAACTTACGATATATATTATATATATATATATATATATATATATAAATATATATATATATATATATATATATATATATATATAATAATAATAATGAAGCCAAGTGAATTTTTGGGGTGGAAACCTTAGTCGAACAAGGAACAAAAGACTAGTCCCATATGCAAACATTTAATATTCAAAGCTTTCGACATATTCTAATGTTCGTCTTCAGTGCTGAAATGAGAAATTATATATATAATATATATATATATATATATATATAATATATATAAACGAAATATGAAATTAAACAATTTTAAATATTTAAATTAACAAAATCACAAACACCAAAAACTAAAAACTAAAACATTAAAATACTCATGAAATTATTATAAAGTTAAGTACTACAATTAAAATATTTGTGAAAGAAACCCATAAAAGGGGGGCTTACCTTTGCGAGGAGAATAAATTTAAATTTCAGTAAATAACGTTATAAGATAATTCACTGAAACATTTTGGACAAATTAAAATCAATGAAACGTTAAAAAAATCTATGAAACGTTTTTGAAAAGAAATAAACTGGGTAAAAACTATTTTATCACAAACGCAGCAGAAAACGAGGAATGGAAAAGATAGATACAGTTTGTTGAAGGACGCGTTAAATTTGGTTGGTTGGTAAAAAAATTTTACCGAAGGATATTGAGATTATGGAATAGGGTATGATGACTTATATCTGGTTTATGTTCGAAAATGAGTATTGTTTTTGAGAGTAGCAGCTCGTGTTTATTAGTTTTTACAATTATTGAAAAGTTATTAGATCTAATTGGTGGTCCAGTTGATGGTAGTGGGAACGTACACGCGATTGTGAGGGGTTTGTAAGTCTATTTTTAGTACAACTGCTAATTTAATATTATTTATTTAAATTTTACTCTCCTCGCTGAGGTAAACCCCCTTTTATGGGTTTCTTTTACAATATTTTAATTGTATTACTTAACTTTATATAATAATAATTTCATTACTGTTTTATTTTTTAGTTTTTGTGATTTGTTAATTTAAATATTCAAAATTGTTTTAACTTCATATTTCGTTTTTGATTACATATATATATATTTCTCATTTTAGCACTGACGTTGACGTTAAAATACGTCGAAAGCTTTGAATATTAAATGTTTGCATAAGGACTAGACTTGTTATTCCATATATATATATATATATATATATTAGTGATGGGACGATGCATCGCAATCGCAATCGCAATCGCGATACAATCGCACATTTTTTACAATCGCAATCGCAATTGCAATCGCATTTAATGAGTGCGATTGTTGCGATTGTGAACAAAAGATTTAAATCTCTACAAAAGTTGCTATGAAAGCTGCTCTTTCATGCGTACTTAAAGGAAAGTTTAGCTAACAACAATACGGAATAATAAATAAATAATAAATAAGTCAAAAACAGAAATGAAAACGGGTTGCGAATTAGTTGAAAACAGAATAAAAAATTGGTTTAATAATAACAATAAGTACACCTCTTTATTTGCTCTATGTAAAATTGGAATGTTAAAAAATCAAGCTAACCCTATGGTAGGTAACGCGTTTAGGTATATTTAAAGCATAAATGAGCGTTATGTGAGGCTAAAGCTAAAACATCGCAATCGCAATCGCAATCGCGCGATTTTCAAATTCTGACAATCGCAATCGCAATCGCAACAGCGATTGTATGAAATATGACAATCGTCCCATCACTAATATATATATATATATATATATATGGGATGAATTTCACAATAAAACACGTGAAACGAATGAATGCTGCAAACCCACAAGGAAAACGAAAAACGATTCCAAGGCCTTTCGTGTATTCAAAGCTACACCTCGTCAGGGAATGAAGATAAAAGGCGAGATGCCCATAAATATATACAACGTACAGGAAAAACAAAACAATTAGCACATACTTAACAAGGGTTAATGAGAGGCAAAAGAAATTTTAACATGATATCGTCAATTTTATACGTCCCCGTACTGTTATTGAAATTGTTTTTAAAATTAATAAATGCACATTCTAGAATATTTCTTTCTATTATATCTCTGTTTTTAACAAGCGCTTTAGAACTATCCCACTTGATGCTATGGTTACATCTCTACATATGGTTAAATAAAGCATTGGAATTATTAGCTGTTCTACAAGCATATTTATGCTGTTTTACCCTAATATCTAACGTTTTACCAGTTTGTCCTATATATACTGAGTTACATTGTGTACATCCGATCGAATACACACAACCAACAACATTATCAGGGCTATTCTTTATTAGGCGTGATTTAACAGTATTATTATACTTAAAGATTACATTAATGCCAATTGCTTTAAGTACAGTTGGAAGGTATTGAAAATTAACATGGTAAGGTAGGCTAAGGATATTTTTACGCTGAAATTCCTTTACAATTACATTATTATAATACCTATTCTTGGCTTTCTTAAGACAGTTATCTAAAAATGAAATAGGATAACATAATTTAGTACCAATATTCATGATATTGCATAACTCAGAATCTAAAAATTCAGGACTGACAACTCTCAATGCTCGAAGAAACATAGCAGAGAAAATAGAGGATTTAATCGAAGGATGATGGTCAGAATAAAAATGCACATAAGAGTTATTGTTAGTAGGCTTACGGTAGACTTCATATTTGAACTGATTAGAGCTATGTTTCTTCGAGCATTGAGAGTTGTCAGTCCTGAATTTTTAGATTCCGAGTTATGCAATATCATGAATATTGGTACTAAATTATGTTATCCTATTTCATTTTTAGATAACTGTCTTAAGAAAGCCAAGAATAGGTATTATAATAATGTAATTGTAAAGGAATTTCAGCGTAAAAATATCCTTAGCCTACC
This sequence comes from Bathynomus jamesi, assembly GCA_023014485.1. Lineage (NCBI taxonomy): Eukaryota > Metazoa > Arthropoda > Malacostraca > Isopoda > Cirolanidae > Bathynomus > Bathynomus jamesi. Next base: position 623,054 of record JAJOZX010001462.1, read on the forward strand.
TTACCATGTTAATTTTCAATACCTTCCAACTGTACTTAAAGCAATTGGCATTAATGTAATCTTTAAGTATAATAATACTGTTAAATTACGCCTAATAAAGAATAGCCCTGATAATGTTGTTGGTTGTGTGTATTCGATCGGATGTACACAATGTAACTCAGTATATATAGGCCAAACCGGTAAAACGTTAGATATTAGGGTAAAACAGCATAAATATGCTTGTAGAACAGCTAATAATTCCAATGCTTTATTTAACCATATGTATAGATGTAACCATAGCATCAAGTGGGATAGTTCTAAAGCGCTTGTTAAAAACAGAGATATAATAGAAAGAAATATTCTAGAATGTGCATTTATTCATTTTAAAAACAATTTCAATAACAGTACGGGGACGTATAAAATTGACGATATCATGTTAAAATTTCTTTTGCCTCTCATTAACCCTTGTTAAGTATGTGCTAATTGTTTTGTTTTTCCTGTACGTTGTATATATTTATGGGCATCTCGCCTTTTATCTTCATTCCCTGACGAGGTGTAGCTTTGAATACACGAAAGGCCTTGGAATCGTTTTTCTTTTTCCTTGTGGGTTTGCAGCATATATATATATATATATATATATATATATATATATATATATATATATATATATATATATATGGAATAACAAGTCTAGTCCTTATGCAAACATTTAATATTCAAAGCTTTCGACGTATATATATATATATATATATATATATATATATATATATATATATATATATAATATATATATATATATATACATATATATATATATATATATATATATATATATATATATATATACATATATATATATATATATATATACACACATATATATACATATACATATACACATATATATACATATATATATATATATATATATATATATATATATATATATATATATATATATATATATATATATATATATACATATATATATATATATATATACATATATATGGGATTGAACTCAGAATAGTCCCCTGAGGTTTTTTCATGATACACCCGGACAGTGCATGGAACAAGGAACTCTTCTGGGAAAATTAAATCCACTATAGTCCGAATAAGTAATGGTAATGACAAACACTATAGTTTTTCTTTTTCATGATGTTAGCCCAACGTGGGCAACGGGTCACTCGCAAAGAGGCCCCAAAAATATAGCTTCCCTCACCAGCTATCTGCAAAGCAGATAAAATTCAGCTTTGGGACAGGATCTAGGGGTTACAGCTACACCTAGCCTACTATATCCAATACCTCAATATAAGCAAAAGACTCGTTGCATTCGCGTCGGATTGAATACATCAAAGAAAAAGGGGTAACTATTGTATTTTTAACCAAACACCAAACCTTAAACCTCAACTGGCAAAATTGAGCGTCCACTTTTCAAGGAACATAACATGTCCGTTTCATGATGGGATTGAACTCAGAATGGTCGCATGGTCGCCTGGTAACCTCAATTTTGCCAGTTGAGGTTTAAGTTTTGGTTTTTGGCTAAAAATACAATAGTTACCCCTTTTTATTCGATGTATTCAATCCGACGCGAATGCAACGAGCCTTTTGCTTATATTGAGGTTCTGGATAAAGTAGGCTAGGTGTAGCTGTAACCCCTAGATCCTGTCCCAAAGCTGGATCCTATCTGCTTTGCAGATAGCTGGTAAGGGAAGCTATATTTTGGGGGCCTCTTTGCGAGTGACCCGTTGCCCACGTCGGGCTAACATCATGAAAAGGAAAACTATAGTGTTTGTCATTACCATTACTTATTCGGACTATAGTGGATTTAATTTTTCCAGAAGAGTTGCTTGTTCCATGCACGGTCCGTGTGCATCATATACAGGGTGGCCCAAAAAATGGCACCAATTTTGAGAAGTGATATCTCAATAACCATTGCAGCTAGGGACTTATAAAAACAACCAAATGAAAGATAATTCTTTTCTCTTTAAATACTTATTCTATGGCTTGATGGTTATAAGCCCATATAATGCCCAAAATTGGCTTAAAAAAAAATATACAAAAAAAGTTGCGCATTTATATTTATTCCTTGATCCTAATTTTAAATGAAATTTTTCTATTCCAGACCCCTCAAGATGGGATTGAGAGAATCTGATAAGAACATTATACAAGCACTACGTGAAGAAAAAGGATATTCATTAAACAGAATCCTTTACGAATTTCCAAATAGAAATTAGAAAAAAAGAACTGTGGCACATTTTTTACAAAAACTTAAAGAAACCGGCAGCAGTCAACGGCGTCCGGGAAGTGGTCGACCAAAAAGTATTAGAACGCCAGAAAACATTGAAAAAGTAAATGAAATGGTTTTAAGTCAAGAGGAACAACCGGAAACAAGTAAAAGTGAACGTGAAGTTGCGAAAGAAACCGGGATTTCACGTTCATCAGTACAGCGAATAATTCGAAAAGATCTTGGGTTGAAAACATTTAAGAGGGTGAAGGTTACTGCTTTATCGGAGCCTGTGAAAGAAAGACGTTTCCATCGATGTAAAAATCTATTGCGAAGATTTCGGTCAAATGAGTCTGTGAAAAAATTTGGTTTTCTGATGAGAAACGATTTACGGTCGAAACACCACAAAATACCCAAAATGATCGGGTTCGTGCAGCAGTGGCGACAAAAACTCATGTTGACCCAAAACGACTTTTGCGTGAAAAAAAACACTTTTCAGATTCGATAATGGTTTCCCTTGCAGCGTCATCTGAGAACAAAACATCCATCATTTTTATTCAGCGAGGCGTTAAAATTAACTCAATTTACTACTGTAATGACATTTTGTCTCCAATGTTGTCAGAGATCAAGGAGACGAGCACTGATTTTGTGTTCATGCAAGATGGAGCCCCATCTCATACAGCCAAGGAAACAATAACATTTCTCAATAATAATTGTCCTGGTTTTATCGAACCAAATAATTGGCCACCATGCAGCCCAGATCTAAACCCCATTGACTACTTTGTGTGGTCTGCCTTAGAGAGAGAAGTCTACTACCATGGTCAGAAAATCCGTGATGTGAACCATCTTCGTGAACGAATTCAGGCTGCATGGGAAAATCTCTCACAAGTGACGATCTCAAAGGCAATTTCAAAATGGAGGGCGAGATTACAGGCTGTGGTTGATCATAATGGAGGGCAGATTGAGCCATTTATTGAAAATTAGGTTTAACTTAAAACCACAGAACTTCGTTTAAAGACCGTAAATTAGAAGATAATTAATTAGAAAAAAATAAAAGGAATAAATATAAATGCGCAACGTTTTTTTGTATATTTTTCTTATAAGCCAATTTTTGGCATTACATGGGTTTATAACCATCAAGCTATTGAACAAGTATTTAAAGAGAAAAGAATTATCTTTCATTTGGTTGTTTCTTAAAATCCCTAACTGCAATGGTTATTGAGATATCACTTCTGAAAATTGGTGCCATTTTTTTGGGCCACCCTGTATATTAGTGGTGGACCGGATGTTAGTTTTTCAACATCTGCGGATGCGGATCTTTTATTTCAATATCCGCGGATGCGGATGCGCATATTTAATCTATCAATATAATATAGAATTATGAATATATGACAATTTTTCAAATTTCGTGATATTACTATTATGGCAGGCAATGCATAAGAACTAAAATTAATATTTTCATTATGATAAAAATAATAACTTTGTCAAGAGTTTCAGCCACATAGAAGATGTAACGAATATCCCTACGGTCATAGACATAATACCTTTTGATAATGGTAATATTTTGCATAATATTGTCGTTAGTGAAGGGGAAGTAATGCGCTATATTGATAAAATGAACACGCGTAAATCACCGGGTCCGGATTCCATATATCCCATACAACTAAAAGAATTAAAAGATAGCATTGTTGTGCCGCTAACAAAGATTTTTAATGCGTCTATTTCTCAGGGGTGCGTACCAGATAATTTCAAGTTAGCAAACGTAACACCTATCTTTAAGAAAGGCGATAAAGGTGCGGCGGGAAATTATAGGCCAATCAGTTTAACGTCTGTTGTAGGTAAGCACCTGGAATCAATAATTAGGGATCGTATAGTCGAACACTTAGAACTGCATAATCTGGTTAGAAATACGCAGCACGGTTTTAGGCGAAACAAATCTTGCTTAACTAATCTTTTAGAATTTTTCCAAAGCGTGGTTGACGTTTACGATAGACATCGGGCGGTTGATGTAGTGTATTTAGATTTTCAAAAAGCGTTTGACACCGTGCCGCACAAAAGACTCATTGAAAAGACTAAGGCTCATGGAATCAGGGGTGTAGTAATAAATTGGCTAGAAGAGTGGTTGCGAGGCAGGAAACAGAGGGTGGTCGTTGATGGAGCGGAGTCGTGCTGGGCTAATGTAGCGAGTGGCGTTCCTCAGGGTTCTGTATTGGGCCCCTTGCTTTTTCTTATATATATTAACGACTTAGATGTCGGCCTAGTCAGTACAGTTTCAAAGTTTGCGGATGACACGAAGCTGGGTGGTAGGGCGATTAATGACGAAGATAGAGGTAAAATTCAGGAAGATCTGAATAAAATCGTTGATTGGTTAGTCACATGGCAAATGAGATTTAACGTGGATAAGTGCAAAATTTTGCATATAGGTTCGCGTAACGGTAATTTTGCGTATAGTATGTCAGGGAAAGATTTAACAAGCGTAGAGCAGGAAAAAGATTTAGGAGTTATAGTCACTGGTGATTTAAAAGTAGCGAAACAAAGTACAGCAGCGGTCAATAAGGCGAACAAAGTTTTAGGTTTTATAGCTCGAAATTTTGAGTACAAATCGCGCGATATTATAGTTCCTCTTTATAATCATTAGTTAGACCCCATTTGGAGTACGCGGTCCAATTTTGGAATCCGCATATGCGCAAAGATATAGACAAAATCGAAAGAGTTCAAAGACGAGCAACTAAGATGATTCCGTCTCTTAGGTCAAAGTCGTACGAGGATAGGCTTAAGGAGTTAAAATTGACTACTCTCGAGACTAGGAGGTTAAGGGGTGATCTAATCCAGGTTTTCAAAATTATGAATGGGTTTGATAACGTAGATAGAGATAGCTTTTTCGAAATATCTCAATATAATAGGACTAGAAATAACGGGTGTAAGTTGACAAGTAGAAGGTTCGAGACAGCAGTTGCGAAAAACTTTTTTACGCATAGAATAGTAAATAGCTGGAATAGTTTGCCGGTAGAAGTAATTAGTAGCACGTCTATAAACATGTTTAAGAATCGATTGGACGCGCATGTTGATAGAAAGGGTATAGTTTAAGGTAGTAAAATTAAGGCTTTGTGTGGATAGATCCCACAGCTCAACACAAGTGTTGTGGGATATAGGGAGGCAGCGTCTTGGGTTAGGGGATACTCTCTGTCCTTACACACCCATTTAAAGAGATTCCTCTGCCGAGCGGTGCCCCCCATAGTACTGTGAGGTATTGAAAAACTCATGATCTTCACTTGCCCCACAAACACCTTTAAATGGGAGACCCATAATGGGTGCACACACATTTCTACATTACTGTACAGTCTTTACAGCCACACCTACACTTTTCATCGTAAGTGTATATATTGTAATGTATATGGTTGTAAATTTTGACTTGGTCCGCAATCGATATGGACCGTGACTTGATGGATACCGTAATGAAATTGACTGGATTCTTTGGATCTGATATATTTGCATGTCCGTTATAAATAGATATAGAGTGTAACATTTGTGGATAGTAGTCTATTATGACTTGATCCTCTGGATCCAGAGATTCTATCTTTAGTTTTAAATCGATAATTAATTAGTTTTAAATTGATAATTATTTAGTTTCGTAAAAATTGGTCGTTGCCAATTTACCGGCAGTTTTTACATAAATTTCTTATGTTCTTGTGGTTCGGAACCCACGTAAAATTGTAGGTCCCCTCCGCCACCACGGAGGACATACACAATACACGATTACGAACACAGTTAGGTAGACCAGCCATGAGTGGATCCTAGGGTCTTTGTTGGTCTGAAACATTATAACACAGAAAATTCAATGAAACAAGTTTCATTCAATTTTCTGTGTTACCAGGTATTTATATTTTGAGTTTATATATTTGTTTGTTCATTAATAATTAATACTTTACATGAAATGTGCATGACTGGGCCTTATAAGTTACTTTATAAGCTAATTTAATTGTAAATTGCATAATTTATTAGAGGTAATATCCGCATAACATCCGCAGTCAGAAGTGCGGATGCGGATGTTAAAAATAATGCGGATATCCGGTCCACCACTAAAATATATATATATATATATATATATATATATATATATATATACACACACACAAAAAAACAACATCTTTTATTGCGGATCATTCACGATCCATAGCCACTTAACCTAACAGACGTGCAATCTTACGTATACACTGAACTTAATACAAAAATAAGGCCAACATAGCCACTTAACCCTTTAAGGACTAGTCCGCAGCATATGCGGTTACTCTTGTTACCAAAACGTATAGGTTTTAGTGTTATTCAAAACTAAATATTTTAGTAACTAGTCACTGAAATGATACACATTTTGGGTTCCTTTCTCAACAACTAAATGACATCTATATATAAACATGTAGAAACATTTATAGAAACGAAGCATTGTAGTAGAATTTATATTATTATTTCTGGTGGACCTTAAGGTACCATCCGTCATTAAAGGGTTAACCCAGCATACTGGCATACTGTTTGATTAATTAATTAATTATATATATATATATATATATATATATATATATATATATATATATATATGATGCACAATGAAAAGGAAAAATGATTCCAAGTCCTTTCGTGTATTCAGAACTACATCTCGTCAGGGAATGAAGGGAGAAGGGACGAGCTATACTTGTGAATACACGAAAGGCCTTGGAATCATTTTTCCTTTTCCTTGTGGGTTTTCATGATTCATTCATTTCACGCGTTTAATTGTGAAATTCATCCCATATATAAAGGGAAACCCGGAAATTTGTACGCCAACATTTGTACGACGGAAATTTATACCCAGAACATTTATACGACTGGAAATTTATACGCCAAGCATTTGTACGACGGTAATTTATACGTTATACGCAAGAAATTCATGATCACTTAATAAAGTTGAATTTGAAACTAGATAAGTTAAAATACATATCACAAATTGTGAAATTACATATTACAATAATTAAATGTATAATTGAAACGATTTCAGCTTATCATTTTAAGAGAAAATGTAACTAGCGATATACAGAACATGTCATTTAAAAAAAATCGGAGAACAAATCTTGCGAGTTTTTTCTCATTAATCTCCAGACCTGACCTGACCTAACCTAACCTGACCTGACCTGACCTGACCTAACCTAACCTAACCTAACCCCCTGTACCTATTCAATAACCATTTACCTACCTGTTAATCCTTTAATGCGCTGTGATACATGATAAAATTAAAAATTCTTCAAATTGAAATTATTTTCAAAATATTTAAATAATGTTTACTTTTATTTATTTATTTTTTTTTTGCACCTGTGCTTATGTTTATATAAAAAAATGAAGTCACGGTTATTATCATGGGTAGATCGCATACTTAAGTCAAAAAAGTCCGGTAGAGCGCATACTTAAATTACAATCGTACAAATGTCAGTCGTATAAATTTCCAGTCCTATAAATGTTCTGGCGTACAAATGCTGGCGTATAAATTTCCGTCGTACAAATGTTGACGTACAAATTTCCGCACACGATATACAGGGTGTTTCATACATGTGGGGCGCACTTTCAGGATGGATTCAGGACCTGAAAACAATGAAAAAAGTTTATATAAACATATGCCCGAAATCGCTTTGTTTCCGAGTTACAGCCCGTTGTGTTCCAACAAGTATCCGCCTTACCTTTAAAGGAAGTGCTCAAAATGACCGCCTTGCGCTTGAATACACGCCTCAATACGTCTCGTCATAGACTGCCTGACTCGTTCAAACATTCCAGGTATTGCTCGAATTTCCTGGCATCCTTGTTCTATATGTTGGCGAAGCATATCAACGTTGTCAATGGGTGTCAGGTAAACGATGGATTTCAGATGACCTCACAGGTAAAAATGGAGTGGATTCAGGTCCGGGGAGCGAGCAGGCTACGCAATAGTCCTCCACGACCTATCCATTTATCAGGGAAATGGAAAAGGTCATCCAAATAAGTCTCTGGCTACTCGACTAAAATGAGGCGGAGCGCCGTCATGCATAAACCACATACGACGTCGGACACCAAGAGGAACTTCATCTAGTAAATCGCTTAAATCATTCCTTAAAAAATTGGAATACGATTCTCCTGTTAATCTTGCAGGCAAAACAAAAGGACCGATTAAGTTGTTGGCAATAAGTCCTGCCCATACATTGATACTAAGTTGTTGTTGGTGGTGCCTGGACTGGATGATGGCATGCGGATTCTCTTCGGCCCAGTGATGAGTGTTGTGAAAATTGATCACACCATTTCTTGTGAAGGCAGCCTCATCACAAAACAACACGGAGGATAGAAAAAGAAGATCGCGAGCACACTGTTGAAGGAACCAAGTACAAAAAGCCTCTCGTGGTGGCAAATCAGCTTCAGTAAGGCCTTGTACTCTCTCAATGTGATATGGGTAAAGCTGTTGTTCCCGTAAAATTCTCCACACAGTTGTGTATCTTACACCATCTGCTGCTACTATCCTTCGGGTGCTGACACCAGGATGTTCCTCCACGCGATTCAGGACCCGCTTTTCTAACTCAACAGTTCTGGCGCTGATTGGTCTACCACCATCTTAAACTTGCTTGTTGAATGATCCTGTATCACCAAGACGCTCGTCTATTCTCTGAAATGTCTTCTTATCTGGCAGACGGCAATTCGGAAACCTTTCCGCATACAGACGTCTTGTTGCGGCCGCATTACACTCGGCAAGTCCATACATGAGATGCATGTCTGCCATTTCTCTGTTTGAATAAGCCTCCATTCTCACTTCAAATGCACACTATCAATGAATAGCACAAAAACTTTTAAGGTTTTTTTTTCACTGGACTGCACTTATTCACGATAAGAAGTTACGAATACGAACAGTGAAACACCGCGATGCACTTGACTGACTGACTGATGGCTCTACACTCAACGATATTGAAACATGTCACAGAGTGTACGAAACATTACAATCGACAAGGCTGTACATGAAATTAGTCTCGCACACACTCACAAACATTGTCGGCAAGCAGTGTTTGTAAACAGTTTGCGGAAAGAATTGCTGGAACACAAAACGGGCTGTAACTCGGAAACAAAGCGATTCCGGGCATATGTTTATATAAACTTTTTAAATTTTTTTCAGGTCCTGAATCCAGCCTGAAAGTGCGTCCCACATGTTATGAAATACCCTGTATATACTTACTTTAGGTGCATACTTTAGGCGAGTTCGAACGACGGTTCAGGATCGACCTACGGTCGACCCCTCTGCAGCATCTCGCCTCATTTGCGGGATTTGGTGGAGGGAATTGCTGCCTGATCTCCTCCTGCCCTCGTAGCCAGCCACGCATGGCTGGTCAGGGACTTTGCACACGAATCTGTCCAGCTGGTTCTTGAAGTTATTCAGGTCGGTATGCTGGAGATTCCTCACTTCTTCTGGTAGGACAATGAGAAGCTTTGGGCCTCTTATTCCGAGGGTATTTTCCATCCTCGTTTTCATGCCCCCTTGTCCCACCGCAGTTGGGACCATACAAAATCTGCCTCTTCTCTCATTCCAGGTTGTTTCTAATTCATTTCCAAGGTTAGGGACAGAACTCTCAAGTATTTTCCATATGTATATTATTGTGTACCGCTCGCGCCTTCTTTCGAGAGAGTAGAGTCTCAGTGATTGTAGTCGAGACCAGTAGTCTTCACCTTCCGTTTCCTCTATCTTACAGTAGATGTAAAAGTCCTTTGTATAGCTTCAATGTTCGCAATGTCTCGTTAGTACTGAGCAATACTCAATTATTGATAGGACTAGACTCTTCCATAATTTGAGCATGATGTTTGCTTTTCTGCTGCGGAAGCTCCTCCAGATGATTCCCATTATTTTTCTAGCCGTTGTAATTTTGATGTTATTCTGCATCCGACGACATTATTACTCCAAGATCCCTGACTTGTGGATTTAGTGTCATCTGTTTGGCTTGCAGAGTTTTGTACCCTTTTTTATGTAGCTCCTTGTTATTACCATATCTTAGAAGTTGGAATTTTTCTTTGTTGAACTTCATATTGTCGTTTTCCAATCTTTCTATGTCACCTTCGTTCAATATTTCCTTGTATATCTTTGTGTCATCTGCGAAACATGATACAATACTGTCATTGATATCTGCATCAATATCTGCAAACATCATTATGAACAGCAAGGGAGCTAGTACTGTCCCTTGTGGAACAGAGCTCTCTACTTCTGAGACTTCCGATCTGACTCCATTTACTACCACTCTGTGTTCTTTGCGTCAAGAAATTATATATCCATCTTCCCAGCTTTCCAGTAATTCCTGTATTCTTAAGTTTATGCGCTATAATTCCATGGTCACATTTATCGAAGGCTTTAGCAAAGTCAATATAGATTGCATCTATGTTTTGTCCTCGACACAGTATTTCTAATATTTTCTTCTGGTGGTCTAATAGCTGTGATAGGCATGAGCTTCCAGCCCTGAAACCATGTTGATTTAGGTTGTATAAGTTCTTTTCTTGTGGGTAGTAGGTAGTTTCGCTTCCAATTTATGTTCAAAACACTTTATAAGGTGTGAGGTGAGAGCTACCGGCCGATAATTCTTGGGCATTGCTCTGTTACCACCTTTGAATAAAGGGGCAACGTTCGCGTTCTTTAATAGGTTTGTGCCAGAATTTGTCCTTGGCTGATTTGTATCACTGTCGAAAAATTCGTCTGCGTTTTCTACTTTCATCTCGGACTTAGGGGTGCTAAACACAGTTAAATTGTTCCTTAAGCAGTTCGCTCATTTTTTGGGGGTCATTTGTGTGTTTGGCCTCCCCGTCTCTCAACGGACCAATACTCTCTTTGCACTGCATTTTCCTTTTCGTAAATGTGTAGAAGTATTTTGGGTTATCTTTTATGTTTTCTGCTACCTTGTTTTCCTCCTCGTTTGTCTTATTTATGAATATTTGCTTTAGGTCCATTTCTATTTCGCCTAGTTGTCTCTCTAGTTTTGAGTCTCCTTGCATCAATTTTGCATCTATGGAGATGTTTTACGGTTTGCTTCCCTTGTCTAAATAGTGTCCTGATTTTTCTCTCGAGTTTGCTACGTTTACTCTTTTGTCTCTCTGGAACATGCTTCAGTAATATAGGTTTGGTTTCAGTCTCCATTATACCTAGTATTTGTCCTGGAGTCTTTTCGTGAAGTAGTAATTCCCAATTTATTGCCTTTAAATCTTTATTTACACTTTCTCAATCTACTTTCTTTGAATTTCTGGTTAAGCCTTCAAATATTCCTCCTTCCTCTTTGGGATGCGTTTTCGGACCACTGGGTGCTAACTTCAATTGTATATCAATTAGGTTATGGTTATATATATGTTATAAATATATTATATATATATTCCAGATTTCTGGAATGACTGTATATCTAATTTCGGAATAATCTAAATACAGAATCATTCAATTCCGACTTGACATTCTAATCATACACGTGGAATAAGTCTGGTACAGTGTGGTGTGTGTGTGTGTGTGTGTGTGTGTGTATGTGTATATAAGGAAAAGGAGGACAAAGGCTGCCTGGTTTCGGAGGATCTCCCATTTTCGGGGGCTAAATAATTAAAACACATTAAAGAATTGATAAAAAAAAAAATGAAAAATTACAAATAAATTTTTTTAAACAATTCACTCCACGTTTTAGGGAAAAAAATAAAATGCGTAACTTGAACAAAGAGAACAGATACTAAAAACTAAGCTCCTCAGAAGCGAACTTTTGAAGGAAAAAAAAAATATATATATATATATAACTTATTTATTTATTTATTTATTTATTTACAAATATATATAAAATTCACAAAGATAAGTACAATTTCATTATTAAATAGAGACGCAGTTTTCTCAAAAACGTACACGCTTTCAGGCCGAAATCTACTAGCTACATATAATTATTATAATTACATAATTATATAATTATATTATGTATATAATTGTAATTTTGTTCATAAATTTTTAAGAGGGGTTTAAAAACTAAAAGGGAATTATTTACAAGACGAGGATATTTTTTCAACATTTTCAATATTTAATTAAACAAATTTTTCTAAATATAAATCCTGCAAATTTTTAAGAGACTTAAAACTGAAAGGAACTTACAAACTGGGTCATAAACTTATATTAGAAGCTTAATACGAAGGATAATGAAACCAGTGTAAATGTAAAGTGAAAAGTGATAGAAAATATTACTAGAAAGGATAAGAAGAATTTTAACGACGACAAGAGCAATTAAATAATAATATACAGGGTGTCCCATATTTACAAAAGTAATACATTAGAATTAAAACATGTTCGAATTGATGTTTTGTTTTGGGACCTTTTATTTTTTTGTTGCAGGTAGAATAACACGCAGTGGCTGATATGGAAGTGAGTTACACTCATGAGGAAAAGGCGGAGGCCTTTTCCTCACCAAAATGCCTCCTTGGAGAATTCCATGTGTAATTTTCAGTTTGGCGGTGATATTGTTATTATGGTTAATGTATTGACTTCTGTTACACAGGTATGATTTAATGCAACATTCCTTACGCCATAATGAGATAATTTATAAATAAGTATGTAGTGCGAGAGTGTATCAAAGGTTTTTGTTAGGTGCATAGGCAAGAGAACAGAAAACTCGTTAAGGTTTTTATATAATACGTCTAAGATCGAGTCAGTTGTTTTGAAAATGAAAATATTTATTGGCAGACTATAGTCCATTGACAAATATTATTAATACAATGACAGTTCATATACTAAGGATAGAAATATATACAGTTGATTAGAGATAATACTGTAATGTCGAAGTTAAGTGGAGCTACAGACAGACGTTTTCGTACCAAGAAGTCCATAGCTTAAAGGATAAATGGCAGGACTCATGGATAGCTTGGATGATCGGGTTGGTTGATTTTTTAATTCTTTGCATTAGACTGTATTCAGCACGTCTTGTTACCTCCGGGAAGCTCGGGACATTGCAGGAGGCATACTTTATGGCCCTCCCTAAAACTAAACATACTTCGACATGAGGCTATTTTCTTCGATATATATATATATATTAATATATATATATATATATATATATATATATATATATATATATATATATATATATATATATATATATATATTTCACGTTAAACTGTAGGTCTAAGGTGGAGTGACAAGCTTCACCTTCGTCTGAATGAACAATTCAGGCGGAAGCAAAACCAAGGTTATAAATGATAGAATGGTATATGATTTTGAATTTCTGGTCAACTTTTTTGTGCAAAATGGTTTTTCACGTGAATTTGTTAAAGGAATCATAAGTAAATTTTTAAACGCTATCTTTACTCCAAAAATTGTCACTACATATGATGTACCTAAAAATCATAAATTTCTGATTTTACCTGATTTATATCATTTTAACTCTGATTTAAGGAAACAGCTCTGAAAAATTGTTAAGAAGTTTCATTGTCATACTGATTTTAAAGTGGTATTTGTTAATGGCAATATCCTTGTAAGATAGTTTCGTTGTAAGGACGGAATCCCCCCTGCGATGAACTATTCGGTTGTATACTTATTTAACTGCCCTGGGTGTTCCCAGGGGACATATGTTGGAAGCACCCTCCGTTCACTGCATGCTAGATTCTGTTCACACATGGGTATTATCCATAAAACTGGCAAAGTTCTCTTTGATTAGGAATCACTCCATCAGCTGCAAAGTGGATGTAACTATAGATGATTTTAAAATATTAAAGTCTTTTAGCTGTTTATCCTCCCTCCGTATTTAGGAATCCTTTTGTATAAAATATTTAAACCCCAGTCTTAATCTTGATTCTAGCCGTTTCCCCATCTATATTAATTAGTTTACAACCAACCGTTTTCCTTTTGTACTGTTTTTCCTGTCCTGTCTAGTTTCTTTAGGTCATGTGCCTGATACAGGTACGTTTCTGTGTTTTTACTTGCTCTTACTGATTTTTTTATCTTTTACTGATTTTTGCCTTTTACTGATTTTTTTTTATCTTTTATTGATTTTTCTTTTACTTATTTTTTCTCTTTTTATGATGGTGTTAGTTTGGGTTTTTTACCATTTATATCTAATTTTACTGTGATTTAATATCTTTGTTAGTTATTAATTTTATTATTTTTTTTTTTTTGATAAGCCTGATGATGGGTGAGGTAACCCGAAACGTTGTCGATTGGACTTAAACATGCTTTCAGTATTCTACGTCCTTACCTTCATCTTGGGGAAAAAAAAAAAAAAATTATATACAGTATATATATATATATATATATATATATATGCCTCGGTGGTGTAGTGGTTAGCGTCGCTGACTACGAATCCATCGGCCCCAGGTTCGAGACCCGACGGCAGCCGGCGCGCAGCAAAACCCAGCTGTTCATCCTTCCACACAATAAAGAAAGTGGTTGGTAGATAAATGAGTATCCTAGGTGGCCTAGTGGTTAAGACGCTGGGCTGCTGATGGGGCGTGGTTCGGATTCCACGTTAAACTGTAGGTCTAAGGTGGAGTGAAAAGCTTGACCTTCGTCAGAATGAACAATTCGGGCGGAAGCTAACCAAAGGTGTGTATATATATATATATATAAAAGTATATATTTTCACTGCAAATATATATGTATACTGTATATTTGCATTGAAAAGCTTAGTTCCTATGTGTCCTGACTTTTTCGCCATCCTGTATATAGAGCAGTGGTACTCAAATTTATGGCAGTCATGTGCTATTTTTCCAAAATGCAAAACGTAATGTGTCACTATGACTGTATCGAATAGGCTTAAATTAATATACTTTTTTATATTGTACAAATAAATTGCATTATTAGTAAAACAATAAATGTCGTGTGTATTTTATAACTATATTTTACGTTTTCTTTACGGTACCTGCATTACAAAGCCTTGTGTACTTCCTTCCCTCCAGCCAATTTGTCAAATATGATGCACTTAACACATTGTAGTGAATACTCTTATTTTAGTTTCAAGATAAATGTTAATTTTACCGTCTTGAATTTCGGAATAGTTATAAATTCATTTTAAATTAGTTACCCATCATAATTCAATTGTAAACCACATTAATACTAATTTTATGTATATTGTATTATTTTATTGTATGTAAACATAATTAATTATATATCACAATTGTCAGTTAATTATTTATATTCAAATATTTATTTTAATCTAATACCATGTCCATTTTACAAATAAATAATAGAAATCCAAGGGTTATATTTTCCACCTTTGGTACTGTCGCAGTTTCGCCTAACGGACTCAATACGGCTAGTGAGATAATCACTGGTTGGCACTTAACTAGCGGCAGTGCTTATGGCTACATCATCCAGGTTAACCTATACCGGATAGATGCGCTACGGTCCCAAGCCGTAGCTTGCCTAGGCCCAACGACGACGACGTAAACCAACAATTGGTGACTCCGGAGTTGGATTCCCCCCCTTTTACCCGAACGACTAGGATTAGACTGTAACGTCGTTCGTGCCCATCACCCCTCTCACCCGAGCGACTAGGACCAGACTGTAATGTCGCTCGTGCCCTCTGCCCCTCACCCCTGCCCGTGCGCTCTGTGCCTGCGCTCGTCTCAACCTCCACTCCTTCGTTGGTAACTTGTCGTCTTGCTTGTACGTCAGCAAGCCTAGGAGAAGATGCCTGACGACGCTGGTGCCATCTCCCACTTGAGCGTAAAGCTCCCCGTCTTCTGGCCGGGTGATCCATTTATTTGGTTCCACCAAGTGGAATCACAATTCAACTTGGGAAGGATCACCGCTAGCAGGAAAAATACGATCATGTTTTGTCCTCTCTACCAGCGAGCATCATCTCTGAAGTCCGTGACGTCATCGTGTCTACTTCCACGAGTGAGGACCCATACAACGATCTGAAGTCTGCCATCCTGTGCCGCACCACTGTCTCCGAGCGTGAGAAACTACATCAGTTAATCTCAAAAGAAGAACTTGGAGACCGTAAGCCCACTCAAATGCTGAGGGCTATGCAGTGCGCTCTAGGCGAACGCGCACAAACCTTCGATAAGGACATCTTTAGACAGTTGTTCTTGCAGAAACTTCCTCCATCAGCTCAGCGTGTCTTGGCCACTATGGATCCTGCTACTCCAGTTGATAAACTAGCAGAAACTGCCGACAAAGTAGTGGAGATTGACACAGCTCCGGTCAACAACGTGAACACACAATCGGAACTGGAGTTGAAAGTGGAAGAGTTAAGTCAACAACTCAACCACGTTTGTTCTCTGCTACAAAATCAACGGCAAAGAAGCCATTCTCGGTCAAGATTTACGAAGAGGCATCGTTCGAGTTCCGGGAAGATCTGCTTCTACCACGCCAAATTTGGAATGAAGGCTAGGAAGTGCATCTCCCCTTGCAATTTTCGTCGGAAAACCCCAGCAGCGAGTCCTAATGGCGTCTAGTACTCGCACTGCCAACCTGTTATTCATAAAGGACAGGAACTCTGGTGTCAATTTCTTGGTTGATACCGGAGCGTCAGTCAGTGTATTCCCTCAAAAATCTGGTCATACGCACTCGGAATCTCCGCCTCTATACGCTGCTAACGGTTCACGCATACCCACGTACGGTACTCAGTCGCGTGAACTAAACTTGGGCCTTCACCGATCCTTCAAGTGGATTTTCATTTGTGCTCAAGTGCAGCATCCCATAATCGGCGCTGACTTCCTCCAGCATTTCAAACTCCTGGTGGATCTTGACAAGCGACGCGTATGCGACCAGGCCACACTGCTTTCTGTTCTTGCCAAACAGGTTGCCCTTCCGGACGCCTCGAACTCTGCACTTTCCCTCGTTCCCCCTAATTCCATGTACCAGTGCCTTTTCCAACGATATCCAGGAATTCTTCAACCTATGCAGATGGGTGATACCATTAAGCACACCATTACCCATCACATTACAACAAAAGGTCCCCCTGTGTTTGCAAAACCCAGACGTCTTGCCCCGGACAAACTGAAAGCTGCCAAATCGGAATTCCAGCTTATGATAGATCTTGGGATAATAAGACCTTCCAAAAGCAGTTGGTCCTCTCCCCTACACCTGGTCCAGAAGAAGTCAGGAGACTGGAGACCATGTGGGGATTACCGGTTTTTAAATTCGACAACCATCCCGGACGATATCCGGTACCAAATGTCCAAGACTTTACTTCTCTTCTCCACGGCAAATCTATCTTCAGTAAAATAGATCTCGTTAAGGCTTTCCACCACATTCCCGTAGAGCCTTCGGATATTCCCAAGACTGCAGTTTGTACACCATTTGGGTTATTCGAATTTGTGAAGATGCCGTTCGGGCTACGGAATGCTGCGCAAACCTTTCAGAGGTTTATAGATGAGGTCACCAGAGGCTTAGACTTTGTTTATGCCTACATCGATGATTTGCTTGTGGCCAGCTCAACGGAAGAGGAACATAAGGAACATCTTTCACTCCTCTTTCAACGCTTAGAACAATACGGTGTTACTATTAATGCATCTAAGTGTGTGTTTGCACAGCCAACCTTGGAATTTCTTGGTCACACGATTTCGCAGCACGGAATTACCCCCCTTCAGGACAAGTGTGAAGTGATAAAAAATTACCCTATGCCAAATAATCAGCGTGAGTTACGTCGGTTTCTAGGTTTGGTAAATTATTACCACAAGTTCATTAAAAACTGTGCCAGTGTTCTTGCTCCTCTACACGCTATGATCACACACAAACGCAAGGTAACGAAATTGGTATGGTGTAGCGATAGTTTACAGGCGTTCGACAATGCCAAAAATGCTATCAATAGTGCATTGTCTCTGTCATTTCCTATCAGTGATGCCCCCCTAACTCTGACGGTCGATGCATCAGATGTTGCGATCGGTGGAGTGTTGGAACAAACCATTAACGGTCAACAAGCACCCATCGCGTTTTACTCGAAAAAGCTGCAGCCAGCCCAAACGCGTTATAGTGCTTTCGGACGTGAACTTCTTGCTATTTACTTAAACGTGAAGCATTTTCAACATTTCCTTGAAGGCCGAGAGTTTTGTGTTTTTACCGACCACAAACCTTTGGTCACTGTCTTCAATAAAAACAGCTGTAACCACTCTCCCAGAGTCATCAGGCAACTCGATTATATCTCGCAATTTACCACAGATATCCGCCACATCAAAGGTGTCTTGAACACTCCAGCGGATGCACTTTCAAGAATAGAGATTACTTCTGTTACCCTCAGCTCTACACTGTGGAATGCTATTGCACAGGATCAAGATAAGGATACGGAACTACAAGACCTGCTCAGAGAAGACTCCACTCACTCACTTTCCCTCAAGAAAATGAGTATGCCAGGATTGTCTGTGCCCCTCTATTGCGACGTATCAACAGCTGCTATTCGCCCTTATGTCCCTCCATGTCACAGACAAGCAGTCTTCACGGATCTTCATAAGCCCTCCCATCCTGGTATCCGTGCTTCGCAACACCTGGTTACCTCTCGCTTTGTTTGGCCCTCGATGCGGAAGGATGTCAAACATTGGACCAAAACGTGCCTTGCCTGCCAGCGTGCCAAAGTCCAAAGGCACACCAGGTCCCCCTTTGACGCATTCCGCCCCCCCCCCCCCCCCCCCCCCCCCCCCCCCCCCCACCCCCCCCCCCCCCCCCCCCCCCCCCCCCCAGCGATTTGAGGTAATTCATGTAGACATTGTTGGCCCTCTTCCAGTGATTCAAGGCCAACGTTATCTGCTCACCTGTCTCGACCGCTTTTCCAGATGGCCTGAAGCCATCCCACTTCCTGATATCCAAGCGGACACTGTTGCAAGAGCCTTTCTTCATGGATGGGTATCAAGATTTGGATTGCCGACAAAAGTCATCACTGACCAAGGTCGCCAATTTGAGTCTTCGCTTTGGAAGAAGTTTACCAGCTTGTTGGGTACAGTACATGCGCATACCTGTGCGTATCATCCGCAAGCTAACGGCCTCGTCGAACGCTTCCATCGCCAGCTGAAGTCATCCCTTATGTGTCACGAAGACTCCCATTGGATGGATAAGCTTCCACTCGTGTTGCTTGGTATTCGCTCTGCATTTAAGAGTGATCTGAAGACTACAGCGGCTGAACTAGTCTATGGAACAACACTGCGGCTACCAGGTGGCTACTTCACTGCAGGGGATAAGTCATGTGATCCTACGGAATTCGCTCAAACACTTTCCTCTCACATGCAGTCCCTTCAGCCTGTTCCCCCTCGATTGACTAGCCAACAGAACATCTTTGTTTCCCCAGCCCTCCAGTCTTGCACCCACGTTTTCGTTCGTGTACCTGTCCCAAAACGGCCTCTCCAATGTCCATATGACGGCCCTATGAAGTTCTCCGACGTACGCGCAAATCATTTCTCATCCAGCGCGGTTCCAAGGTCGACAAGGTTTCTATCGATCGTCTTAAGCCTGCGTTTTTGGAATCAACCTTAAGCGAGGTACATGTAGCTACCAAAAAGGTCCAGCGGAAATCTGTGTCGTTCGGAACTCTTTGAACTTCCTCTCTGGTGGGGGAGTGTGTAGTGAATACTCTTATTTTAGTTTCAAGATAAATGTTAATTTTACCGTCTTGAATTTCGGAATAGTATAAATTCATTTTAAATTAGTTACCCATCATAATTCAATTGTAAACCACATTAATACTAATTTTATTATATTGTATTATTTATTGTATGTAAACATAATTAATTATATATCACAATTGTCAGTTAATTATTTATATTCAAATATTTATTTTAATCTAATACCATGTCCATTTTACAAATAAATAATAGAAATCCAAGGTTATATTTTCCACCTTTGGTACTGTCGCAGTTTCGCCTAACGGACTCAATACGGCTAGTGAGATAATCACTGGTGGTTCACTTAACTAGCGGCAGTGCTTATGGCTACATCATCCAGGTTAACCTATACCGGATAGATGCGCTACGGTCCCAAGCCGTAGCTTGCCTAGGCCCAACGACGACGACGTAAACCAACAACATGAATGATTATTCAGTAACTGAATTTTAAATCTTATTGCACAAGCGCTCCAGGCAGTCTTAGAAGAGTTGCCAATTAATTACCACTCCGAAAATGCTCAAATTTCTTGCTTACGCGAAGGCATTCTAAATTCAGGCTGGTGCAGCATTATAACTATTGATTTTTTATTTGCCTTGATGAGTGTCCATGTGCCATCGTCAGAGTCACAATGTGCCAGGGTTTGAGCACCCCGGATATAGAGTCCCCAAAAAGCCCCGATTTTTATTTGGTCATTATTTTATAATGGATGTATATTTTACGATTTTTTTTTTCAGAAAGGCAACAGACTCGGATTTTTATTTTGCATAAACCTATACGCATATACCCATACATTTCTAATTTTCCATTACTTAACTAATAAATATTCTATATTAAAACCATTCTTTCACCATTTCATTCTTAAAGCAAAATTTTTTTCTAATTTTGTAAAAATTAGGAAAAGACGGTACCACTGTAGAAGGCCATACTAGGCTATAGTCTTTAAGGAAAGTTAAGTCTTGACTAAGCCTTCTTAAGGACCTAGTCTACACACAACACTATAACTGACCCCTCAAACAGTGATGCCGCATTTGCAGCTGGAACAGAAACTCAAGATCGTTGAGTGGTTTCATGTGGCAAGTTCTGTGACGCAGGTGAGAGAAACGTTTGCAAAGAATATGGATGCAGAGCTCTACTCGACACAAAGACAGTATCACACATTGTTAAAAAATTTCAAACAAAGGAAATGTAAGCAATCAACAAAGATAACACTAGTAGTGGTAGGCGACGATCCACAAGAACTGTGCAACACGTAAATAATGGTTCATGAAATTATTGCGCGCAGTCCGCAGAAATCAATTCAACATTCGTCAGCAGAAGTAGGTATTTCACGAACACCTGTGCATCTTATACTTCATACCGAATTAAACCTTTTTCCTTGCAAAATTCATTCACAAGTTTCACTGACTAATGTTCAAAAAATAATTAAGAAAATAATTATGTTTTAGCTCAGAACATTTATTTAGAAATAAGAACATTTTAGGGGGACACCTGATATATATGCACCTTAAGTTAGGCAATTTTAAGTTTTGCAGTCTTAATTAAAAATCTGAATTAACAAGAACTATGTCGGAACGACATCACTGTTCCTTCCTCTATTTGTGACCTTGACATTCAGTGCAAAAACTTGTCTTGCTCGCGACACATCGCCTTGTGAAGATCCATATGTGTGTGTGGAGTTTCATGAATTTCTGTTAAGTAGTTAAAAGATAGTAGTGTGTACCTCCAATTGACCTTTGACTTCTATTTGTGACCTTGACCTTTGATGCAGGGACCCGAGTCTTGCTCAGAACATACAGTCTCGTAATGATTCATAAATGTATGCAGTTTTATCAATTTATGTAGAGCAGTTCAAAAACTATGGCATGGTGTGTGTGTGTGTGTGTGTGTGTGTGTGTGTTTTAAAGGAGTAGTAGTTTTGATATTTCCTTGCCGTGGGATTGTTCCTCGAGATGGTTAGGTCGTCACTAACGGGTAGTTCTTTAGTAGGTATTATTAATACTCAGTGCTTCGACGGATGATTAGAAATTATACGAGTGGAAACTTATAACGTTTAATGTGTTTTACTAAATTATGTGGTTGAACCCGAGTCTTAATCTAGTTCCTTGACACTCGTGTCCTATAACCATTATTGTCTACCGGACCTCTCCCGACACACTGGCAGACGACCATTAATACGAGACCTCATAGTGAGACAATCCCGGAGAAGTCACTACTCCGAGTCCAAAACTTCTGAATGCGAGTGTGGCAACACCGATTTTATATGTGCGCCCGTAATCGACCGTGGGTTAAAATGGGTGGGATTAATTTTTTTAAATAGATTTTTAATAAAACAAAAACAACATTTTAAATTACGTTACATCAATTTTTCGAACTAACAAAAATTAAGACATTTTTTCTTTGCAGTAAAATAACAAAGGAAAGAAAACCATACTCTCTTCCCCACGATTACTTTCTCCTTCACTTCACTATTTTTTTTTTAATGAATATTCAGTAAAGTAATTAGTAGATATCATTTTTCAGTAGGTTTTATACGAGATTATACTCGTACTTTCATTTCGCTGAAGGGATTCGTTGGATGGAATCAAATATTCATAAAATTCGCCGTTTCTTTTCAATTTTATATTCGACTGTTTGATCAGTTTTCCCAAATGTAAAAAAGTTTACCTAATGGAAAAATTGATCTTGTTTTGATAATGTTTTCAGGTTTAAGCTATAACTGTCACCGACCTAAAAATTTGGAGGGGCCATACAGGATTGCACTTGGCTGTCCGTCTGTTCGCTTCACTTTTGTGTTCGGGCTGTAATTTTTGAAATGCTTAACATAAATTGATGAAACTTCACACACACACGCATCACGAATAGACGATGTGTCATGAACAAGAATCAGGTTCCTGCATCAAAATTCAAGGTAAAAAATGGGTTAAAGGTCAAATGGAGGACACACACCAGTGGCGTGCATTCAGGATAAGCTAGGTAAGCGCCGCCTACCCTAATAAAAATCTTATTAAAGATATTGAAGACAGTACCACATTTTTCAGAATAGTCTACAGTACATACCCACTAGCCAGTTATGAAGTTTATAATTAGCTACTATAATTATATAATATGTACAGTGCTTAGAAGAAGTCTCGCGCCTCTGTCTCGTCACAAGCTAGTCTGTTAGGTATAAAATGGGCGGTCCTTATGGCAGCGGAGGTGTGTTCGGATTGGTGCACATAATTGCTCTAACCCCATCAATGACGTCCACATTATCATTGTGTTGATCACTCTATCTATTTATATATAGAGACATACTGTATATAGATATATATAGAGTATGCAGGGGATAACGTGTCTCAGTCCCAGCTATGGTAGTTGTCTTACAATTAACAGCCCCAAGTGCAAGTTACGTTAACACCTCCACATAAACTACCCTGGACTAAAATAACATACGTGAAGCCCTTACCCACAAACCATTTAAAAGCTGTCTGTCTGTCTGTCTGTCTTCAAACTAATCTATCATATTTTGCGACTTTTTAACTCTGGTAGGATTCAATTCCATTCCTATAGTGTAAGAGATACTTAAATTCATGTGTGTATTATGCAATATGATGTGCGTAATAAATAATCATTTTTAAATAGTTGGAGCGTTCAAGGTCATCTGTAATAATCTATAGACTACCCCTCAAGCCCACTCTCAACACTTAGATTCCCCTAAGACACAGGCGTCTTCAAGTAACATGAATGCGTAGAGATCTGAGGTGTTAGATTCCATATTATATAATTTATGTGCTTGGTTTAAGAACGCTGGCATTGAAGGATGGAAGGAAGGGACAGTAAAAGCGATAATAGGTTTAATGAAGGAAGTGGAATGAGGATGGAGGTAAGCGTTCCTATGTCGAAGGAAACGAGGTTGGGTGGGGAATTACGAAGGGAGGAGGAAATGCTAAACACAAACTCAAATATTTATTTTAATGCCCTAGACCTAGAAAGACAGAGCAAAATACCTTAAACTAACAATGAATTGACAGAAACAGAAGAGCCTGGTCTTAGACGCACTGATAGGTTTAACGTATGTGGCTAGAGGCCGCCACTACTACCGAAGTCATAATAAGGTTATTTACTATGACAGAGTAGTCATGAGTAGTTATGGAAATAAAATATGATTATGCTGTTGATGGCTGACTATATTCAGTTGGGATATAAACTATTGCTGACAATCTTTGGATCCTTGGCTTTTAAGACTAATTTTTTATGCATATGTTCAACAAAATAGGAAATTGGCTGATTATTTTTACCATTCGAAGGGATGGTACCCTTCACAACCGAAATCAATTTCAGAAGGGGTGCATGGTATCCTCATTTCCTTTATCGTCCCAGCACGCTTCACATAAGCCATTTACACAAAGATGGAAAGGCCGTCTGTGCAACACGAGACGACCCAGGCAATGCGGGGAGCAATGGTGACATTGCATGAATATGGTGTGCCAATAAGAGAAATATCAAGACGACTAGACGTTCATCGAAGCATTGTGGAACGGTGGATTCATCGGTATGAAGCAGAAAACTTAATCGCTACTTTGCCGAGGTCTGGTCCTCCGCGTTCAACATCTCAAGAGGAAGATGCTGCGATTGTTAATCATGCCAGAGAGCATCCGTTTGTTCCAGGACGCATATTTACAGACACCTGAACCTTCGTTGTAGCGCAAATACAGTGAACAACAGACTTCACGAGGCAGGGTATTTTTCTCGCTGTCCAGCGATAAAACCTGCATTGACGATTGGGCATAGAGAGGCGCGGATGGGATTTGCCTTGCAATACTTGCCGCAGGAGGAAGAATTCTGGAGAAAAGTTGTGTACTGTGAAGAAAAAACATTTTCAACAGATAGTCATAGTTCTCTGCATTGTTGGAGGCAGCGCGGAAAACGCTATGAAGAAGGAAATGTTTTCCCGAGCAAACGTAGTGGTCACATCAATCTCGGTGTGTGGGGCGTGGTACGAAGATCACCCAGAGATTATTAATCTAATTCTGCCACCACGTTCTCCTGATTTGAATCCGATTGAAAACCTTTGGGCAATAATGATTAACGAATGGAAGCAACGCAATGAAAGAACATTTGAAGCACTTTTAGCTCACATGAGGAATAGTTGGGAGAGCTTACGCCGAACACCAAACATTCCCTACAATCTGGGCTCTTCTATGCCGCAACGATTGCTTGAAATTATTGATGCCGGAGGAAGCTATACGAAATACTGATGTTAAAGCCATGACGTAAATGTGTATCGAATATATATTTATGTTAATATAGAATTTTATTATATTTTTATGTTTGACATCTATAAAAGTATATATTGTGACCATGAAAGAACTTTACTTATCCTTAGTTAGAATCTTTTCTTGCAATGTCTACGCTCGTGGAGATGATGATATATGCATTGTTGAAACAAACTATGAGAAGGTAATAGTTTCAGGAAAAAAATAAAAACTGGCAACATCGAGGTCATCACATGTTTATGGGAATTGTCATATGATATGCTACCAATAAACTCTTATATACTACTATATACAGTATACTATATTACGTAATAATTACGATGAACAAATCAAATGCAAATTTCTCTGATTCACGGCTCACCAGTCTTGCTTTAGACTAATGACTTTCATAAGATGGAATGGGTTTAATATAGTTCGTTTAATAGGTTACCACTTAAAACAATGGATAAACTATCTATTAGCGAGACGACCGTGACTTCCTCGAAATGCGAGCGCGTGAGAGGTTCACTGAGGAATTTGGTCACTAGATTCTTCACGTAGGATATATATCACAAACAACAATATTGACAACAATTCCCAACAATTACTTAATATCAATAATTGCATTTGAGCAAATAATTTAGACCTGCGTCAAAATAACTTAGGTATCATGCCATGATTTGGGATATTTGCCAAAATAGTCGTTCTCTATAGTCTACAGTATATATTGAGACGGTATAATGTAATGCCCAGCTAATATTATGATGACTAGAATTGCTCCATAACCATCCCAACACCCGAAACTTGCTCAATTCTGCTTCTTAATCATTTGTATTTTAAACACTAAAATGTAGCAGAAGTGACGTAATAATGGACGTCATTGATTGTGTTAGAGCAGTTATGTGTACCAATCCGAACACACCTCCGCTGCCATAAGGACCGCCCATTTCATACCAAACAGACTAGCTTGGGACGAGACAGAAGCGTGAGACTTCTTGTAAGCACTGTACATAGTGTACAGTGCGTGTGCTCGCACGCAATACCGCTTCCCCTGTAGAAGTACCCACCGCACGCCACTGACATATATATATATATATACACACACACAGGGTGTCCCATAAGTCCGGCATCATAGGAAAAATAATAAAACAAGGCAAAACAAAAGCTTTTATTTACAGAACGTGCTCAATATGGCCACCATTGTTTTCAATACACAAATTCAGACGTGATACCCAGTCAGCAAGCACACGGTGAATGATGTCGGGAGTAATGGTGTTACATGCCCCAATAATGCGCTGCCGCAAATGTTCAACACTCCAAATTTTCTCTGCGTATACCAACGCTTTCAAGTGGACCCAGAGATAAAAATCTAGTGGCGTGAGAACCGGGCTTCTAGGTGGCCATTCCACAGGCCCTCGACGTCCTATCTAATGACCAGGGAATTTTTGGTATAGGTATTCCCTTACTTGGGTGCTGTAATGTGCAGGAGCGCCGTCTTGCTGGAACCATGTTGGGGAATTTCCTTCTTCGTTCAAGACACTGGGAAATGCTTCTTCCTTGAGCATACGTAGGTAGGTGCCTCCGGTGACATGTTCATCGAAAAAGAGGGGGCCTATGATGCGATCCTTCCAAATGCCACACCATACCATCACCCGAGATGCACCTTGTTCCTTTGAAGAGGTATACCAGTGAGGGTTGTTTTGAGACCAGTAGCGGGTGTTCTGTCGATTTACCTCACCATTTCCATAAAAAACAGCCTCGTCACTGAACAGAATGGTGGACGGGAAATTGGCATCCCGAGCATATTGTTCCGTAGCCCATTCACAAAATTCCATCCGCTGGTCGGGATCATCATCTTCGCTTAATTTCTGTAGGATCTGAAGTTTATATGGATACCATTTGTGAGCCTGAAGAATGCGATGGATGCTACTTTTCGACACTCCTGTCTCGGCGGACAATCGCCGGAGACTTATTGGGACTTCTGTTAAAATGAGCCAGGATAGCAGTCGCTGTATCATCGTCAGTGGACCTCCTTGAAGGTCCACTGCGTGGTTTATCTTCTATGGATCCTGTTTCCTTAAACTTTGCAACAAGTCTGCTAACACAACTCTGTTATTGGCTCGCGGTCTGGATGCAGTATGTTAAATTCAGCAGCGGCCTCTCTTTGACTCCGATTTCCTATGAGTAGAATTATCTGGATTCGTTCTTCCTTGCTCACAGACATTATGGCCTGTAGAAAAAGAAAAATATGAATTATGGTTTGTAGAAATAGAAAAATATGAATTTCTCCTATGATGTCGGACTTATGGGACACCCTGTATGTATGTATTTTTCATTTGTTCGTTCTCCCTCCTCATCTTGTGCGGAACGTTCTTCTACACAAGCGTCGTTCTTTACATTAATTATACTGTGTGTTGTTTGCAGTTAAAAAAAAAAATATATATATATATATATATATATATATATATACCTAGAATGGGGAGATGAAAAAATCTCCCTTATAACGAACGCAAAGCAGTTTAATGGGATAAAATTTTTCTGCGAAAACTGTTTGACCGAATTAAACTCTTACAATATTTAAAGCAGAAAGAGACTACGAGAAGAGAATGAAAGAGGAAAGTGGGAACAAAGAACAGTGGAAAACGGAAGAAACGGAGAAAGGCGAAATAGAAAAAATCAAATGCCGTCACAGAACGAGGCCGAAAACACACAGTCGACAAAGAGTGTAAAGACAACACACAGCATAAGGGCAACGAAGGACACAAACACAACTAGCACAAATAGGACAAGACGAGAGGGCAGTCAAGAAAACGGAGTGAAACTGTCCCCCAATAAGGAGCAAAAAACAAAGGCCAAGAGTAAATATGGGAAGGAATTATATGAGGTATTATATAAAAGATAATTGCAGATTTAAAAGAGGACATGTATATATGAACATCCCCCAATATGCAATTTCTTCTATAATAATGGTCATTGTAAATTTGGAGACGGATGTAAATTCTACCACCCAGACATCTGCAGGACTTACGCAAAATATGGAACCTGCAAATTCGGGAAAAAATGCTACTATCAACATCTCCCGACGGATTCAAAGAACAAAGGAAAAAGTTTAAATGACAACAGGAATGACAATAGGAACACAATAAGCGAGCAAGAAAATTTTTTCAACATCGCGGACGCGTTACGGATGCTAAATGTTATCCACATGCAGTTGACACAGCTGGAAACCCCCGAGCCAAACCGCTACCGGGCAAGAAGCTACCAGTACAAGTAGGCGGAAACGGACCTCTCTCGGAGGATCATAGGGCAACGAATCAAGCGATATCGAAGGAAAACGAACTTGAAATGCGCAAGGGGCAACGAAAAACAGAGAACATAAAAATTGTCCTGGCTAATATTCAAGGAATAAGACCAAACCAATCACTCAATAAGGTTTCGTACCTGAAAGGATTTATGGACGAAACAAGGGCGGACATCGCATGCCTCACAGAAACTCATCTTAAAGATTGCCAAGTAAACTGAGAAAACTGCGAACATTGTATTGATAAAAAGAGAGATAAATATAGAGGGCTTCAACTTACTAAGAGCGGATAGAACGTCGAGACGTAAAGGTGGCTGTGCTATATATGTACAGGAAGGTCATACGACAGAGACGATAATAAGTAAATCAAACAGCTATGTGGAACTCCTAGCAGTGAAAATAGAAAAACTAAACGTGATAGTAATAGTCATCTATAGACCTCCAAGCACCCCAACCGAAAAATTCTCGGAGGCCATTGATAACATCAGAGAGCTAATAAAGGCCATAAACCCTCCATCCCCCAATATAATGATCTGGGGAGACTAACTTCCCATTTATAAAATACAAAAAGGTGGATAGGAATATATATATATTCACCAGGACAAGGGGGCCACAAGAGAAGATCAGGAGCAAGCAAAAATGTTGATGGCTCTCACAAATGAGTTTATGCTGACACAGGAGATAACAGAAAGTACCAGAAAAAAATAACTGCCTGGATCTGGTATTCACGAATAACACGAACTTTATTGCTGATATAAAAATAACCCCAACCATTATCTCAGACCACAACTTAATCGAGATATCAACAAATATGACGGCAGCATTAAAAGACAATACACATATTGAGGAAAGAAGTGAATTCGGGGCCTTTAATTTAAACTCCAAGACTATAAATTGGGAAGCAATCAGATCGCACATGGTCCAAATAGAATGGAGAACAATTTTCGAGAATAAAACAACTGAAGAAATGCTAACAACCTTGGAAGAAAAAACGCTGAGAATTTTAGAAAAATATGCTCCGAAATCACAGCCAAAAGGAAAGAGGAGCTGGCTAGAGAGGCAAAAGAGAAGACTTTTCCGCAAAAGAGAGTGGAGGCGAAGTTAGGCAACTGCGGAGATAATGACAGGAAAGCAATAAAAAAAAACTGGAGGGTATCGATAGGGAAATACAAGCCCTGATTAAGGACCATACAGAGAGGGAAGAGGAAAAGGCGGTAGAAGCAATAAAGGAAAATCCAAAATACTTCTATAGCTATGCCAAAAGGAAAACAAAAACGCGCGCCGCTATTAGGCCCTTAAGGACGAGAAATAATGAACTAACCGACGATCCAAAAGAAATATCTGATACATTGAGAGCTCAATATGAATCAGTTTTCAGTACCCCAAAAAGTGACAAAGCGATACCTGACATAAATGTATTCTTTGAAGAGGAATTGCAAGGAGAGTATATAACAGACTTCGATTTTACACCAGAAGATGTAGCGAGAGCTATAGGACAAATGAAACCACATTCAGCTGCAGGTCCGGACAATTGGAACGCATTGATTAGAAACTGTAAAAATGAAATAGCTACACCTTTATACTGGATATGAAGAAGATCCCTAGACACTGGGGAAATACCGAGCACCTTGAAAAGAGCAAACATTGTCCCTATATATAAAGGAGGGGACAAATCTCAAGCAAAGAACTATAGACCAGTGTCATTGACGTCCCACCTCACCAAAGTATTTGAAAGAATAGTTAGAGAGAAAATTTATGACTTCCTGGAGACACGGGAAAGATTCAACGAAAATCAGCATGGATTCCGATCAGGTAGATCATGCCTATCACAACTAATAGAACACTACAACATTTAAAGTACAACAATATCCTAGATGCATTAGAAGGCAATGACAACTACGATGTTATATACACAGATTTTGCTAAAGCTTTCAACAAATGTGACCATGGTATAATAGCACATAAAATTAAATATATGGGAATAATAGGCAAAGTGGGAAAATGGATCTACAACTTCCTCAGAGAACGTCTGCAGGTCGTCAAAATTCAAGGTATATCATCATCAGAATCGGAAGTACGCAGCTCAGTACCAGAAGGGACAGTACTGGACCCACTCCTGTTCATTATCATGCTAACAGACATAGACAGCGGAGTAAATAGCAACAGTATAGTAACATCCTTTGCAGACGATACAAAGATCAACAGAAAAATCAGCGATGTACATGACGTGGAGGCCTTGCAGAGGGACACGAACAAAACAAAGTTGAAGTCTTCAAGAGAAGACTGGATGCCTGGCTCAGGACGGTACCAGATGAGCCGGGCGTGCCTGGCTATGTACGGTGGAGAGCGCAAGGAAGCAACTCGCTCCTCCACCAAGCCAGACCTAGAGGCGGGGCCACCAGCTTGACCTCCGTGTGGAGACCAACGCACGGAACAACATAAGATTCATAAGGTAAGGTATATATTATGAGATTTCAAAACTGGATTTCGTCGCATATATATATATATATATATATATATATATATATATATATTATATATATATATGAGAGAGTAAAATAAATAAAGGATAATGAATGCATACATCTACTCAACCGGTCAATTCTGGGTAGGCTGACCATACGTACCGTTTTGAACGGGACAGTACCGTTTTTTTTATATTTCCTGGCTGTCCCGTCGTTTTAATAAAAATGTCAATTTTGTCCCTGTTTATGTACTTACTTTTTCATGAATACAGAATATTACATAACCCCCGTCCCTTTTTTGCCATCCCAATGTCCCGTTTTTGTCTCAAGGAAATATGGTCAGCCTAATTCTGGGACAACTTTCCTCACTCCACCTTTCCACCAGTCTATGACCTCCAATCTTTCAAACGCAGCTTGTTGAAGCATCTCAAAAACTCTGGACCTTGAATTTCGGTTCTTTCCTTCTACTTCTTGGGGTGGAGGAACATTTTTGCGGTTGTTCGTCCTTGGTTCCTCATTCCTGCATAAAAAAAAATCTTTTATCAATCCTATACGTTATTGTTTAGGCAGAAAGCCACTCAGAATCGTCGAATGCAAACGCTATGTAATGCATCAACCGTAAAGAACAAAAACATAAGAACTCAAAGCCACCAGGGTCTTTCTACATTATCCATGTCCAAAATAAGAATCAAACCAATCTAAATATATATACTGCACAAAGAACCCCACCTATTCACAAGGTTTCCACTCAAACCATACACTGCTTGGGCAACTCCTTAAAATCACTGTCAAAGAATTCGCAAGCAGTTTTCAGAAGAAATATTTTTAAAGGGATACTGAAGTATTTTCCGTCTTTTGCAGTTTAGGAATTTCATTAAGCCTTTAATACAAGGGCAGATCCAGGCATTTCAGTAAGGGGGGGGGGTTCAAAGAAAAAATGGCACCCCCTAAAATAAAAAAGGCACAGTACTAAAAATTTTTTTCTTCAAGCAGACCACCAATGAGCGCATGTAAAATCAATTGTAGTTTTATTAGATCAGTCTCAATCAAATATGATAAAAAATAATCTAATTTGGGTACAACAGTTATCACAGAAAAATGTTCAAACAATTACAAATGTCTTTCCAATTAAAAGAACTATCAGAATAAGATGAAGATAAAAATAGTGATATGGCTGTACCAGTCATAAGGGCACCTATGAAAACCATTACAACTACAAATTTGAAAGCACAATGTATACGGATAAACTCAAAATAGAATTTGAATAAAATAAAAGAACCATGATTTATTTACAGACACAAAATTTATTTTCAGAGGCATACATATCATTCAAATAGGGCACTTGCACTTGAAAAAAGGGCACTTGCAAGAGATTGAGGGGGGGGGGGCAAGACCCTCCTCAGAGATCCGCCTATGTAATGCTAATAAAGGTTTTCTTCTGAGACCGACAAAAATTAGATATATTTTTCTATACTAAAAATAACAGTATATCCTTAAAAATTTATTAAAGAGATCGTAATTTACTCGTATATATCGAATACGAAGATATTTCGCGGATCAAACGCAGTTTTAGAGAATACCAAAGATTATAAGAGCTTAAAATTGCTTCGGATTGCGTATCCTTATAATAAAATGTACAATGAGATACCGAGTATGTGTTAAGTTCGACTCAATTGGAGGTTGATCACTTGTTGCAGACAAGGGTTTGGATATCAGTATAGACTGATACATTTCTGCTACATCTCGTTTTGCACGTTCGTTTGTTTACAATATCAAATCCAGCTACCAACCCTTCTACTGGGAAATAATAACTGCTACGACAAGAAGGTTTCGACAGATGACAGCTTATATGATATAATGTCATTATTATTATTATCATTAATGTCATTACTGTAATATGATAAATGATTGCTACAGATACCTCAGTACACACGAGGCATTTATTTCTCGAAGATTATACTCGTATTATACATTGTTCACTCGGAACACGTTCGCGAATTTCAGCCAAAATTATCTTGTTGAATTAATTAAGCTTGACATTTCATATTCTTAATGTAGCGAATTTCCTCATCGCCAAATCGTAATACTGCAAAATCTGCGATCGGTAAAAGCGTTTGTATGATATAGTATGATAATTAAATCATTTTGGATAGGAAAATTTGATGTTTGGAAAGTCGCAACAGCGTTGGAAAATAATTAATTAAGACTGGCGCCAAGTCATCTATCTATCTATCACTCTATGATTAAGTCTAAGGTGATACGAATGTGCTCATGATTGCAACAGGTGCATTTGCCTTGCCTTCGAGAAGAACTACAAACTTGCGGTACATCTTGTTCCTGATGAATCATGCACCCAGATCTATAAAACTGGATGTGTGTGCAATAAAACTAACGACACGAGCAACGAAATGATTATGAATCTGTGCGACCACTGGATTATAATAACTCAAAGCATTGTTGATGTTGGTTAGCCGATCAGCCCACCCTGATCGAGCAAGCCGGCGGCACGCAGGTAACCGATCGCCCTCTCCGGAGTGGACCAGAGGTTCAGCGCACTAGTGATGTTGTGTTGTGTTCGTTGTTATGCTAGAGCGGTACAGTCTGTTATAATGTGTTCAATTGTTTGTGGTGTGTCCTGGCACAGGTGGCAGGTGTCGTCTGTGGAGTTGTCCAGTCTGTATTTATATGTTTGTAAGTTGGGGTGATGTCCACATCGGAATCGTGCAAAGTTAACTCGATCCGATCTGCTCACGCTTGTCTCTGATCTGTCAATAGGTGGCGGCTTCGCACCTAGGACCGCATTCGGACCGAGTCGTGTCAGTGCTTTGTGGGATAGGTGTGTGTGTGTGTGTGTGTGTGTGTGTTTCTGTACTGTGTGATGTCTGTGGGGCGTGGTATGGAATGGAGTATTTGGTTATAATGTCTCTCTGGTGTTACCTTAATGGTGCGAGGTGTTGGGTGTTGGTGCATGATTGTACATGTAGTGGCAAGGGTGTTGTAGGTTAGTTGTCGCTGTTGCCATGAATTGTGTTCCCCTCATGTCTAAATGTTCCCTAACTTTGAGTATTTTTGTTTCTGTGTGCAGGTGTTCTATTGGTGTTGTTTGAGTACATCCTGTAATGATACGAAGTGCGTTGTTTTGTATTGTCTGTAAGGTGTTTATGTGTGTGTTTGAGATAATGGGTGCCCAGCATGGGCTAGCATAATCCATAACTGAGCGAATATATTGTTTGTATATGAGTGATGTTTCCTGCTGGTGTCCAAAGTTTGTGCCTGTTAGTACCCTAAGCGTGTTAAGTCTTGACGTACATTTGTTTTTAATGTCCTGAATGTGGTTTGCAAAAGATAATGATGTGTTGTATGTGGCCCTAAATATTTTGGTCCTGTGAGTGTGTGGAATGTTGGTGTTGTTTAGTGTAATCTGTGGAGTTATCTGGTGTTCTTTTGTGTTGCTTGTTAGCAAGGTGATGGTTGATTTCATGGGCGCTACTTTGAGTCTATTGTGTGTGAGCCAGTCTTGTATACTGTTTATGTACGTTTGTAGGTTATTTGTAGCGGTGTCGATGTTGTTGTGGGTGGATGTTAGAGTGATGTCATCTGCATATGATAAGGTAAGCTTGTTATCTATGGGTGTTGGAATGTCATGCATGTATAAGTTGAACAGTGTTGGTGAGAGAACAGAGCCTTGAGGGACCCCGTTCGGAAAGAGCTTGTTTTTGGATGACTTGCCATTAAATGTGACATGCGAGTATCTTTCTGAAAGATAGTTGCTCAGCCACCTTTTGGTGTTATTGTGCATGTTTGTATTGCGTATTTGGTTTATGAGAGGGAAGCGTGGGATAGCATCAAATATCTATTGTTGCTAGCTAATAGTGTACGTTGAGCTGGTTGTCTGGAGTTGATGCCATCCATGATGTGCTGCGTGAGGTTAGTGAGTAATGTCGTGGTTGAGTGGTGAGGTCTGAATCCATGTTGAGTAGGCGATAGTGGTATGTGTGGGTTGGTGATTTGAAGATTAGTCTTTGTTACTTTGGAAGATGTGCATAGTAAAGTAATGGGTCTATAGGAAGCTGATTCTGTTGGATTTTTGTTTGGTTTGAGTAGTGTAATAATTTTACCTTGTTTCCATATGTCAGGAATAATACAGTGTTGGTATGAATATGTGCTGATATTTGTGAGAGCTAGTTTTCCCTGTGGGACCAAGTGTTTAAGGTGTATGTTAGATATGTTGTCTGGTCCAGTAGCCTTCGAATTCTTAATGTTTTTGATGATCTTGGTGGTCTGGTCTGTATTGAAGGGTGTAATGGTGGTGTCGAGTCTGTAGGTTTTCTTGTGTCTGGCTGTTTGTCTGTCTGCGTGTTTCTGGTTGTTGTCTCTGTTTAAGTGACTTATCTTTGCGTAGTGATTAACTAGAATGTTAGCTGCTTGTGTATATGTTGGGATATTATTTTGGCTGCGACAGATAGCCGCGTGTGAGGTGTGAATGCCGCTGTTAGAGTGGGTAATGCTGTTTATAGTCTTGTATAGCCTGGATGTATCTGTGGAGTGGCTTAGTGTTGTTATGAATTCCCTAAATGTTTGTTTGTTTTTCTTTAAGTTTGTTATTTATTTCTGTATTGAGCTGTTGTATCTGCTGTTTTATGGTTTGTGTGTGGTGTTTGTGTGTTATATTTGAGGTTGTTACGTTGCCTTATGAGGTGAGCTATTTCTCTAGTGTAATTTGGGTTGTATTTCCTAATGTTGCCCTTGGGTATGTATTTGTTTGCATTATTGATGATCTGATTAAATGTCTTGAGTGTTGTATTGATGTTTATGATGGGTGTGCTGTTTAATGTGGTGAATTGTTCCTCAGTCTATATTTTGAACTGTTCCCAATCAGTTTTCTTGTAATTTCTGTAAGTGTGCCTAAGGCTGTTGGGGGAGAGTGTAGAACGTGTTGTAATGATGATGGGCAGGTGGTCTGATGACAGTTGTTTTTCTGTTCTCCAGTGGGTATGTGTTGCTAGTGAGGGGGAGGGAACAGAACGTTATGTCTGGGGAGGAGTTTGAGTATGCTGCTTGATGTGGTACGTGTGTATGTTCTTCTGTATTGTTAGAATGAAGAGGCTGTTTAGTTGTGTGGCTATGTTGGCGCCTCTGGTGTTGTTTTGGTTGTGCAGGTACCAACTAGTGTCTTTAGCTTTGAAGTCTCTTAAGATGACATTAGTGAGAGAGGCCAGGCCAGATTGTATAACTGTGGATTGTAATTGGCTGGTACCTGAGGTGAACTATCTGGTGGGATGGAAATGTTGAGTGTGGTGTTGAGTGTGGTGTTGTGTCTTGCGCGTTTTAATGTTAACTGCCTGTATTTCTATGTGTTATCTGCTTGGATTGTGTTTGTAATATTTTGGGTGGCATCAGTGTAGCTAATGCTTTTACGTATGTAGTATGTAAGTGATGAGTCCACCCCCATGACCCCGAGTACGATCTTGATGGATCGCCGTGAAGTCAGGGATGGTGGGTGTTTTGGGTGTGTGCTTTAGTTTTGTTTCTTGTATAAGTGCTATGTGAATGTTTTGTTTGTGTACGAATTCCTTAAGCTGCATGATTTTGTTTGAAAGGCCATCTACGTTGTACTGTAATATGTCAATATTATGCTTCTGTATGTTTCATGGTCCTATTGTGTCTATGTCTTTGTGTATGGTGACATATATGGTGACATGTATGATGACATGCAAGTTGTAGTGGGGTCTGGATTAGTCTTAATGTCGCCGGAGAGTAAGAGTAGTCCGGGGAGCACGCATTTGCTCCCCGTAAATTAAAAAAATAGCACGCTGGTATAAGTCCAGCACCGGGAGCCGATCGGCACTCTGACCGTGCCACGCAACAGGCCGTCGACTGCAGTCTGGCCAATCGTAGACAGCCCGCTGCACGGAGATTTGAGGAAGTTTGCCACCAGCGCGTTGATGTTTCGGTTTAACGTCGCCTCTTCTTCGCGTTGACTGTCCCGCGCTGGAGGATACAGCCACTGTTAGAGGTTTCCTCGTCAGCTGCTAACTGTCGACATACGTTGAGGTTTTTAGCTCCTTCCTATCAGTTTCTTATTATCTTTGGTCAAAATGTGCTGTTTAATACTGTCATTTCCTTTTGTACCTTATTTTCTTTACTAATTTGTCCAACAATTTGGGATTGGAAGTATATACTTAAATTATTTCCGGTCCTGTCCTTCAAATGTTTTGCAAAGCATTGTTGTTTCCAGTGGTGGTGAACCACGTACAGTTGCCCGCATATGTAATGTTCCTCGCCTCACAGGCAACTCCGTACATGTGGCAACGCCGCAGCGATAGTCAAGGTACCCCAACTGGGGGAAGGTGGGGGGGAGGGGGGGAAACCGAGTCTAATAACATATAACATTGACATACAGGTAAAGCTCCGTTCAAAAATTACGTAACGCTATTTTGGCTAAAACCTGACACCCCCCCTGTAACGTTCCGTAACGTGTGGGGTGTCGGAAGTGTTGCATAACATCTTAGGGGGTGCCTGGTCTAGCGTTACAGAACGTTTGGGGATCTGATGTCTCAAGTTTTAGCAAAAATAGCGTTACGTAATTTTTGAACGGTCCCTAATTATAATGTAATATCTGTGTCCATAAAGATAAACGATTAATATGATCGTGAACAGCGTTGAACTCCATGTTTACTAGTCTTATACATAATAAGGTTCCATTATGATTACTGAAAGTCTATATGAACAGATACCACAATACAACTTTTTATATACTAGTGAATTTGAACCAAAAATAGACATTACACAACCATCCTCCACACTCCCTCATTCCCCTTCCCCACCCACCAGTCTCGCGTATATCAAATCATTATGTAACAGTACTAATAAAGCTTTTGTGTAGAGTCAGGGCCGTAACTAGGGTTTAGAAATTAGTGAGGTCCAGATTTTTTTCGAGCGCGGCGGGACGAGCAAAATTCAGACCAAAATGACATCTACAAACACAACCCAAGCTATACACTAAACACAAAACCCTTGTCTATAATTAAATACTGTACAAAGGGACCTGTTAGCAAAAATACTTTTATTAAAGCTGCAGCAATATTTCACGGTTCAGTCTCTTTTTTTTTTTTTAGGAAATAATTACCGAGGTCCGGACCTCGGTGACCTCATAGGTAGTTACGGCCATGTGTAGAGTCCGTGTGCAGCCTTAAAACTTTACTAACTTACGAATCTACACGATTATATATACAGGGGTTGGACACAATAATATGAACACCTTGATAAATGGCGGTTTTTATTCTTAATATGGAGTTGGTCCTCCTTTAGCGGCAATAACAGCTGCAATGCGTCGGGGAATTGATTCATACAGCTTTTGGACAGTGGCTAGAGGAATCCTGAGCCATTCTTCGAGCAAACCCTGCTCCAGTTCCTCCAAAGACGCCGGCGGTGGGAATCGGTTTCTGACCTGCTGCTCCAACTGACACCACAGATGCTCGATAATGTTAAGATCCGGGGATTGTGGAGGCCAATCCAAGCGTTCTACTTCACTAACATGCTCTTCAACCAGTTTTTAACGACCCCAGCGGTGTGGATTGGTGCATTATCATCCTGGAAGACGGCGCCGCCATTGGGAAACAGCGTTTGGACCATGGGATGGACCTGGTCAGCCAATATTAACAGATAGACCTGGGCGTTAACCCTACCATGCAGTACTACAGCTGGGCCAAGAGTATTCCACGATATTGCTGCCCAAACCATCACAGATCCGCCTCCATGCTTAACGGTTGGGGTCAGGCAGTCGGGGTCATAAGCATCTTTAGGCTGTCTCCAGACGTAAACTCGACCGGAACATGGAAATAGCGTAAAGGAGGATTCGTCGGAGTAGACTACATTCTTCCACAGGTCCATTGACCAATTCTTATGGTCATTACACCATTTTCTGCGCCGCTCAATGTTGATGTGCGAAAGGAAGGGTTTGGCAATTGCAGCCCTCCCATGGTATCCAGCTCCATGGAGCTCTCGCGTACAGTTCTGGTCGATACCGGGCTTGCAAGATGCTGGTTAAGCTCTGCAGTCACTTTTGGAGCTGTGGTCTTATGGTTCTTTGTCACAATGCGCTTTAGCACCCGGCGGTCTCGATCACACAGCTTCTTCTTGCGTCCACTATTGCATTTGTCGGTGCTTGTCTTTCCATGGTTTTGGTATGCAGACATGACCATAGAGACAGTTCCTCTGGATACATTGAACATCTGAGCGGTTTTCGTCACCGATGCACCAGCCATCCGCGCTCCGACAATTTGCCCTCTTTGGAAGTCTGACAGGTCTTTCATAACTGCTAATTCATAATTCACTCAGATCTGTAAAAACAACGTGAGGGTTATAACATGACGTATACACTCTCTGTTACGCATTTAAATAGGTTTGCCAGTCATTTGACCGTTTACTTTGTGTCTGAGCAGTCCGTAAAGATAACCGGTGAAATCGGCGGGTGTTCATATTATTTTGTCTAACCCCTGTACAATACATGTATTGACATTGAGCGAGAAAAAGTTTGAGACAGTGTGAGATAGCGAGGTAAAGGGGAAGAGAGTGTTAGTGTTAGGCTTATCGATTGTTACAGAGAAAACTTGTTAACAGTGTCGATCTGAATAACAGTAACTGATTATCAAAATCACACAAGAATAATCCACGGTTATACTAGCAAACATATTTATATATACTTATAAATTCATACAATATTATACTAATGTTTGTGAAATGACAGTGATGGGCCAAACCGTGTTGTTGACATGAATACTTGCTTTCGCCGTCCAGGAGAGACTACATATGGGCGTGTCAGTGGAAACAGTAGGGTGACGGTTGCATGAAGCAGGATATCACCACCAGTTTGTGGCTGATGCCTATTATATTAAGTGTTTTCCAGATTGTATTTGTATTATCAATGTGGAGAGATAATGATTTAATCACGATGGACAGATAAACCCATTAATGTTTTCCAGATTTCCTGTTGCATTATCAGTGTGGAGATATTAGATATTAACAACGAATATATATATATATATGTTACGTTTTTTTGCGAAATCGGTCTTTTTTGCAGATTCTCCGGTCAGTTTGCAAAGAAACCAAAACAATAGTAATTTTACAAAATGACCTTAATGTTTGATCATTTTGCAAAAACAAAAATTGGTCAATTTGCAAAAAACACAAAAATCGGCCACTTTGCAAAATCACCAATAATCTTGTCGGTGTATTTGCAAAATCTCTTGTTCTAATACTGTAGAACTTCCTAACCTAACTTAACCTAACCACAATGACACTGTTGGTTAGGTTAGGTTAGGAGCTAGAAAGTTCTAAAATATGAGAACAAGAGATTTTTTTGCAAATACACCGACAAAATTATTGGTGATTTTGCAAATTGACCGATTTTTGTGTTTTTGCAAAATGATCAAACATTTAATGTCATTTTGAAAAATTACTATTGTTTTGGTTTTTTACAAACTGACCGGAGAATTTGCAAAAAGACCGATTTCGCAAAAAAACGACAACATATATATATATATATATACGTATATATATATATATATACTCGTACAATAAAACACCAATTCTTTATTACAACACATATGCAATTGTTGAGAATGTTTTATTAAATAGTTTATCACACAAAATGATAGTCATACAAAATGGTCACAATTTGCCAGAGATTAACATAAGTGGCACAGCTATACCCGGTTCATAGTTAGTATTTGGTCCATCCCCATTATTGTCTATTACATCTTGTAATCTGTGTGGCATAGATGCAACTTGGTTATGTATGATGTGTGGGTTCCTTCGGAACATCTCGCACTCAGCCATAGAGTGATCCAGCAGCTGGTGGCTGATCCGCTCCTGCCCAGGCTCCCACGAGTTCACCACATTCCCCCCACACGTTCTCAATGGGGTTGAGGTCATACCCCTTACTAGGCCAGTCCAGTAGTTCTAGATTTCGCTGTTTCTCGAATCACCTTCTAACAATCCTGGCGGTGTGGATGGGAGAGTTGTCCTGCAAATGGATTTTAAATATTAAAAGTAGAATTATATCTCATCCATACGCTTCATCAATAACCCACTCTATTCGAGATAGGTTTTAACCCCTATGTATTAGGGATTTCTCTCAGCTAAATGTAATTGTGCGCCATTATACAAATAATAACGTCTGCAGCTATCCAGAATAAAATCCTAAAATGTTTTCATAGTACTGAAAGAGTTAAAGAACAATTTTATGACTTATTCGTCCCATGTAAATGTGGAAACCGGACATACAAATGCGTGTAATACATAAATCTTACTCTAGTAATAGTAATATTTTATAACGCACAAATACAACATACCTGCATAAAGATAGTCTGCTCAGGATAGGGCAAGGCATACGCGCGTACAGAAGGCAACATCACCTCCATGATCTCTATATATGATCTGTCGTAAACCTCCCCTGGATCTCAGTCAGCTCTTCTAGTCCTTGCAGGTGCATCCATCCCCACACATTCGCCGTCACGTGCCCACTTCGTAAATATTTTGGTGGGCATATCTCGTGTTGTTCTGTCGCCAACACCGAAGACGGCCGTGAGTTGTAGACGCAAACGTCTTCTCGTCAGAGAAGATAACTCTGCTCCAGTATGCGAGATCATCATTTATATGCTGGCGAGCAAACGAGAGCCTGGCCTGACGATGTCGTTCCTCGATCCTCTCTTTTTTGGCAGGAGTACGATGGTGATATCCTGCTTCATGCAACCGTCTCCTTATGGTGTCCACTGACACGCCCATATGTAGTGTCTCCCAGATGACGACTGCGTTGTTGATATGATCGTTCTGCACTTCGTTGATTATTCTCCGGTCTTCTTCTCGGGTGGTCTTTCTTGGTGCCCCACACTTAGGACGATCTAGCAGATTCCCAGTCTCCTGCCACCTCTGCACCCAACATCGAACAGTCGGCTTTGAAATTCCAAGTTCTATGGCTATGTCAGCTACAGTGAAGCCTGCTTACCCCATACCAATTATCCGCACTTGCTGTGCAATTTTATCTTGAGCTGGATTCATTTTCAGGGCCGGTGTTCGTCATATGGTGTCAGAGCTGGGCAATAAATACATTGAATGTATTTAAATACTAAATACATGGGAGAAATGTATTTAAATACTAAATACTAAATACATTTTACGAATGTATTTAGATACTAAATACAAAATACATCAATTGTATTTAAATACATTTGTAAATACATTTTAAATACATACAAATTTTAACATATGCATTCACTAATTCACTAAGCCATGACACGCACACGATAAAGAAATCAACCGCTTTCGACTAAGAGTGGCACACAACTGATTGAACTGACACGTTGAAACATGAACCATGCTGCACTACACTGTCGACTTGTCGTACTGTACTAGTACAGAACGTGTATTAAACCAGTAAAAGTATTTACATTGTTATATTTTGAGTATTTAAATACATTGTATTTAAATACTCATTAAAGTTTAAATACTATATTTAAATACATGAAAAACGATGTATTATAAATACAGTTCTAAATACACAAATG
Organism: Bathynomus jamesi; assembly: GCA_023014485.1. Lineage (NCBI taxonomy): Eukaryota > Metazoa > Arthropoda > Malacostraca > Isopoda > Cirolanidae > Bathynomus > Bathynomus jamesi. Next base: position 665,387 of record JAJOZX010001462.1, read on the forward strand.
TATTTAAATACGTATTTAAATACAAATGTATTTAAATACTGCCCAGCTCTGTATGGTGTAGAAATATGGTATGAGCATCATGCCAGTAACCATGTCAATACCTCGGTTTGGCCCATCAACGTCATTTCACAAACAAATATTGTATGAGTTTATAAGTATACATATACACTGTAAACCAGGTTAATTTCGCGGCAGCAAATTTTCTCTCTTGGATTGGACGCTAAATGGATTGGATAATTTCGCGGTTAACAGTTGCTAGTTATAATCTTACAGATTAAAATGACGTTATGAATGACAACATTTATTCTGGACTGTGATTGGTCGAGGTTGAGGTTGTATATTAAGGCAAGTTTTACCTCTTGGTATGTGGATAGTTTCAGCAGCAATCACGTAAATGAATCTCTCGGTAAGATAGATTTGAAGCTCTCCACACTGAAACCTATTCATGCTATATGGATTGTCTCTGCATGGGATAACCTACACAAAATAAGGGAGACCATTCGAAAGGGTTGGGAAATTAGCAGTATTCATGACATTCTTGTTATACATTAATAATACAGTATAATTTAAAATGTTTTTACTGCTTTTACTTTACAATATGTTATTACAATATACTGAATTTACTTTCCAAATAAAGTACTTTAATGATTTAAGTTTTATTTTCTTACTATCTTCCAAAGATTAGTTTAAATTTCCTGCAGGCGAACATTTCGCATTCACTAGTATATAAAAAGTTCTATTGTAGTACCTGTTTATATAAATTTGCAGTAATCATAATGGAACCTTATTACTGTATAGGACTAGTAAACTACATGGAGTTCAACGCTGTTCATGATCATATTAAAAGTTAAAATAAATGACGCCGCCTATTCGAAGTGGAACTGCACTTGAGCGGGACAAAGGGTTTAGATGAATTTAATAATTATATTATTTATTCAGTATTTCCTTTCAAACAGAAGTCACACGCTAAGTGACGTAAGCACCTCGCGTTGATGAATCCCTTCTAAACAAAAGTCACACGCACCTCGTGCGGTGACGTTAAGGACTTCCGTTTTTTCGAATATAAAAGGAGGGACTCCACGCCCTTAAATCAGATTTCTGCACGCGGCGGTTACTCGCGGAGTCTCCGGATTGCAGGGCCCAATCCGTATAGGAGAAGCGAATAGACTATATTGAATCAGATTCCGACACCGCGCGATTAATTTCGGAACTCCGAGTGACGACTGCAAGGCCCAATCCGTAGAGAAGAGAAGCGAATAGACGATATTAAAATAAACTAAGTTAACACGAGCACCGGTTACATAGAAAGTTAATCTGTACAGGGCTCGAGTCGTGTTAGGAAGTCTTGAGATAAATTAAGCAACGGTAGAGAGAATCTGTCTCTCGACTCAGAGATTTAATATAATTTAGAAGTAAAGGAACTTTAATTTAAAGTCGACCCACTAACGACTTTACATTCGCTTAATTTAATTTCGAATGTAGAAGCACTCTTAATTCAAGTAAAGGAAAAAGCTTTATCAAAATATTTCTTTGCCGTGATTGAACTTTTAAACTACGCACTCGCTTAAAAGTGCCGGAGGAAGAATACATTGCGACGACGTCTTCAGGTCATCGTCGAAAGTACTTTCTGTTATACGGGAACAACCAAGAACAATATAACATTTTATATACACACACACACATATATATATGTGTGTGTGTGTGTGTAAAAATGAACAATGAATAATTCGTATATAATCTTTATATTCAAATATTCATTTTTACATAAGAACCAAAATCGCCTAACGCGAGTTTGGATAAAATTTTGATTTGATCTATCTTTGCACTGTCACATTCATGCCATCTACCATTTCTATGGTTGAGTCGTATCCATGTTTGTGTCATTGGAGACTCGTTGTGAGAAGCGACCATAATTTCATTCCCTTAAAATACAAACAAGACAATCGACGGTTTAGATCGTTTAACATTTCCATCACAATATTGGCCATATCTCCATTTTTCATTTATTATAGACTTTATGGTAATTAATTATTGTTGTCTTGCATCTAACCCTCATCCCTAAATTTTATTAGATTATGCATGCACATTGCATGTGGTATGATTTGAACCCTTGTTTGTACTTCTTTATTCATTTACTTAATTCTTCCCAAATGTACCAAATCCTTAATATTTACTGTATACTCGTTAAGCATATTTATTTAATTAATAGTTTCACTCACTCTTGTACCATGGCTGTAAACCCTTCATTACTGTATCTCTTTAATTCGTTTCCTCTAAGTTCTCCCAATAATGACTTATACTGTACGTACGAATTAAATAACTATGACATAATAATTATGAATTAACGTATTGCATAATTTGATAAACTATGACGTTATAAAGTAACTTCATTCTCTTCACGTTTTCCATACCTTGAATACTGAATCACGTGTTTAGTATGTGGATATCTTTCGTATTCAATGTATGGTAAATTCTTTAACATAATAAAAACTTTACACTCTATACATCATTATTTATATGTTGTTCATTCATACATCCATATCTTGTCTTCACCGTTATCTTTTATTAATTGTATTAATTATTCATTCATCGACCTACCTATTGTCTACCTATTGTCAATCTATTGTGCGACCACCAATATGTGTACAATACTTTGTGCATTCGTACATGTCCCCTGATGATCATGATTACGTACATAGTTACGTACATGTAAATACGTCAGTTGTAATAAACCAAAATTACAATGTACTCAGTGATGTACTTGGGATTGTACTCAATGTACGACCCGACATTATGTTGCCATTTAGGAATGTACACTCGGCGATATTATTATTATTTTTGTTGGGATAAGTTTTTGATGTGCTTTCTACTTTGCCAAATAATTGGTGACTTGATCTTTTTAAAATTTCTTAATCATTTTTAGATTTAGCTTAATAATGAATCCTGAGTACCTTTTTGCAATGTTTATGTTTTGTATACGTTCTCTCCGTTATAAAAGATGAAGTCGTGTCTTGCCTAAGCATTTAATTGTAAATCTTAAAACCATTAATTTTTGCTCATATGCATATCTTAGTATAAAGATGCATAGTTCAATTTCCACTTCTAATTAACTCGGCAGATCAGGAAAACATCAGATCTGAAAATAAGCTATTTAACTGTTAAAACATTGTCACAGCAAAAAAGTTTACTTTATTTCTAACTATTGTGCAAAAATAATACAGCATTTTCAACATTTAATAATAATGATGTTTGCAGAAAAATGGGTATATAAACCCACAAATTTCTTCCATATTCATTCTGAATTAGACTACGAGGCTGAGCACTACCTGTACATTTTAGCAGTAAATTACAGTAAGAAAAAGTTTTTATCTTCTCCGAGCCGTGCTCTTATCAGAAAACTCAGTCATTAAAATCTCCCGATACGTTACAAAAAGAATCGGGGAACCCTCAGAGAATTTAATAAGCCTCTCGGAATCCTCCGAGCCACTATAGAAGAACTCGGAGAGTAGTATAGAAGAAACTACTGCAAGTAACAAATCCGTTGCTGCTTCCTAACCAGAACCCCGGTCGACTTCGAACCAACCAAGGCCATAGACGGAGGGGTTAACATAAATATATATATATATATGTATGGGAATAATATAATAAGGTTAATTAATTACTAGTTATAAATTAACCCACAAACAAAATTGATCATGCAAACAGAATGAATTTGTATGTGTAAATGCCAAACGGAAAGCGAAGTTCAAACAAAGAATTATTGTTCGTCAAAAATGGCGCTGGGCATTTTTGTATGAAGTCCGTTTCGGGTGTAAACGAAACCACGTTTATAAATTCTTAAGCACACGAAATTAAAACATATGCATGTTAAACATTTATGTAATTTAGGAAAAAGGACATGAATTTAATTGTCTATTTAATTCTATACAAGTTCAAATAACAATCAAGAAGGGACAAGCTGCACAAAATTAAATTAAGAAAAGAACTATTTAATTGAGGGAAAGCACCTGGGTTTCCGCGCTTCACGCCAACAAAGAAAAAAGGAGTTATAAAACTAAACGTTCATTTATGTATAAAACGGCAAAACTTCGTTAGAATTAAATTGTTACATTATTAACAAGTTTAATGGCATGTTAAAATTACACCTTCTGAAAGGTTAATAATTCTTAAAAATAAGATAAATCAAAAAGAGAATCTTATTTGGGTATTTAAGTAAATCTTACGCATGGCAGGCTCGCGCAGAACAGGGGTTATAGGCCGAAAAAAAGAAGTTGTCATATATAAATCAAATTGTATTTAAAACGGAGAATGAGAATAAAATTTATATGAAGTTATTTTTACCTATTGCCGAATAACGTAGCATAAAATCATGCTAGTTAAAAGATGGGATTAATATCTTCATTAAAATATAAAACACGAAGTATTAGGCGCCAAATTAAGGAAAGGAGAGAATCAGTGCATCTCAAAGCGTTGTGAACGAGTGTTCTCCCGCAAAATGTGTGTGAAATTTAGATAAGTGGAAATTTGCTCAAGTATATAAATATACATATATTTTGCCGTAAGGGAAAATTCAAATCATGTGTGGCACCTAGAAGCGAAATTGTTTTTCTAATATTGAGTAAATTGCTCGCCAAGCTAAAAACTGTCTTCCCTTAAAATAATATAGCGGAAGTAAACGAGAATTCCAGGTTACATTTGCGTAACGAAAAAGAAAAAAATAGTCCACCCTATTTTCCCGTAAAGAAAACAGGTACCGAGTTTCAAATGAGTATACATTTACGGTATACGGAACTGGGGTAATCTACACAGTGTTATTCCCATTGTATGTTATTTGCAACGGCTAATCCGATCTAGGAAGGTCTACCTGGCAGATAAGTGGTTCTAATTGTAATTCAAGTAATACGAAGTTCATTTATTCTCATCGCATTATGTATGTTAGCTAATGTAGTAGAAGGCCAAACAGGCTTATGAATGTAACTTAAATTGTCATTGGTCAATTTATTTTTTAATGGCCTTGCGTATTACACTACGGCTGTATTAAGTTAAATAACTACAAATTGTAGATTAAACTTGTGTAACAGTCAAATTTAAATTGCTTGTGCATTTTACTTATTGTCTTACTATCAAGTGTCATTCTTCGAAAATTTTCATTATTGTCAAAAGTTTCATTTTGCAATGTAATTGATTTAGAAATTCTGTGATGAATATATTATTTTTGTAAATGTTTTTTCAATTATTCCCCTACACGGATTGACAGAAATAATAATATATAACGAGTGATATATATAACCTTGGGTTAAATTTATATAATGTGGTTTAAAGGAAAACAGGCTAAACTAAAAGTATAAATCATACCTTAGGAAGTAGAGACACTTCTGGGACATACTCTATATATATCTACTGTGTATATATATGTTACGCACACACCGTGCATGGAACAAGCAACTCTTGTGGGAAAGTAGGGGGAAGTAGGGCTACGCTGCTTTAAACCCTAGATCCTGTCCCAAAGCTGGATCCTATCTGCTTGGCAGATAGCTGGTGAGGGAAACTATATTTTGGGACCTCTTTGCAAGTGACCCGTTGCCGACGTCGGGCTAACATCATGAAAAGGAAAAAAACTATAGTGTTTGTCATTTATCATTACTTATTCAGACTATAGTGGATTTAATTTTCCCAGAAGAGCTGCTTGTTCCATGCACGGCCTGTGTGTAACATACAGGGTTGGGTCAATTAAGTTAATTAGCTTAACTTTTTTGCCGATTAACCGATTAAGTTAATTAATTTAACTTAACTGAAATATCTCCAAATTAATTGATTAACTTCAATTAATTTTCAATTATTTTCCTATAAAAATGCTGTTTTTATCTTTCTGAGTGAAATGTAATAGGCTGAGAGATGAAAGATTTGAAAACCTCATCTTCTGTAAAGTTAACAAATATTTTTAATTTGTAAGTAAAGTATATATTTTATGTATCTAATTTGACTATTGTTGGTAAGGAATCTGGAGTATGTTCACTGTCATATAAACTACAATTTAGTAAACAATTTGTTGTTAAATTCATTTTGCCTTCATTTTAACAATGGAAAACTATTATAGGCCTAAAAGTTGAGACTTGTTGAGAAAAGTTGACTTGAGACCATAAACAAATTTAATTTATTTATAAGAACAGAAAAATAATAAAAGCTTATAGAAAAAATTATCTTATGTCTTGCCCTGCATGATATCAAAAAAATATGTAATTTATCAGACATTGACAACACACATACAAGGTGATCCCACATAATTACAGATTTATCATTACCTTAATTATTTGTATATAATGATGAGTCTACAGACTACTTCCAAGAAAGAAAAAGTTAATTGATTAACTTTCAAAATTAACTTAATGCAAATTTTAAAAAAATAACTAGTTAACTTAATTGGTAAGAATCTCAAATTAACTTGACTAGTTAATTTTGGAAGTTAATCGACCCAACCCTGGTAACAAAAAATCTCAGGGGACCATTCTGAGTTATATCCCATATATATATACAGGGTGTCCCAAAAAAAACTATATACTCTTTATAACATCATATATTTTATAATTTAAAAAATATATATATATATATTGTTATAGCAATTGCCAATGAAAGGTAAATTAGTAATCTAAGTGATCAAAATGTTATAGCGAGTTGTTTGCATATAAAATTTAATTAACTACGTCAAGTGCTCAAAATGTTCTCCGGCGGCATGAATGCACTTTTGAATGCATCGACTAACTGATTCGCAGACATGGACTAATATGGATGCTGTAATGGTCCCGCACTTTTCCCTAATTGCATCCTTAAGGTGTTCGAGTGTTGCGGGTCTTGTACCATAAACTGTATCCTTCAGGTAGCCCCACAAGTAAAAATCAAGTGGAGTCAAGTCCGGTGAACGTGGAGGATACTCAACGCTTCCTCTTCGTCCTATCCAACGGTTAGGCAACGTTTCATCGAGGTACCTTCTGACATCACAATGATAATGAGGGGGGGCTCCATCTTGTTGAAAGTAAAAGTCGCCGTTTCCAAACAACTTCCGAACTGCAGGTATAATTTCTGTCCGCAGCATGTCGAGATATGCGGCACCGGTAACTGTCCCATTAAAGAAAAATGGTCCAACCAACCCCTGGATGATAAACCACACCATGCTGTTAATCCTGGTAAATTAACATGTTTATCCACATAAACGTGTGGATTATCAAGTGACCAGTACCTGCAGTTGTGTCGATTTACTGTGCCATTCAGCTTGAAGGTAGCTTCATCAGACCACACGATTTTGTTTTATTGAAAGTGCATTCATGCCGCCGGAGAACATTTTGAGCACTTGGCGTAGTTAATTAAATTTTATATGCAAACAACTCGCTATAACATTTTGATCACTTACATTACTAATTTACCTTTCATTGGCAATTGCTATAACAATATATTGTTTGGTTTTTTAAAATTATAAAATATAGGATGCTATAAAGAGTATATAGTTTTTTTTGGGACACCCTGTATATATACTGCTTTTCTTCCAGTAAAAAAAGGTACCGGAACTTTCCTATATTTTTTACGCTCTTTTTCAGTAGTTACTCCATCTCACCCATGACCAGGGCCGCCGAGAGCTGGCACGGGCCCAGGGAAGGATTGGTATATGGGCCCCCCTGTTTACTCAGTATTTCATTATGAATGTTTTTTGTGTACATAACAAGCAAACTGATTATATGTCCAAATCACTATTCAAAACATACAGTATGAATAAACAACTCAGAGGAAAATGACCATTTTATTTTTCGAATCAATTATATTAATTCTATCACCACACAATTTACAAATGCAGTACCAGTCCATGCAGGCAAGACAATTGTTTACTGCAAGATTTTCATAATTAGAAGTGTACTTTCTTTGTCTTCTCTCTAGCAAAGTGGTAAATGATTCTGATGAAATTTAAAGTACGGGCTAACTGGCTTTCAATTACAATGGTTCACAGATCTGTCAGTCGGTCTTGGGCATTGGTGGACCGCAGACAATATTTTATGTTTCAGTTTGACTATGATAATCTCTATGAAATGTATGTTCGTTAATTATATTTCCTCTCTGTTATTTAATCAACTGCTTTATTAATATTTTTAGATTTTATCCCCCCCTTTCCGGGCCACGGGGATTTAACCTGGCCTCATCGCCCTCTCGGCTGCCTTGCCCATGACCATCTTCAGAGATGGGCAGTAACGTGTTACATGTAACGACGTTACGTAACGAGTAACGGTAACGCCTGAAAGATTTTCAAATGTATCAATGTAACGGTAACGCTTTACAAATTTTTTATCAATGTAACGGATTTTTTCGTTACTCGTTACTTGAATTTGATAACATTGCCATTCCATTCATGAGGACTATTAAATGCAATTTACTATTCCGTGTTAGTGGCAACAACTAAATTTATATTTTCTAGGTCTCTTCATCTTTCCCAAAAATCATTGGGGGTGCAAATTATTGTGCAATATATCGTTCTTAAGAGAACAACATTTATAGAGTCAATAATAGTAGCTCTTAGAATTTACGTGATATGGCTGCCATTTGTAAGTTTATCTGTAGTTTCAAAATACGTGTGAAGGGACATAAACAAATATTAAATGTAACTAGTTACTTGTAACGTCGTTACACGTATCGAGTAACGGTAACGCTTTAAAGATTTTCAAAAGTAACGATGTAACGGTAACGCCGAGTACATTTTCGACGTGTAACGAGTAACGGTAACGCCGCCCAATTTAATGTAACGGTGCCCATCACTGACCATCTTAATCCAAGAGAGAGAGTCCTTCTTATGATGTTTAAAAATTTGTCACGTAACAAATAAACGCCAAAATCGTAATGGAAATTGCTTAATTACTTTAATAGTATCATTTATTAATTAATATTTATTTATTGTTAATCTTACGTCACAATAAACTCCACACATAACTCATATTCTGATCAGCATTGCTATCATCACGTTTACGTGCCTTGCTTTTGGCGTCTGTTGTGGAATGCCGAACTTCGAGTAGCCACAATCTGACGTACTTTGTCGGATCAAAGCGGATGAGTGGTTGGTCATCCATTCTGATAAACATTAGAGCGGGTGTAGTAGATGTCAACAATGAAGTAGTAGTCGGTATAATTATATTAAACTAGTACAGTTCCCGTCACTTCGCTGACGGTTAGACAGGCTAAACTACAAAAAAAGAACCCAGCCGTGAAAATTTTGAGCTTCACATTGTGTCAACATTTCTGAATCTGGTATCTCCCAAAACCTCCTCACCCCCATTCATACAACTTGGGGGCTAACCCCCTCCCCCATTACCCCCACCCCTCCCCATTACCACACCCATCCCCCATTACCCCCACCCCCACCTTCCGCCCACCCAACCCTTCCCCCCACTCCCACCCTTCCCCCATTGCTAAACTACAGAAAAGAACATTCATGAAAATCTTGAGCTTCACATTGCCGCCCGTAATACAATTTCTGAATTTTTTTTACAATTTCTGAATTTTTTTCTCAATTTTTTCTCACAATTTCTGAAAGTGTGACGGACGGACAGACAGACAGACAGACAGACGGACGGACAGCTCTC